>SJYQ01000330.1:1945008-2164276 GCA_006410935.1 Redunca redunca | reverse complement strand
ACTTCCACTGTATAATCATAAGGGATTTGATTGAGGTCATACCTGAATGGTCTAGCTGTTTTCCCTGCTTTCTTCAATTTCAGTCTGAATTTGGTAATAAGGAGTTCATGATCTGAGCCACAGTCATCTCCCGCTCTTGTTTTTGTTGAGTGTATAGAGTTTCTCCATCTTTTGCTGCAGATAATATAATCAATCTGATTTTGGTGTTGACCATCTGGTGATGTCCATGTCTAGAGTCTTCTCCTGTGTTGTTGGAAGTGGGTGTTTGTTATGACCAGTGCATTTTCTTGGCAAAACTCTATTAGTCTTTGCCCTGCTTCATTCCGTATTCTAAGGCTAAATTTGCCCATTACTCCAGGTGTTTCTTGACTTCCTACTTTTGCATTCCAATCCCCTATAATGAAAAGGACATCTTTTTTGGGTGTTAGTTCTGAAAGGCCTTGTAGGTCTTCATAGAACTGTTCAACTTCAGCTTCTTCAGCATTACTGGTTGGGGCATGGATTACTTGGATTACTGTGATATTGAATGGTTTGCCTTGGAAACGAACAGAGATCATTCTGTTGTTTTTGAGATTGCATCCAAGTACTGCATTTCGGACTCTTCTGTTGACCATGATGGCTACTCCATTTCTTCTGAGGGATTCCTGCCCACAGTAGTAGATATAATGGTCATCTGAGTTAAATTTACCCATTCCAGTCCATTTTAGTTCACTGATTCCTAGAATGTCGATGTTCACTCTTGCCATTTCCTGTTTGACCACTTCCAATTTGCCTTGATTCATGGACCTGACATTCCAAGTTCCTATGCAATATTGCTCTTTACAGCATCGGACCTTGCTTTTATCACCAGTCACATCCACAGCCGGGTATTGTTTTTGCTTTGGCTCCATCCCTTCATTCTTTCTGGAGTTATTTCTCCACTGACCTCCAGTAGCATATTGGGCACCTACTGACCCGGGGAGTACCTCTTTCAGTATCCTATCATTTTGCCTTTTCATACTGTTCATGGGGTTCTCAAGGCAAGAATACTGAAGTGGTTTGCCATTCCCTTCTCCAGTGGACCACAATCTGTCAGACCTTCCCACCATGACCCACCCATCTTGGGTTGCCCTGCTGGAATGGCTTAGTTTCATTGAGTTAGACATGGCTGTGGTCCCAGTGTGATTAGGTTGACTAGATTTCTGTGAGTATGGTTTCGGTGTGTCTGCCCTCTGATGCCCTCTTGCAACATCTATCTTCTTACTTGGGTTTCTCTTACCTTGGGCATGGAGTATCTCTTTAGGGCTGCTCCAGCAAAGCACAGCCGCTGCTCCTTACCTTGGATGAGGGGTATCTCCTCCCGCCACCCTTCCTGACCTTCAATGTGGGATGGCTCCTCTAGGCTCTCCTGGGCCCGCACAGCCACCACTCCTCGGACATGGGGTTGCCCCTCCCGGCTGCCACCCGTAGCCTTGGGTGTGGGGTTGCTGCTCCCGTTCGCTGCCCTGGTCTCGGGTGTGGGGTTGCTCCTTCCTGCTGCTGCCCTTGGCCTCGGGCGCTGCCCCTGGCCTCGGACACGGGGTGACTCCTCTCGGCCATCACCCCGACCTTAGACGTGGGGTGGCTCCTCCTGGCCACCACCCCTGGCCTCAGGCGCAGGGTATCTCCTCCTGTCCATCACCCCCGACCTCGGACGCAGGGTAGCTCCTCTTGGCTGTTCCTGTGCCGTCGAAGCCTGGCACTCTAGGCCATTGCCCCTGACCTAGGACGTGGGGTAGCTCTTTGCCGTGCTTAGTGCGGATTAGTGGATTCAGCCTGCCAGGGTTTAAATCCTGGTCCTGCCAGTTTAACTGAGTGACCTTCCAAGTCTATTTCTTCATCTTTACAATAATGGAAATAATGTGTTTATCCCGGATGGGTTGTTATGAGAGCTAAGCGAGATGATGTGTGCCCAGCCTTGAGCACATGGCTTGGCATATGGCCGGCCATCTTCATTAGCATGGCCTTGACAAACAAAAGGTATCTGAATAAGAATTTCTTGGTGTTGAGGAGCAGAAAGGTAATACAATACTTTGACAGTAAAAGGGCCTTGGGTTAAGAAATTAATGTTTAAGAACAGATCCATGTATATGTATGGCTGAGTCCCTTCGCTGTTCACCTGGAACCGCCACAATGTTAATCGGTTATACCCCAATACAAAATGGTTTTGGTATTTAAAAAATTAAAATTAAAAAATTGATGTTTACTAGGGGTCCCATGAGAGCAGAGATTGTGTTTATTTTGCTCACAGTTGTTTCCAGTAAAATGCCCAGCATGTAATATGTGCTCAGTTAAACATTGCAGAAGGAAGACCTTCTGGGACATCCTACCTGGTCATTTGAACCAAACAAGGCAGAAGTTATTCCACTTCCTTTTTTTCTCATAGAGGTGAAAACTAAAGCCTGGAGAGACTAAAAACACTTCCCAGGGGCTCACAGCTTTTCAGGGGGTCTCCAGTGTGTCTCTTCTCACGCAAAAGGAGAATCAGCAAGAGTTTTAGTATGGAAACTCCAGGGAATCCTCTTTGAAGGCTTTGGGTCCACTGTAGAAAAAAAATGAGGAAATGTACTGGTGTGAATTTTCTACTCAGTGCTAGAGAGCAAGAAACGCCATCATTTTGGTATATTTCTAAATTAAATCGGACACTGAAATGTCAGCTACCTGAGTGGAGGGAAATCAGAAATCAGTCGTTAGTAGCGTGTCCTCCTCCAGTTCACTGGCTTATTTAAGAATCCTAGACGAAACTTTCAGTTCAGGTATAGTATTTTTAGCTTGCAAGTTTTTATTGGTTCGTTTTTAGATCTTAATTTTTTTTTTCTCAGTTTCTTTTATGTTCATGCTTACTTTTCCGTTCTTGGTATAAATAAAATAGTTGTTTTTAAGTAGAAAAAAAAAGGAATCCTAGAGAAGCTGAGAGGCAGGAAGTAGATTTGGGGCATGCAGGAAACTGTCCCTTGTCCAGGATGCCTGTCACCTTTACTGTTGGGATACCCAGTGTCCCTTCTGGTGTCAGATGATTTGAGGGTACCATCTAGGGGTTTTGGAGAAGGAAATGGCAACCCACTCCAGTATTCCTGCCTGGAAAATCCTCATGGACAGAGGAGCCTGGTCAGGCTATAATCCATGGGTTGCAAAGAGTCAGACACAACTGAGTGACCTCATTTTCTTTCTTTCTTTTCTTTTCTGGGGGTTTGATTGCTCCAGAGGGTCTGCCAAGCTCTCCCCTAAGGGGCTCAGCCTGATTACAAGCTCAACACAGGGGGTCCCTGACCATTGTTCTCCAGCTGCCCCAGAAATTGATCTTTTTTTCCCCAAAACTGTCACCTCCAGAGAGCCCTTAAGAGAATGCTGTTCCCTCTTCCTGCCAGGATTTTTATGAGGGGGACTCAAGCTTTGCATGGATTCAAGTGCTGTGGCACAGGCTGTGGGTGGAAAGACCACCCTGGTAGATCACCCATCCTGGCTCAGAGGTTTCTAGTGGAGTATCAACCATGATGTTGCAGAAACACTCACAGGTTGACCACATACCAAGAGGTGAAGGATTCAGACACAAAATCCTCTTGGGAGTCCTGGCTTTGCTGTGAGCCAGAGGTCTTGTGTCGGGTCATCTTCAATGGGGATGAAGGGTGAGTTAGGATGAAGGTAACGGGACTTGGGGCAGCCACTGTGCCTTGAGAAGTGAGATTCTGCTGCTTTGGGAGCCTCAGCTGTGAGCGTCAAGGTCCATGCTCATGACGGCGGTGTTTCTTAATCTTTCAGCATGTGTGGGGTTTGGCTTGGGAGCTTTAGCTGCCTGACTTGTTCTAACCCTCACTGCCCTCTGGACTGGGTATGGTTATGGTGTTTTCTCTATAGAAGGGACACCGAGGCTCAGAGACATGAGAAAACTCCTGGGGTCACAAAGTCAGCGCAGAGCCAGGATCAGAATACATAGCAGTCCTCGGCTACCCACAACTGCCCACTACCTCCCCTGATCTCGGTGGGTTTGGGGGCTACCCAGTGAGGCTCTGAAATTCGTATCCTGGTTCTAACACATCTGAGAGTCCTCACTCGCTTGTCGATGAGAAGTCTAGACTCACAGTCAATACGTGTGAGCCCCTGGGATGGTGTGTCTGACGCTGGGCGAGAGATGAATAGAGATGCCATGAACCCCGTCTTCAAATCTGGTCTAGAACAGACTGTCTGCTCTGAGGCTGGACAGGAAGGAAGCTGTTTTGTTTGCTGGTAGGATTGAGGAGAGGAGACTGTGCTTTAATTAGCCAGCTTATCAGTTACTTCTCTCTCCCTTCTCCTTTGAGTTTGGGAATAGCCCAACCCACATGTCCTGACATGGGGTGCGTGTGTGCTCAGTGGTGTCCGACTCTTTGCGGCCCCATGGGCTGTAGCCTGCCAGGCTCCTCTGTCCATGGGATTCCCTAAGCAAGCGTACTAGAGTGGGTTGCCATGCCCTCCTCCAGGGGATCGTCATAACTCAGGGATAGAACCTGTGTCTCTTATGTCTCCTGCATTGGCAGAAGGGTTCTTTACCACTAGCACCACCTGGGAAGCCCCCTGACATGGCGCCATGCAGGCAAAAGCACACGGAAGCCCCGAGGTGGAGGCATCTGCAGTGTAGGAGCTGATGCCTCTGGCTGCTGCCTGAAGATCTCTAGTTCTCAGTCTTCTCGTCTGCGAAAAGGACATCATAGTAGTCCCTGCCTCAGGATGGTATGATGCCCAGGTTGAATAATGGACGGGAGCCTGTGTTCATTGATTCACTCTTTCATTCATACTTTTTTTCACTCACAGGCATTTATTGAACCCCAGCCCGGTGCCAGATGCACTCGTGGACCTTGGGATGGGGCCGTGAGAGCTCAGCCAAGGTCTCTGCTCTCAGGGAACTTACATTCTTGTGCAGGAGGTGGACCATGAGCAGTTACAGAAAATCATGCGTTCCCGGGTACCGTCGTCAGCCAGTAACAAGGGACAGGGAGACAATGAAACGGTGTGTGGGGATGGGACCTGGTGCAGGCAGTCAGAAAGCCTCTCTGATAGGAAATACCTGCACTGGGGAAGGTGTGCATTCCAAGTGGAAGAAACAGGAAGTGCAAAGGGCCAGGGGCAGGAGTTCCTGAAACAGACTGGAGGCCAGAGCACAGTGGGCAAGGAGGTGGGTGGTCAGACAGCCCTCTGATGGACGTCTCCCTGCCCCCCACCGCTTACAAACATGCGTCATATATCCATCACTTCTTCAGACACTTTGGTTTCTCTCACCGTCTTTCCTCTCCGTAACAAATCCCCTGCCTTCCTGGGAGACTAGAAATTGAGGTTTCTGGCTCATTTCTACTCTCTGTTTCTGAGGGGGGCTCCTCCACCTGGCAGCACAGGGACGCACCTGCCTATTGCATTCTTCATGATGGAAATGGAACCTGAAGTCGCTTTTTAAATTTGCTAGAAGTACCTGTTGTAATTACCCTGCCACCCATAACGGGAGTTTATGTAATTATTAGTTTGAATGGCTGTGCTCATTATGGTACAAATTTTTAATTTGCAAATGCATCACCAGATTCTTGATTGGATTCCCTTCTGACCGTGAAGCTGAGGACATATGTTCATACATTTTCATGGCTGCAACTCTTGGGTGAGAACCACTGCTGCTCAGAAGGGGCAGGCATAGAAGGGTGACGGGCAGGGGCTGGCAGGCTTGGCAAGACCCACGTTTCCAAGGCAGGGTGGGTCAGTGGAAGAAAGCAGTGGCACCACTCTCCTTAATGTGCTGGCAGAGGACAGCCTCTGTTTGCCATGGGCTTCCCTGGTGGCTCGGTGGTGAAGAATCTTCCTGCCAGTGCAGGAGACAGAGGTTCTATCCCTGTGTCGGGAAGATCCCCTGGAGAAGGGCATGGCAACCCACTGCTATATTCTTGCCTGGAGAATCCCATGAACAGAAGAGCCTGGTGGGCTATAGTCCATGAAGTCGCAAAGAGTCACAACTGAGCGTGCATGCAAGGGATGCAAGAAATGTATTGTTAAGAGTCACTTGCTTTTGAGTTTTACAAAGCCATATTTTGGGGGTTTATATTTATCTAATATTGTATTCCTTATAGGAATCAATACTAATGCATGCAGCAGTAAGTGATCCGTTCTCACTGCCATACAATGTCCTGGGTCATGGCCCTACTGCGGTTCATGTAGCCCTTCTTCCACAGATCCACATGTGTGTCTTCCCTATGACAGTGTAGTATGAGTGTCCCGTGCACACATGTGAGTTTCTCTGGGGCATGGCTTCCCTTCCCTACCTGCCCATGAGAATCACCTAAAACGCTTGGTGAAAATACAGCATTATCAGGGCCTTGGCCCCTGAGATTTATATATACAGGAGGTCTGTGATGGGGACTAAGAATCTTTTGTTTGTTGGCTTTGGTTTATTTGGGCAAGCACTCCAGATATTCGTATTATCATTGGGGGATTTTCGGAAAAGGAACGGTAGCAGTTCTCAACCAGGCTGCGTAGCGAAAGTACCCATGACCTGGCCCTGACCCCATGGATTCTGGTTTAACAGGTCAGGGGATAGGTGTATTTTAAAAGAGTATCACAGTGCACCAGCCCCTAGCATATTGTAAAGTAATTAACCTCCAATTTAAATAAATTTATATTAAAAAATAAAACTGTATCACAGTATTATAATATATGTGGTGAGACCAAGTACCCTGGGACAGTGTTTCTTACTTGAAGGGGGGTATTTTGCCCCTCAGGGGCTTCCCAGGTGGTGCTAGTGGTAAAGAACCTGCCTGCCAATGTAGGAGATGTAAGCAATGCAGGTTCAACCCCTGGGTCGGGAAGATGCCCTGGAGGAGGCATGGCACCCTCCCCTGTATTCTTGCCCGGAGAATCCCATGGACAAAGGAGCTTAGCTGGCTATAGTCCATGGTGTTGCAAACAGTCAGACATGACTGAAGCGACTTGGCACACACGTACGCAGGGTCACCATGCAAAATATAAAGTGCTCAGTTGAAGTTGCCTTATATTTTTATAAATGTCTATTTATTTGGCTGCCTCAGGTCTTAGTTCCATCATGAGGGACCTTTGGTTGCGATGCACTGACTCTCTGGTTGTGTCATGTGGGCTCAGTAGAAGCAGCATGTGGGCTTAGCTCCCCCACAGCACGTGGGATCTCAGTTCTCCCACTAGGGATCAAACCTACAGCCCCTGCGTTGCAAGGTGAGTCCATAACCACTGGCCCACCAGGGAAGTCCCGAAGTTGATTTTTGGATGACGGTTTTTTTAGCGTGTGTCTTAAAGATGGTATGTTGTAGTTGTTTAGTTGCTAAATCATGTCCAACTCTTTGTGACTCCAAGGACGGCAGCCTGCCAGGCTCCTCTGTCCGTGGAATTTCTCAGGCAAGAATACAGGAGTGGGTTGCCATTTCCTCCTGCAGGGGATCTTCCCGACCCGGGAACTGAACCTGCATCTCCTGCATTGGCAGGCAGATCATTTACCACTAAGCCACCTGGGAGGCCCGAAGAGTGTATAAGTATACTTACATGGAAAATGGTATGCTGTTTATTTGAAATACAAATTTAAGTGGGCATACTGTATTGTTATTTGCCATAGCCATACCCTGGTGGTGGGGGACAGCTGGGAAGGTCTAGAAATATCTTCCCTTGTCACAACCGGGGTGGTCTTTGCTACCAGCATCCAGTGGGAGGAGACCAGTAAAAGCTCCCAAATATCCCACAAGGCACATCCCCCCACAGCAGAGAATTACACAGCCCAGGTGTCAGCAGTGCCGAAGTGGAGAAACTACGGTCTAGTCCATATTTCTGTTTTAACTGGATACTTCAGTCATACCTGGCTGGCCAGGGTCTAGGGGAGGGAAGGGGCTTCCTGGACTTGGGACAGGGCCCTCTCCTTTGGGCTGAACCCACATCAGGAGAGATGGGGCCGGCCCCTCTGGTCTCACTCAGACCAGGCTGGGGCAGGGAGTGAGCTGGAGTGAGCAGGTGGTGCCAGGGCTCCTTGTTCACACCACGGCCGGACACTGCTGGGAGAGACACATTTAACCCAGCAGAAAATGATCTTGGGGAAGGTACAAAACAGGGAGATTTTTCATCCTAATTTCACGGATGCTGGCAGTGCCCTTGTGTGGCATCTCGGGCCCTCCATTATTAAAGCTGTTCTTAATTAAAGTAGTGTATGCCCTTCCAAAGGGCCAGGCCAGAAAGGCTGTTGTTTCTGTGGTCCTTAGCAGAGTTTCTCAGCTCTGAGAAATGCGACGAGGACTCACAGGAGTTGGCAGGGCAGTCAGTAACACCCCTCAGCTCTCAGCAAGCCCCCGATTGTGTGTGCACAAACTATTATTTAATCTCCACAAGCCGGAACTCGGCCAAAGTGCACAGGCTGCATTTAAAATGCTTCCTTTGTTCACCCACCCTGTAGCCTCATAGCTTCTTAGCCAAGATTTCCAGAAAGTTGTGGCAGAAGAGAGCATTCCCAGGACTGAGGGTGGACTGACTAACTTGACAATTGAAGGAGGAGCTCACTGCTTCTAAATAAATGGCCCACTTGGACCAGCAGGTTCCTGAAGAAAGAACCAAGCTGATGAAACAGCCATCAGTCTTTCCTTGAGGACCAGCTATATTCTCTAGCCATTTCTACCCTGGAAACAATAAAAAAATAGACTTTGGGGAACAAGAAGAAGACTAGTGATATCTGAACACCTGTCATGTGGCAAACACTGTTGAAATATAAGGTACCCCGTATGTACTGTAATGGTTAATTTTAGGTGTCAGCTCACAGGGCTTTGGGATACTCAGACATTTGGTCCAAGTTTATTCTGAATGTGTCAGCAAGGGTGTTTTAGAATTTGAATCAGTACACTGACTTAAGTGTATTGACCTCCCTAATGTGGGTGGGCCTCATCCAATCAGATGAAGGCCCGGATTGCACAAACAGGCTAAGAGGGAACTTTTCCTGCTTGACCGATGGAGCTGGGACATCAGTCTTTTCTCAACTTTGGATTTGAATGAAAATGGGCTCTTCTTGAGTCTCTAGCCTGCAGCTTTCAGGCTGGAACTTATACCATTAACCCACTTTCATGACTTCATCTAACCCTAAGTATTTCCCAGAGGTCTTCAAGCACCATCACAGTAGGGATTAGGGCTTCAACACATGGATTTGAGGGGTGACCAAAACATTCATCCCAGGACAACACCTCATTCCATCCATCTAGTAGCCATCCTTGTTTGAATACAATTACAGGGATGTTTTCCAAGAAGGACATTCTTCCTTTAGGGGATATAAGATAAAACTGGAAAAAATTCAAAAAGTCCAAAACAAAGTTTCTTTAACTTATGGTAAGGTGGGAAAAAAATCATATCATAAAGCTAAAACAAAAGCACAATCGAGTCTGTACTGAGCTTCAAGGATCTTTAAGGAATGGCCAGTTTCACTCAAAAACAGAAAGATGCCTACAGGTAATAAAGGAATTGTCAGTGGGTTTCTCCCCTTGTCCTTCTTGAGCTCCATCAGGCCATTAACATGTATTTTAAATGTATGGCATGTGGGATCTTAGTTCCTCCACCAGGGGTTAAACCCATCAGCCCTGCATTTGAAGGTGGATTCTTAACCACTGGACTACCAGGTTGGTCCCTAATATGTGTTTTTGATGAAAAGGACCCAGGGTTCACTATACCTTTTTATCTATACTAGTTTCACTTAGCTTTTACTACAATCCACTTTTCAGTAGGCATATTGATACAGTGGAAGAATATGACTTAAATCTATCAGATTTCATGTAAATACCAGCCCCATGCTTCTCCAATATGACATTCTCTTTTTCTTTCCCCACAAACTGTCACAGTAAAACAACAAATAGAACTGTGATGATGTCATTTTCAAGTGTATCCCCCACATGGAGCTAGAATTACATTTGCAATTAAACCGTGTGCATTTTTCTTGCCCTTTTAAGTGTTAATCAGTGATTCATGCCTTTCATAGAGCAGTCATATCTCAGAACCTTCTAGCTGCTCATGAAATATTAGGGGAGTTTAGAAGTGGCCTGGATTCCCTGAAAGAGTTTTCAACTTCACAGAGCTCCAGCTCTGCTCTTCCACCACCCTGTCACTGCTTATCAACCCCAACATGCTGAAAAGCCCAACATCCCTTTGATTTAATCAGACCCTTTTATGCAGAAATGAAGCCAACAGCCTCTTTTTCCCAACAGCACAGCATTTCCTGGAACATGAAGATCAATGGTGTTGATAGATCGTTGATCAAGTGTTCCCCATAAGCCCATTAAACAGGATATGAAACTGGAATTGTGTTCAGAGGTCCCATCCTGAGGTGGCCAGGAGCCAGGAGGAGCAACAAAGCCAGTTTCTTTGTGCTTGTCACTTTCACAGCACAAGGGTGCTCTTGGAAGGCGGGGAGGGTGGGGGGGGGGCGCAAGGAAGCTTGAGAAATGAGTTTTCCAAGAAGCTTTTTTAACACCCCCTAACTTTCTAGCAAAAGTGGTCATCCCATTCTTACTCATACCTTCTCCCCAAGAATTGTGTCATCTTTTCTCTAGGGACATCACATTCCACTTCACTTCGCAACACGTGCACCAAAGAGCATCTTATCACAGTCAATGAATTCAGTCATCCCAAGTTGCAAAGAGCCCACACATTGGAAAAGACCCTGATGCTAGGAAAGAGAGGAGAAGGGGGTGACAGGATGAGATGGTTGGATGGATGGATTGACTCAATGGACATGAGTTTCAGCAAACTCCAGGAGATGGTGAAGGACAAAGAAGCCTGCCTTGCTATAGTCCATGGAGTTGTAAAGAGTCGGACATGACTGAGCAGCTGAACAACAATAATAATCCACTGGGTGGCTACCAACAATTATTTTTCCACATTTAACCCTTGTTGAAACCGAGGCACTTGCTTAAACTTCTAAAGTTACCAATTAGCAGAGCCAGAATCTAAACTCAGGTGGTGGGACACAAATCCTTAACTCATACCACAAGATATATTTACTGTACTTGTTCTCTATTCTGCCCTGTCCTGTAGAACTAGATTCAGTTACTTCCAATGGAGACTCCAAATAAGGTAAACATTTGTATTTCTCTGATGCAAAAGAGATCCAGATGTAGGCAGTCCTTGGTTAACATAATAACTCCACTGTTAGAATGCATTGAGGGTTCAGCTTTTTGCTTCAAAATCCTTTGTATGTGGCTCTGGTCCTCATGGTGCAAAGTAGCCTCTGGAGATCCAGCCATCAGTTCTGTGTTCCAGGCAGTATGGTGAATGAAGGGGCAAAAAAGGATGCACCTTCTGTTTTTAAGAAGACTTCCTAGAGCCCCCACATCACATTCTGCTCATGTTGTATCATTGGCCAAAACTTAGTAACACCTACTCTTTACACCTAAATCTTTGACAAGACTCACATCCCGTTAAAGGTGAGCTTTTGCAATTGTTTCTTGTGTCTCTGTCTCCAGTCTGTTTCTGTTTTGATTTTCATCCTGTACTGCTGCTAGGACACTTTTCTTTGAATAGTGCTTTGTCATCCCTGTCCCCAGGTCTGAAGATTTCCATGGATCTTCTTTATCTAGAAGATTAAGTATAAATTCCATTTCCTGCCAAAGATGCTTATTCACTTTCTCTTTATGGGGCATGTAATCCCCATCTCCTTTGTCCTATTCACATTATCCCCTCTGACTAGAATATCTTCACCCTTTTGTCTCCACTGGTAGAAGTGCTGTGTTCCCTTTATAACCACCCCCCCTTTTTTCTTTTTAATAACTCATTGTCATTCATTCATTCACCAGAAAACAAATGTTTTCATGACTATATATAAAGCACTCAGAAAGTGGCTAATTGGCAATAAAGGTGACTATTATTAATATGATGATAATAACATTGATGATAATGTGTGTGTTCTGCTCTCCAACCTCTAGATTAGGGATTGTATCATTTCCTTCTCAGCAATCCAGAACCTAAGATACAAGAACTGAGGGCTTTTATCGGTAATGACAATGATGCATATGTTCCTTGGAGAGAAAGAAATTCTTCTTTTGCTGATAGACCTTATCTTTGGGGCTCCGCCCAAGGATCCAAACTCAATGTGGCCTTTCAACGCTTGGGAAATAATTGCCTCCACTCCAGTCATGAATTTATAAAGTGCTAATTAAGAAAGAATGAAGGGACAGGGGAGGGATAAATTGGGAGATTGGGATTGACATATTCACACTACTGTATAACCTCAGATATGCAGATGACACCACTCTTATGCAGAAAGTGAAGAAGAACTAAAGGGCCTCTTGATGAAAGTGAAAGAGGAGAGTGAAAAAGTTTGCTTAAAGCTCAACATTCAGAAAACTAAGGTCATGGCATCTGGTCCCATCACTTCATGGCAAATAGATGGGGAAACAGTGGTAACAGTAGCTGGCTTTATTTTTGGGGGCTCCAAAATCACTGCAAATGGTGACTGCAGCCATGAAGTTAAAAAATGCTAGACAGCATATTAAACAACATATTAAAAAGCAGAGACATCTCTTTGTCAACAAAGGTCTGTCTAGTCAAGGCTATGGTTTTTCCAGCGGTCATGTATGGATGTGAGAGTTGGACTATAAAGAAAGCTGAGCGCGAAAGAATTGATGCTTTTGAACTGTGGTGCTGGAGAAGACTCTTGAGAGTCCCTTGGACTGCAAGGAGATCCAACCAGTCCATCCTAAAGGAGATCAGTCCTGGGTGTTCATTGGAAGGCCTGATGTTGAAGCTGAAACTCCAATACTTTGGCCACCTGATGCGAAGAGCTGACTCATTTGAAAAGACCCTTATGCTGGGAAAGATTGAGGGCAGGAGGAGAAGGATGACAACAGAGGATGAGATGGTTGGATGGCATCACCAACTCAATGGACATGGGTTTGGGTGAACTCCAGGAGTTTGTGATGGACAGGGTGGCCTGGCATGTTGCAGTTCATAGGGTCGCAAAGAGTCAGACATGACTGAGGTACTGAACTGAAGTGATATATAAAATAGATAACTAATAAGGACCTACTGTATACCACAGGGAACTCTTTTGCAATACTCTGTAATGACCTATATGGGGAAAGAATCTATAAAAGAGTGAATATATATACATATATATATGTATGTGTGTGTGTGTGTGTGTGTGTGTGTGTGTGTGTGTGTGTGTGTGTATACATACACCAGGCTTCCCTGGTGGCTCAGACAGTAAAGAATCGGCTTGCAATGCAGGAGACCCAGGTTCAATCCCTGAATCAGGAAGATACCCTGGAGAAGGGCATGGCAACCCACTCCAGTGTTTTTGCCTGCAGAATTCCATGGAGAGAGGAGCCTGATGGGCTGCAGTCCATGGGATTGCAAACAGTCAGAGAGGTCTGAGCAACTAACACATACATATGTGTATGTATAACTGATTCACTTTGCTGTACCATAAAAACTAACACAAGACTGTAAATCAACTATATTCCAATAAAAATTTTAGCTTTTTAAATTAAAAAATAATAAAGGAAATGATGCCATCTTACTCTTATAACTGCATTGTGTCACCCGTTGCCATACATATCCATTCACATTTGAAACTGTATTTTTATGATATATCATGGCTTTTGAAAGACTCTTAAGAACCTGCATGTTTTAAGAACAGTTAGGTGCCCGTATCAGTCAGTTTAGTTTAGGCAATGCTGCCATAACAGACAAGCCCCAAATTCAAGCAGCCTAATACAGCAGAGGTTCAGTTCTTGCTCACGTAACATGTCTGTCGTGGGTCGGTCGTGGGGTTTTTGCAAGGCGACGCAGCCGTTGCCCACAGCACTGCCGGTCCGCTGGGTCAGAGGGAAGAGAGCACCTTAGTTCTCCGGACGTGTTATTTTCATGTTTATCTCCTCTTACGGTTTCTGTAGTTTCTTCTTCATTCATAACACTGTTCTTTTCTTTACATTGTAATTCTTGAGTTCTGCTGCCTCATTTCTAAACTTTCCTAATGCTGATTTATATTGTTTTCTCTATCTTACATCACTTTCTTAATGCCTTTGGGCATGTTTTGAAATAGTAGGTTTTGAAGCTGATCTTATTTTTGACAATACCTATCTGGAATGCTTTTTGTTACCTGTGGGGGTTTTGTTTAGCTCTTTATCCCATCTTTTCTTTTTTCCTTTTAATAAATTTGTATCAGATGTGCCCATGATTCTTTTCTGTTGCTCATTTTTATGTGAGATAGTATTTCATGAAATCTTAAAAAAAGTCTTGTTTTAGGTGGCTTTTCTAACTTTACAGGGTTCTCTCTTCTCTTTCTCTTTTTTATTTTCCCATGTAGTTTTTAAAAAGTATGGTTTACTGCTATAAATAAAATAGATAAGTAACAAGGACTTATTGTATAGCACAGCTAACTCATCTCAGTATTCTGTAATGATCTATATGGGAAAATAATTTTTTAAAGAGTAGATACATGTATATGTATAACTGATTTACTTTGCTGTATAGCAGAAACTAATACAACATTTTAAATCAACTATACTCCAGTCTGTCCTAAAGGAGATCAGTCCTGGGTGTTCATTGTATTCATTGGAAGGACTGATGCTGAAGTTGAAACTCCAATACTTTGGCCACCTCATGGGAAGAGTTGACTCATTGAAAAAGACCTTGATGCTGGGAGGGTTTGGGTGCAGGAAGAGAAGGGGACGACAGAGGACGAGATGGCTGGATGGCATCACTGACTCGATGGAAGTGAGTTTGGGTAAACTCTGGGAGTTGGTGATGGACAGGGAGGCCTGGTGTGCTGCGATACATGGGGTCATAAAGAGTCGGACATGACTGAGCAACTGAACTGAACTGATACTTCAATAAAAAATTTTTTTAAAAGGACTTCCCTGGTGGTCCAGTGATTAAGGCAATTACATTGCCTTGCAATGCAGGGAACTCTAGTTTGATCCCTGGTCAGGGAACTAAAATTGTACATGCCACAGAGCATCTAAGCCTGTGCATCACAGCTTAGAGAGGCCGTGAGCTGCAATGAAAGATCCCACGTGCCGCAACTAAGGCCTGACACAGCTGAATAAATAAGTAAATATTTTTTAAAGATTAAAGACAAAACACCCTGTGGCTTGTGCTCTGTGATTTCCCAGCCCTTCTCCCCCACCCCTGCCCCACTTTCACTTGAACACTCTTCCTCCTTCCTTTCTGCTGTCCTCCTCAGTGTACCTCCAGCAGTGTCTTCTCTGTGTGGGATGGTCCTGGAAGCAGCCTTGACTGGTCCTTTTGGGGGTTTGCAAGGGCTAGGCTGCTTCTTTCCCTTCCTGTCTTCCTGGGAGCACACGTACGTGTGTGCTGGGTCGCTCAGTCGTGTCCGACTCTTTTGCAACCCCACGGACTGTAGCCCACCAGGCTCCTCTGTCCATGGGATTTCCCAGGAGAAAACAATTCTTGCCTGGAAGATTCCATGGACTGAGGAGCCTGGTAGGCCACAGTTCGTGGGGTTGCAAAGAGTCAGACGGGACTGAGCAACTTCACTTCACTTCTTCTAGGGATGTTCCTGACCCAGGGATTGAACCCTTGTCTCCTGCATTGCCCGGCAGGTTCTTTACCATGGCGCCACCAGGGAGTACAGTGTACTCACCCATTTATTGGATTGGTGACTACGCTGCTAGTGGAGTCAGCTGCTCGTCTCAGGCTGGCGCTCCGCACGTTCCTGCTGCTCGTGCGGCGGTTCTCTTCCTGCCCAGCTGTCACGTGACCTGTCGTTTCCTTCTGCTTCCTCCCACCCAGGTGCTGGAGTGCTGGAGGTGTTGACGGCTTGTCCCCACCTGGTTATATTTTGACATGCACATCCACACTCTATTATTTGGCATAAACATTACCTATTTGTACATGTATTCTCTGTTACTCTATTTTTTTTATTTTATTTTTACTTATTTATTTACTTTGGGCTGCACTGGGTCTCCCTTGCTGCCTGCGGGCTTTCTCTAGTTGCAGTGAGTGGGGACGATTTAATTTTTACTGGAGTCTAGTTGCTTTATAATATTGTGTTAGTTTCTACTGGACAGGAAAATGAGTCAACCATATATATATATATATCTATATAAACCCGTCTCTTCTGTACTTCCTTCCCACTCTGATCATCACAGTGTATAAGTAGCATTCTCTAGCTGTACCGTGCTCTCCTATTAGCTGTCTATGTTATGCACAGTATGCCTGTATCAGTCCCAGTCTCTCCATTCTCCCTTTCAGTATCCATACATTTGTTTTCTATGTCTGCATCTCTATTTATGCTTTGCGTATAAGCTCATCTATACCATTTTTCTAGAAAGCGGAATAGGAACTAGAATAGCATCATAAGTTAAATTCTGCTGCTGACACAATAGCTCTAGGACTGTTGGATAAGTCGTTTCATCAAGCTACTGAAGCTAGAGCCCCCATCACAGTCAAATGGGGATAACGCTGCCTGCCTTTGGTCAGGCCCAGAAGAGAATGTGTGAAGGACCTCTGTAATCCGGAAAGCAGTCTCCATGCCCTGTGGGACCTATTACTTTTGTTATCATGATGTTTCTCTAATGGTTAATTTTCTCTATCATTTTGCTGGATACCATGAGGTGCCCTGATCTTGGACAAACATGACTCTGTGTTTCTCTGAGGGTGCTTTTTGGGGCAAGATTAACACTTTTATAAGTAAACCGAGTAAAGCAGATTATCCTCTGTAGTGGGGGTGGGCCTCGTCCACTCAGTTGAAGGGCCTGCCTGGTACAAAAGCATTGACCCTTCCCTAAGTGAGAGAGAATTCCTGCTTCCTAACTGCATTCAGTACTCTTGCCTGGAAAATCCCATGGACGGAGGAGCCTGGTGGGCTGCAGTCCATGGGGTCGTGACTGAGCGACTTCACTTTCACCTTTCACTTTCACGCACTGGAGAAGGAAATGGCAACCACTCCAGTGTTCTTGCCTGGAGAATCCCAGGGACGGGGGAGCCTAGTGGGCTGCCGTCTATGGGGTTGCACGGAGTCAGACATGACTGAGCGACTTAGCAGTAGCAGCAGCAAATGCATTCAAATCGGGNTCCTCTGTAGTGGGGGTGGGCCTCGTCCACTCAGTTGAAGGGCCTGCCTGGTACAAAAGCATTGACCCTTCCCTAAGTGAGAGAGAATTCCTGCTTCCTAACTGCATTCAGTACTCTTGCCTGGAAAATCCCATGGACGGAGGAGCCTGGTGGGCTGCAGTCCATGGGGTCGTGACTGAGCGACTTCACTTTCACGCACTGGAGAAGGAACCGGCAACCACTCCAGTGTTCTTGCCTGGAGAATCCCAGGGATGGGGGAGCCTAGTGGGCTGCCGTCTATGGGGTTGCACGGAGTCAGACATGACTGAGCGACTTAGCAGCAACAGCAGCAACTGCATTCAAATCGGGAACTTTATCCTACCTTGAACTCAAATGGAAACATGAGCTCTCCCTAAATCCTGCCAGCCTTTGGACAGGAGCCACATCAGTGGTTCTCCAGTTTTCCAGGCCTTTGGGCTTAGACTGGAACTTATCCTAGGGGCTCTCCCAGGCCCTGCCAGCTTGCAGATCTTGTGACTGTCAGCCTCCATAATTACGTAAGCAATCCTTATAATACGACACTTTCTAAATATACACATTCTACTGGTTCTGTTCCTCTGGTGATTCCTGACTAATACAGTTGCTAAGTAGATTTCTAGAATACATATCATTTCCACAGGCCACAAATGGAAAGGAAATTCCAGAATCACCTTCAATCGAGATGACGTAGCTGTTCACCACTAGTGCATGATCTGAACCGTGATGGATGAGTTCCTGTTTAGAAATCTGCCTCTCGCTATTCACCCAGTGCTTGGGAATCACCAGGCATTCCATTGAGTATCCCAGAGTCCCTCATAACATGGGATTGCTTCTGGGGAAGGGAAAGGACTTTGGCCCTCAGGGAGAACCCTCTAGCTAAGAGTAACCCTGTTACAGGACGACTAGATGAGATATGACATCCAGGATACTTGGCTGCAGAGAGTCAGGCAGAAGACCAGGGCACAGCTCACTAGAAGATGGGGAGGTGTCCTGTTTATCATTTGGCCTCCAGCTAGCTCAGGTCTGATTACTCTGTACTGGTCTGCACGCTGTTCTCAACCTCTCGGCTCCGGAGGGTGTGCCATCTGTTGGTCACACTCCTGGCCATTTGGATGCCTAGACAGCAGGGGAGGTTGCTCTTGTCTTCAAGGTCAGCATGGGGTGCTTGCAGAAATTGTGCAGCACAAACTATAATTTCCTCAGCTCGTGCACAGACGAAAACAAGGCTTTACATGAGTCACCATTCCTGTTGGTCTGTGTATGCACTCCAAGTGTGAGAATGGGTGCCAAATACCTGCCTGGCAGAGTCTCGAGCAGATGCCAAGAGTTCAGTTGTCCTGAGATGCACAGAGGGTGTGTGGCAGCAGGTGGAATAAACAAGTCTAAGAATGTTGTTTTCTACTTTGTGATGTTGACAAATGTGAATACCTGTGTTGAGGAGTGGTGCATAGAACTTGAGTCATCTTTATCATATTAGGCACGTACATGAAAGAAAGGGAGCATTGGGGAAACAGTGGATGGTCCTAAGATGTGCAAGTTGATTGAAACCTTGTGTGTCCTTGATGGTGAAGAGCAGTGAGGGTTTCCATCACAGATGAACTCTCTTCCCTGACCTCTGTTCGTCACCCTGCTATTTTCTAAGACATTGATTCCTTGAAACTCACTGTGGTTAGTATAGTTTGTAACTTTGTGCCTATGCTTGTTCATTCATTCATGTGCAGCAAGGATGAGGGATCTGTTATGTTCCACACACACAGGGTTTCTTTAGTCTCAACCATCGCTGCACCTGCTGTACTTTCACTTAGCAGGGCCAAGGAGATATTTATTACACAGATGGATGAATGAGTGAACAGCATGGACTCTGGGGTCACGGGAACCTATACTTTAATCACCAGCTCAACTGCTGATGTGAAACCTTAGATTAAATTAGTTTGGCATCACCAATGCCTGATTTCCTCACCTGTAAAATGGGGATGATACCAGTACCTACCTTGCAGAGTTATAATGCGGATAAAAGGCAATAACGGGCGTAAGGGGCTTTTAGGCTCGTGGTGGGAATGGAGTAAATGCTCTATCATTTTTGCCCATATGGCTGTGCTTCCACCTCTGACATGCCAGCTAAATTCTGTTTAGCTCTCAACTGTGTCACTTACCCCTGGAGCCATAGGCCCTACAAAGAATAAATTGATGAGGGCTTATTTTCCTTCGTGGAGAGAAACATACCCGTTTAAAGGTGACTCATCTCAGTCTACATCTTCCCTCTACTTAAAGACTTCATCATTCTTACATTTTCATGTCGAGGAACTTTATCATTTAAAGGTACAAACCAAACCAATGAACAAAAAAAGTTTTCTTCTTTTTTAGGAAGTTAAGCCAAAACAGTAACCAAAAAGTGTCTTTGATGCCTTTGTTATTTACTGCTTAATAAATCACTGCACATAATTATGTTGATAAATTCCAACAGCCTCACGGACTCCTCTTTCTCGATGGCGACTTGGGACACCCCTGATAAATCAATCTCTACTTTCCAACTGCGTGGCTATCCTGCCCGGGATCTGCTTTGTTCTCCCATCGCAGTACACTGGGGCAATATATCACCCAAGCCCTTCATCCTTCTTCCATATCATTAGAGCAACAGCTGGTTCTGATAATGCATTCATGTAATACATCACAGAGCTGGGTGCCTGGCTGCTACATTACTCAAAAGCTAATGTGATCGGGAAGGGGAAAAACCTAGTGTGCTGATAACTCCAGAAGTTGGAGGCTTTGTTTTATAGTTTCAAGCTTGGCACTGGAAACATCAGGGTCCAGATTTTCCCCCTTTGCAATCTGTTTTCACATGTTCTGCCAAGTTTCTCTTTTTCCAATGTTTCCTGTGTCCAGAAAGCTGCTTATCTGTGATCAGTTCTGGAGTAGAAGGTCTTATGTCATAATCACTGCTCTTGCTGACCTTTCAGCAGCTCCTAGCATAACAGAAGGTCAGTGCCAGAATTCTTGGGTTAGGGTCCAGTTTCGGCAAGTTGCCAGTGGTGTTACTTTAGGCAGAGCAGTTGTATGATTTGATGATATGATGTATGTCAGTTGCTTGACACATAGTAATAACTCAGTCAAAATTAACTACTAATATATGTGATTATTTCCTAGCCCACCATTTACCAAATCAGCTATCCCAGGAGACTGTTATTAACAAATAGTATAAAAGGAAAAAAGGGTTCTGTGGGCAAACAAGTTAGGAAAACATTGGGTTGAAAGAAATCAGACTTTCATACTGCAGGACTTATCAGAGTCTTTAATGTGCTAAAGCAATTTGCATGTACCCTCAAGAGAGAGTTGGGCTTCCCAGGTGGTGCTAGTGGTAAAAAAAATCCGCCTCCCAATGCAAGAGATGCAAGTTTGATCCCTGAGTCGGGAGGATCCCCTGGAAGAGGGCATGGCAACCCACTCCAGTATTCTTGGCTAGAGAATCCCATGGACAGAGGAGGCTGGTGGGCTACAGTCCATAGGGTTGCAAAGAGTCGGACAGGACTGAAACGACTTAGCACACACACAGAGGAATAGAATAAATATCACTTCCCAAACTATTTGGCTTTTTAAGAGTATTGGGAGTGATGTCCCTGGAGATCTCACTGGGAAATGTGAATGTGATCCAATTCTCTTATTAAGACCTTTAAGATCTTGGTCAAAATGCAGAATGCAAATTAGAAGCACAATGGGGCCCGAACTCAGAGCTGCCAAAGCTTGGGTTCTTTCTCTTCTTCCTCCAATCCCTGCACCTCTCAGCATGCGAACTCACCTCT
This sequence comes from Redunca redunca, assembly GCA_006410935.1. Classification (NCBI taxonomy): domain Eukaryota; kingdom Metazoa; phylum Chordata; class Mammalia; order Artiodactyla; family Bovidae; genus Redunca; species Redunca redunca. The sequence goes on along the minus strand of SJYQ01000330.1, from coordinate 2,143,409 downwards.
AAGAGAATCGTAATCACTTCTAAGAGAATCACTTAGGGAGGGAAGTGTCTGAAACACCCACTCTTGTGGCCTCCTCAGACCTTTAGGTTGAAATCACTGCAGGAATCTGGATGCAGAAGCGTCTGGGACGATTTTCTTGGGAGCTGAAGTCTGAGAGCCCCTAAACTAGACCGTGCTTCTTTGCAGCATTGCTGTGTGGGCTGAGCCGATGCTATTGTACCTTCTACAAACTCCTGGACTCTGGGAAATGCTTGCTGCTTTCTTCTCACTTCCCCTCTGCAGGCCCTTGTGACTCTAGAGGTCTGTCTCTCACGAGGATGCTGGAGGCATCTGTGGGTTTTCACCCACCAGCCTGCCACACAGATGCTTCCACCCCACCCAACTGTGGATGGTCCGTGTGAGAGCCTGGCCCCCTGTGTTCCCTGGTAACGCTCCTGCAGGGAGACAGGTGCGGGGGAGATTAGTTGGAAATGGAGAGACACATTCTCAAGGCCCTGCCAAGTCACTCTGGAGAGAGCATGACAATGCTTCAGTTTCCATGGCAACCAGGTGACTGTAAGCTCACCTTTGGCCCTGGAAACAGCCTCCAGCTTCTGGGAACGATTGCTGCTTATTATGAGAGGAGAGAACACTGGCGGAGAGGAGAAACCAGCTGCTGATTCTGAACTGCAAGGAAAGTTAGAGAAGAGCCCACAGCAGAGAAGCAGCAGGTCCGGCAGGGCCTCCAGCCAAGAGAGGGCCTCCAGCCCCCACCTTCCTCACCTGTGTTCACTGAGGCCGCGCCTCTCAATGTGACCCCCTTGACCACAACAGTCAGCATCAATTTTATTTCCTTCTCTTTGGTCCAAGAGAGAAAACACTGATGGGGCTTCCCAGCTGGTGCTAGTGGTAAAGAACCCAATGCAGGAGACGTAAGAGCTGCAAGTTCAGTCCCTGGGTGGGGAAGATCCCCTGGAGAAGGGCATGGCAACGCACCTCGTATTCTTGCCTGGAGAATCCCATGGACAGAGGAGCCTGGCCAGCTACAGTCCATGGGGTCACAAAGAGTCGGACACGACTGAAGCAACTTAACACTCACACGTGAAAACATTGCTACAGTGTGTGACTAGTGACTGTTGGGGGCTAATTAACTGAGTATTTACTGTGTGAAGGAGCTTTCTCCCATTTAGCCCTCACTTTCTTTCAGGTAAGTTTCGTGTTGAGGAAATTGAGGTGCAGGGAGGTTAAATGATGATGCCCCTTGCTCAATACCCAGGTGGAGCTGGGGCTGAGCTGGGACTGCAACAGGGTGTTTGACCAAAGGACTCCTAAAAAAGTATCCAGAGAGCCCACTCTCTCCCCAGGAACTCTGACTCCTTTCTTCCAACAGACATTCCTCTCTGAAAATTAGGAAACTGCCGTCTCAGTCATCGTCATCCATTCTGTCTATTTAGCTTGGATGTAAAGGTCAAGGGTTAAAATGCTCACTGCCTCCTACTGCTGTTTGCCTGTCCCCTGGCTAAGCGAGCGCCTCTTGCAATCAGCTGCTTCCTTCCAGCAGGATCTGGGACCAGGCCACCAGCTCTGGAGAAGTGGGATTTCACAGGGCAGCTCAAGCTGCCGGGGAACGACTTCCCAGCCAGATGGGCCCTGGCCCCAGTGAAATTGGCAGGAAATGCAGATGACATCTGTGGGTGGGGATCACCCCCAGACCTCCAGACCTCCAAGGAAGTGATACTCTGCTGCTCTTAGAGTGATAAGCAGGAGACCCTGGTGCTGGTCATGGTTTTCAACCATCTCCTCACCGGGCAATGTGGCTTATCTAATGGCTCAGAGGGTAAAGAATCTGCCTGCAATGTAGGAAAACTGAGTTCAATCCCTAGGTTGGGAAGATCCCCTGGAGGAGGGCATGGCAACCCACTCCAGTATCCTTGCCTGGAGAATCCCATGGACAGAAGAGTTGAGAGTTGGAGACGACTGTGAGTAACAGTTTCACTTTCTTTCCAGGCAGTGGCCAGCGATGCCTCTGCAGTCCCAGCTCTTTAAAGGGAGAGTTGGATTAGAGCAGCATTTTCCAAAGGTGTTGAAAAAGGTGCACGTGTGCTAAGTCGCTTCAGTCGTGTCCAACTCTCTGTGACTCCATGGACTGTAGCCCACCAGGCTCCTCTGTCCATGGAATTCTCCAAACAAGAATACTGGAGTGGGTTGCCATGCCCTCCTCCAGGGGATCTTCCTGACCCAGGGATCGAACCCACGTAACTTACGTCTCCTGCATTGGCAGGCGCGTTCTTTATCACTGTTCCACTTGGGAAAGTATTTAGGATAACTTTTGATGCGACACAGGCCTGGCACTAAATACTTTGTAATAATATAACAAGAAGGTTTCAGTCTCTCTTGGTTCCCCGGGTGGCCCCGAGGGGAAGAGTAGGTGGATGTTCTGTGTGACTTTAATGCCTCTTTAATCTTGGCTAATGTCCCCTTCCAGCAGCGGAGGGGACAGACCTCAAACTCGAGAGCTTTGGCAGGAAACAGCATCTCCCTATGATTTAGCAGGGCTTTGTCCTTGCTTTTTATAAGTACCTTCTGCGTTCCTCAAGGAGAGTTTCCGTATGTGGAAGTGAGGGAGAGTTTGAGAAGTCACAGTTCAGTTCTGCCGGCTGGCACGTTCTCTGGGAGCTCACTGGAAGCTTGAATCAGACCCTTCCCCTCCTTCTTCCTCCCCCTCCCCCACCATGGCCCGCAAAATCACGTTCTCAGGATGCTCAGTGTTTCTATACCTTTGACATCAGTATGAGAATGCTGATACAGAATTTCCCCCTGTAGGAGCAATATTTAAGTAAAAGGAATGGGCCAATTTGAGGAAATGCAGACCTACATAATGGGCTTTGCTGGTGGCTAGGTGGTAAAGAATCCACCTGCCAATTCAGGAGATGCGGGTACAGTCCTCAGGCCAGGAGGATCCCCTGGAGAAGGAAATGGCAACCCACTCCAGTATTCTTGCCTGGAAAAATCCCACTGACAGAGGAGCCTGGCGAGCTATATACCTTGGGGTCACAAGGAATCGAACACAACTCAGGAACTGAGCATGGGCAGGAGGCCTAAATAACGGGACCTAAATAAGTGCAACAGCCACAGGGATAAGGGGCGAGGGCTGGGCTCTCCGTCACTGGGGCACACACCCAGGGAACAGCTTTCTATTCAGATTCTGGGGTCCGAGACACCAGAGACATTGGTCCAGTAGATCTGGATTTGTATCCCTATATTTAGGGGGAAATCTGCTCCCAAAAGGCTTACAGGAGGTTTAGAAACTAGTGGGTCAGCTTGTTTCTTCTTTCTAAAAGTCACGTGTTGATCTAAATCAGCAGCTTGTTGTTCTCAATTAGACGCCCCTCAAGGGACATTTCGGAGAAGGCAATGGCAACCCACTCCAGTACTCTTGTCTGGAAAATCCCATGGAAAGAGGAGCCTGATGGGCTGCAGTCCATGGGGTCGCTAGGAGTCGGACACGACTAAGCGACTTCACTTTCACTTTTCACTTTCATGCATTGGAGAAGGAAATGGCAACCCACTCCAGTGTTCTTGCCTGGAGAATCCCAGGGACGGGGGAGCCTGGTGGGCTGCCGTCTCTGGGGTTGCACAGAGTCAGACATGACTGAAGTGACTTAGCAGCAGCAGCAAGGGACGTTTCACAGTGTGTGAGATGAGGCTGTTTTTTGTTCTCACAGATGGAGAGCTGCTACTGGGGTCTAGGGGATAGAGGCCCAGGAGGTTGCTAAATAACCCACCAGGCATGAACAGGCCCCAACACAAAGCTAACTCGGCACCAATGTCAATAGGCCAAGGATGAAAATGTCTGATCTAAAAGGGCTTTATATCATCCAGGGTACGTGGGCAGAGATCAGTAAAATCCCGGCTCCAAACCCTTCAGCTTCCATCTCATGGATCATAAAAGCCTGGAGCCTTATTGTACAGTAGCCTCCTCCCAGCATCTGACCCCATTAGCCCCTCTAAACCCATCTTGTCCTGTTACCTTCACTCCAGCACACACAGCCACAATGCTGTTTTTGGAAGAGTCCAAGTATACAAGTATGTTACCAAAGGGCCTTTGCACATGATTCTTTTAAAAAATCCCTCTTGCGCTCAGAACTCCCATCCACATGGCTCAGCCCATTTTCTTCAAATAGGCCTCTGCTCACATCTCATCTCACGGGAAACTTTCCCGGTAGTCCAGGGGCTAAGACTCTGCACTTCCAATGCAGAGAGAACAATTTCCATCCTTGGTTGGGAAACTAAGATCCCACGTGGTATGGGTATGTCCAAAAAAAAAAAAGTCTCATCTCACCATTGAGGTCTTTCCTGGCCATCTGGTCTAAGAAGAAATCCCCTTCATCTCTCTCTTTTCCTGGTCATGTCATTCCTTATAGAGCTTCCCATCAGATTATACGTTTATTCCTTATCCCCCTACCAGAATATAAGTTCTATGAGTGTATAGTCACTGTTATACTCCAAGTGGCAACACTGTCTGGCAAATGAGTGCTTTAAATGCTGGAGAGGGTGTGGAGAAAAGGGAACCCTTTTACATTGTTGGTGGGAATGCAAACTAGTACAGCCACTATGGAGAACAGTGTGGAGATTTCTTAAAAAATTGCAANTGCATCCCTGTCTCTCCAATTAAGTGCCTGTATCCTCCCAGCTCCCCGCCACCACCCCCCCACCCCGCCCCCATCACCCCAGATGCCTTCTGTCAGAGCCGAGAGAGATCTCGGGGAATTAGGGATGTCAGAAAGCCAGGGAAGTGGCAGATCCATTGTGTGAGCCACTGAATTGGGTAATTAGGGAGGGTGGCACTTCAGTCGTTTTAAAAGCTTAGTGGGTGGGGAGGAGAACAGTCTCCTGACAGCTCCTGCACATCCACTCAGAGGGCAGCGTCTGCTGGGGGAAGCCTGGCTTCGTCGCTGAATAGTGCTTGCTCGGTCTCCAAAGGAGCAAGTGGAGAAAGGCGAGGAGGGTGGGCGGCCTGGCACGACCCATGGACCTCAGAGTTAAGGGAGGAGGACCCTGGGGCAGGAGGCAGGCAGCCTTCACTCAGGGACCGCCACCACCACGCCCGGCCTGAGAAGCACTGGCCTCGCGGGCAGGGAGAGGGGTCCCTAAGCTCACTTGTTCAGAAAACATCTCTTCCTTTGTCCTCTAGAACCAATTTCATTTCTCACTCTGAGCTCCCATGCTGCAGGGCTGAAGGAAGCTTAACCTCCATCTTGCTGGGGGCTCTGCAACCCCCAGGGGGCCAGAAGATCCAGAATTAGATGGGATTAGATTGTTTCTTCTACTCCTGAGGTCATGGATGTTCCAAACAGTGGTTTCTAACAGGGGCAAGGCTTTGAGGGAGTCAGGGACTGGCTGCTTTAGGCTGTTCAAGCTTCCCCCTCATCCCTCCTCCTTCCTCTTCCTTCTCCAGGGTCACCAAGCCAGGGACATTTTTTCCTCGTGGAGAAGATAAAGGCTCTAGTTCTTTCAAGCTTCCCCAGTACCTTTGACTCACTCTGTCTTGGAGCTTGTGCTTTTTAAAAAATTTCATTCATTTGTTTATCTTTGGCTGTGCTGAGTCTTCACTGTTGCTCATACTTTTGTCTAGTTGCAGAGAGCAGGGGTTACTCTCTAGTTGGGGCACATGGGTTTCTCATCGTAGTGGCTTCTCAGGGCTCTAGGGCACACGGGCTTCAGCAGTTGCGGTTCCAAAACTCCTGAGTGCAGGCTCAGTAGCTGTGCCGCATGGGCTTAGCTGCTCCACTTAAATGGAGGAAAAGAAAGAGGAAAACTGTAGGGAGTAGAAGAAAGCATCCATTAATTTCTCAAATTATCATCAAGCCATGGTAACACATGTGAACCGTTTCACCTGGAGCATTCCTGAAGGGCCAGCATTGTGATAAAGACTTCATTTACACAAGTCATTTATCTCAGCCTGGTAGCAATCTTGTGGCATAATAACAGTGACACACTCATGCATACATTTATTTTTTTAAGTCGCTCAATTATGTCTGACTCTTCGCCACACCGTGGACAGCAGCAAGCCAGGCCTCCCTGTCCATCACCAACTCCCGGACCTTACTCAAACTCATGTCCATTGAGTCGGTGATGCCGTCCAACCATCTCATCCTCTGTCGTCCCCTTCTCCCGCCTTCAATCTTTCCCAGCATCAGGATCGTTTCAAATGTGTCAGTTCTTCCCATCAGGTGGCCAAAGTGTTGCAGTTTCAGCTTCAACATCACTCCTTCCAATGAATATTCAGGACTGATTTCCTTTAGGATGGACTGATTGGATCTCCTTGCAGTCCAAGGGACTCTCAAGGGTCTTCTCCAGCACCACAGTTCAAAAGCATCAGTTCTTTGATGCTCAGCTTTCTTCATAGTCCAACTCTCACATATATACATGACTACTGGAAAAACCATAGCTTTGACTAGATGGAACTTTGTTGGCAAAGCAATGTCTCTGCTTTTTAATATACTGTCTAGGTTGGTCATAGCTTTTCTTCCAAGGAGCAAGCGTCTTTTCATATCATGGCTGCAGTCACCATCTGCAGTGATTTTGGAGCCCCCCAAAAATAAAGACTGTCATTGTTTCTACTGTTCCCCCAACTATTTGCCATGAAATGATGGGACCAGATGCCATGATCTTAGTTTTTTGAATGCTGAGTTTTAAGCCAGCTTTTTCACGCTCCTCTTTCACTTTGATCAAGAGGCTCTTCAGTTCTTCACTTTCTGCCGTAAGAGTGGTGTCATCTGTGTATATGAGGTTATTGATATTTCTCCCAGCAATCTTGATTCCAGCTTGTGCTTCATCCAGCCCAGCATTTGGCATCATGTACTCCAGATATAAGTTAAATAAGCAGGGTGACAATATACAGCCTTGACATAATGCCTTTCCCAGTTTGGAACCAGTCTGTTGTTCCATGTCTGGTTCTAACTGTTGTTTCTTGACCTGAATACAGATTTCTCAGGAGGCAGGTAAGGTGGTCTGGTATTCCAGTGTCTCTAAGAATTTTCCAAAGGTTGTTGTGATCCACACAGGCAAAGGCTTTGTCATAGTCAATAAAGCCAAATCCTGCTTGAACATCTGGGAGTTCACAGTTCATGTACTGTTGAAGCCTGGCTTGGAGAATTTTGAGCATTACTTTGCTAGCATGTGAGATGAGTGCAATTGTGTGGTAATTTAAACATTCTTTGGCATTGCCTTTCTTTGGGATTGGAATGAAAACTGACCTTTTCCACTCCTAGAGCCATTGCTGAGTTTTCCAAATGTGCTGGCATATTGAGTGCAGCACTTTCACAGCATCATCTTTTAGGATTTGAAATAGTTCAGATGGAATTCCATCACCTCCACTAGCTTTGTTCGTAGTGATGCTTCCTAAGGCCCACTTGACTTCACTTTCCAGGATGTCTGGCTCTAGGTAAGTGATCACCATCTGGGTCATGAAGATCTTTTTTCTATAGTTCTTTTGTGTATTCTTGCCATCTCTTTTTAATATCATCAGCTTCCGTTAGATCCATACCATTTCTGTCCTTTACTGTACTTGTCTTTGCATGAAATGTTTCCTTGGTATCTCTAATTTTCTTGAAGAGATGTCTAGTCTTTCCCATTCTGTTGTTTTCCTCTATTTCTTTGCATTGATCACTGAGTAAGGCTTTCTTTTTTTAAAATTTTTATTTTAACTTTAGTTTACTTTACAATACTGTATTGGTTTTGCCAAACATGGACATGAATTCACCACGAGTGTGCATGCGTTCCCAAACATGAATCCCCTCCCACCTCCCACCCCATAACATCTCTCTGGGGAGTAAGGCTTTCTTATCTCTCATTGCTATTTTTTGGAACACTGCATTCAAATGGGTGTATCTTTCCTTTTCTCCTTTGCCTTTAGCTTCTCTTTTTTTCTCAGCTATTTGTAAGCCCTCCTCAGACAACCATTTTGCCTTTTTGCATTTCTTTTTCTTGTGGATGGTTTTGATCACCGCCTCCTGTACAGTGTCACAAAGCTCCTTTCATAGTTCTTTAGACACTCTATCAGATCTAATCCCTTTAATCGATTTGTCAATTCCACTGTATAATCATAAGGGATTTGATTTAGGTCATACCTGAATGTCTGGTGGTTTTCCCTGCTGCTGCTGCTGCTAAGACGCTTCAGTCGTGTCTGACTGTATGTGACCCCATAGATGGCAGCCCACCAGGATCCCCCGTCCCTGGGATTCTCCAGGCAAGAACACTGGAGTGGGTTGCCATTTCCTTCTCTAATGCGTGAAAGTGGAAAGTGAAAGTGAAGTCACTCAGTCGTGTCCGACTCCTAGCGACCCCATGGACTGCAACCCATCAGGCTCCTCCATCCATGGGATTTTCCAGGCAAGAGTACTGGAGTGGGGTGCCATTGCCTTCTTTGGTGGTTTCCCCTATTTTCTTCAATTTAAGCCTGAATTTTGTAGTAAGGAGTTCATGATGTGAGCCATAGTCATTTCCTGGTCTTGTTTTTGCTGACTGTATAGAGCTTCTTCATCTTTGGCTGCAAAGAATATAATCAATCTGATTTTGGTGTTGACCATCTGGTGATGTCCATGTATAGATTCTTCTCTTGTGTTGTTGGAAAAGGGTGTTTGCTATGACCAGTGCGTTCTCTTGGCAAAACTCTGTTAACCTTTGCCCTATTTCATTTTATACTCCAAGGCCAAATTTGCCTGTTACTCCAGGTATCTCTTGACTTCCCACGTTTGCATTCCAGTCCCCTATGATGAAAGAACACCTTTTTTGGTTGTTAGTTCTAGAAGTCTTGTAGGTCTTCATAGAACTGTTCAACTTCAGCTTCTTCAGTGTTACTTGTCGGGGTATAGACTTGGATTGCTGTGATATTGAATGGTTTGCCTTGCAAATGAACAGAGAGCATTCTGTCATTTTTGAGATTGCATCCGAGCACTGCATTTCAGACTCTTTTGTTGACTATGGTGGCTACTCCATTTCTTCTAAGGGATTCTTGCCACAGTATTAGATATAATGGTCATCTGAGTTAAATTCACCCATTCCAGTCCATTTTAGTTCACTGATTCCTAGAAGGTCCGACATTCACTCTTGCCATCTTCTGTTTGACCACTTCCAATTTACCTTGATTCATGGACTTAATATTCCAGGTTCCTATACAACATTGTTCTTTAAAACATTGAACTTTACTTCCATCACCATCCCGAACTGGGTGTTGTTTTTGCTTTGGCTCCATCTCTTCATTCTTTCTGGAGTTATTTCTCCTCTCTTCTCCAGTAGCATATTGGGCACCTACCAACCTGGGGAGTTCATCTTTTAGTGTCCTGTATTTTTGCCTTTTCATACTCTTCATGGGGTTCTCAAGGCAAGAATACTGAAGTGGTTTGCCATTCTCTTCTCCAACAGACCACGTTTTGTTAGAACTCTCCACTTGAAAATTAGAGATACCAAGGTGTTCTTTCCTCATCCATCTTGGATGGCCCTACATGGCATGGCTCATGTTTCACTGAGTTAGACTAGGTTGTGGCCCACGTGATCAGTTTGGTTAGTTTCCAGTGATTATGGTTTTCATTCTGTCTGCCCTTTAATGAAATATGCCATATAATTGCTATTGTTATTTCCCTTTTGCAGATGAGGAAATGCAGCCCAGAGGAACTAAGTGCTATGTACAAGGCCACACAGGCTGGTCAGTAGCAGAGTTCAAACCCAGGCATGCTGACTCCAAAGTCAGCATAGGACGGCTCACTCGCCTCCCAGGTGAAGCTGCCTCGCCTGGGACTTTCTTAAGCATCCTCCTTCTAGCTTGTCCTGTTGGGACATGTCTGTAACTTTTAGGTGGCTGTGCACTCCCAGCACCTGGAGCAAGCTGGCCCCAGAGGCAAGAATCCAGTGCACAGCCAGCTACCGTGATAGCTCCATGGGGAAACGAAACCCCTGGCTGCCTCCAGGAGAAGGCCAGATACTCCACAATCCAGCAGCAGCCCCCAGACCTGGGAAGAAAGAGGTGAGCGCAACTTGTGCTATGGTTTCATGTAGACTTAAGAATGAATTAGTATCCACCAATATATCATCCAAGAAACCTTCCTTTTTATAGCAATAATTGTTTTTTTAATCAGAATATCCTCCATATTTTTCAACTTGAATTTTTATTGAGCTGATCATAGATTCACATGCAGTTCAAGTAAAATATATATATAGAGAGATACTGTGTGTACTTCGCCCATTTTTTCCTCCAATGATGAACATTTTGCAAAACTCTAGCATCTCATCTTACGATACTGAGCAGTTGTATCTCTGCAAAGTTCTCTTCTGTTACCTCCCTCTCATTCCCAACCGCATTTCTAAAACCCTGGCAACCAGTCATCTGTTCTCCTTTTGCAAACTTTTGTCCTTTCAAAAATGTCACACAAATGGAATAATAGAATATTCGACTTTTAGGACTGGCTTTTTTCACTCAGCCTAATTCCCCACAGATTTATCCAGATCACATGTGTCAATAGTTTTTTTCCCATTCATGGCTGAGTAGTATAGTATTCCAGGGTGTGGTTGTAGCACAGAGTGTTTAACAATCACCTGTTGAAGGACATTGGACCTATTTGGGGTTTTATGGGTGGAGCAGCTACGAACATTCATGGACAGGTATTCATGTGAACAGGAAGTCTTCATTTTTCAGGGATAAACACCCAACAATGCGATGGCTGGACAATATGGTAGTTGCATATTTCATTTATAAGGCTGGCAACTTGTTCATGTGTACCACTTTACAATCCCAACAGTAGTGTAAGAGTAATCTAGGTTCTCCACATCCTCACATTTGGTATTGTGTGTGCGTAGTTCCTCAGTCTTGTCCAGCTCTTTAGACCACATGGACTGTAGCCTGCCAGGCTCCTCTGTCCCTGTGATTTTCCAGGCAAGAACACTGGAATGCGTTGCCATTTTCCTCCTCCAGGGGATCTTCCGGACCCAGGGATCAAAACTGCATCTCCTGTGTCTCCTACATTGCTGGTGGATTCTTTACCCCCTGAGCCATCGGGAAAGCTCTTGGTATTGTCATTACTGTTATTAAATTTTTGCCATTCTTATAGATTGTGGTTATATCTTATTGTGGTTTTAATTTTCATTTCCCTAATGGCTAATGATGTGGAACATCTTGGACTGTCACTATATCCTTTTTGATGAAATGTCTGTTCATTTCTTCTGCCCATTTTTTAATTGGATTGCTAGTTTTTCCCTTTGCGTTTTGAGACTACTTCTTATATCCTAGATAGTCTTCATTTTCAGATATGTGGTTTGCAAATATTTCCTCAGAGTCTGTACATTGTCTTCTATTCCTCTTCATTAAAGTTTTTGCAGAACTTAAGTTTTTCATTGTGATGAGATCTAATTTATCAGGTTTGTTTTTTCTGTTTTGAGTCATAATTTTATTTTTAAATCTGCAAAACTTTTCCCCTAGCCCTAGATCATGAACATTTTCTCCTACAGTTTTTTAAAACATTGTACACTTTAAAAGTTGACACTTAAGTTTGTGATTCAAGTTAAATTTTATATAAGATGTGATGTTTAGGTTAAAGTTCTTTTTTCCCCCCTATAGTGTTCAATTGTGTTAGTACCATTTGTCAAAAAGTATAGCTAACTTTTTCAACCTATATGGTGTGTTGATGCTGACTTAAGAAGCACTTTTAAGCATCATTTTAGGTAATCCCTACAATTATATATTCCAAGTTTTATAGACGCAGACACTGAATACCAGAGAAGTTGCATGATTTTCTAGAGGTCACACAGCCAGAACTGAGCCTCAAATCTTTGCCTCAGTCCAGCCCAGCCCTTCATCACCTCTGTTTCATTTTCTGAATGAGTGTCTCTATATTTGGGATCCCCACATCATCACAGAAAATTCAGACTCTCTTCAAATCAGTGTCTGTCTTGGGACCTCTCTTTGGGCTGTAGTAAATCAAATTTTCAGGAGGTGCAAGTGTAACATAATATGGAATATCTGTTCATCATTTAACTCAGGGAAGTCTTTTCCCCCTCACTAATATCCATGATAAAGCATATGCAAATGTCTGTAATTGAACATAATTAAAATAATGAGAGTTGAAAGAATGTGATATTCAAAATAAATGCAATAGGAGTTGGACACAGCCATTATCCTAATTCAAAGTGATTACTTTATGATTACATTATCAGGGCCTCTAATATTTCTGTCTTTAATATAATTTTATTTGCTTTGGGGAGGCAGGTGCTCCCCGATGGGGAAGGCTTCCTTGTCCTCGGTCTGTTTACCAGTCGCTCCACACTCAGTGGAGGAAGGCAGTGCCATTTTGACCGGAACCGCATGCCTTTGGACCTGCCTGCCCTCCTGCCCAGGCGGAACGCTGCACTGAGGTGACTGAGAACGTGCAGTGTATCAGGCAGCCCGGCGTCCTCTTGTTGCTGGCCAAAGTCTTGGCTTTCTCTGCCCACTGAAGCCAGATAAAACATCCGGAGATGGAGTTCGGAGGAAATAGAACGGCGGCTTTAATTCTCAGCCGTGGAGGGGGAAGCACGGTAGGCTCACGCCTCAAGAACTGTGTGCCCCCCACCCCCTGCATGAGGAATCTAGGGGCTTGTGTAAGATGAGGGCTCACAGTCAGGAGTCAGTGATGAGGAACAAAGGTGTTAGGATCTTGATTTCTTCCTCTTGTGTTGTTCCAAAGACAGGCATAGACTGGCGCCAGTAACCCAGTGATTGAGTCTGGCGGTTCCGTAGTCTGCAGCCTTCCTTCTGATGTGTAACTACACGGGGAAGGGTGTTATAAGGGTAAACACAAGACAGGGGATGTATTTAGCGTAGAGCCAAAGGAAAATAGGGGTGCAGTGTACAGGTGGTGCTAGTGGGAAAGAACCCGCCTGCCAGTGCTGGAGACATGAGACTCAGGTTCCATCCCTGGGTGGGGAAGATCCCCTGGAGGAGGGCAGGGCAACCCACTCCAGTATTCTTGCCTGGAAAATGCCAATGGACAGAGAAGCCTGGCCGGCTGCAGTCCATAGCGTCACAGAGCCGGAGAGGACTGAAGTGACTTAGCACACGTAGCTCCTGCAGAGTTAGGGGGTGGTGAAGCAAACTTAGTTACACACTTGCAGAGTTAGGGCCAATTTAAAAAAAAAACCAAAAACTAAGAATGTTTAGGCCTGCTCACTCTTCTCTTTATCTTCTTTGTTCTCAGGAAAGGAGGAAAAAAACTCATCCCTCTTTTTTTTTTTTTCCTTTTTCACTGCAACACTATGAGCACCCCTAAATCTGCCCCAGTGCAAGTAAGCTGGAGAAATCAGAAGCCAAGGCTTATGTCCTGGGATGTGCCTGTCCTGGTGCCGCCCCAGTATTTCTGCAGTCTGAGTGATCCAAAGAGATTTCCTTGCTCTGTCTTCTCACAAGTGTGTTAGATAAAACTCAGATACATAGTCAGAGCTCACAGAGGCTTAGAAATTATCTGATGCACCTCTTTGGTGGGTAATAGTAGAGTGCCAAGGGCACTCTACTCTATTGGAGGGCATAGTAGAGTACAGAGAATATCCCTCTGACTGCTGCCACCAACCCACTGTGTGACCTTGGGTGAGTTACTTACCCTATCTGAGCTTTACTTTCCTTTAAAAGGGAAGACAAAAACTTAAAGCATTTTCCCCCTGTGAAATGAGAGACTATTATGAGGAATTCAACATTAAATGAAGCTTATCAAATGCTGGATGTCAAACATGGTAGTAAAGAGACAGCGTTAAAGGTTTCTTCAGAGTTAGTCGCTGTGTGAGATGAGAGTGGGGATGAGAAAGTGAGGCAGTGGGCTTCCGGCTCAGTGCAGGTTCACTGACTTCAGGTGGGTGCCAGCAAGATGGGGAATGTGGGCAAGAAGACAGTTCTCGTTCATTTCTGCTTTTCTCCACCACCCACCCTTAGAAGGCAGTGACCTCCAGAGCAGAGCCTAAGTTCTCACTTGTGAGGAAGGTGACCTCGTGCACTCACGTTGCTCCAGACTCACTGACTTGCGCCTTCACGACAGTGACCCTACAGTAAGTCATCCACACAGAGCTAGCACCCACAGAACAGAACACTGTGAGAAGGGAGGGTGATTCCCCAACACCCATACCCAGCACCCCTGCTTTAGAACAGGTGGAGCCGCCTGGGATGTGTGCGTGCATGCTTGCTCAGTCATGTCTGATCCTTTGCGACCCCATGGATCGTAGCCCGCCAGGCTCCTCTGTCCGTGGGATTTCCCAGGCAAGAATACTGGAGTGGGCTGCCATTTCCTCCTCCAGGGGATCTTCTCAAGCCAAGGATCGAACCCTCATTTTCTGCAATTCCTGCAATGGCATGCTAGGTCTTTACCTAGGTGGGGAAGCCCCGCCTAGGATGAGCCAGGGCTGAACCCACAGGAAGATGGTAGAATGCAGAGTATCTTCCTTGGTGAATCTCTCCCAGACCAGCTTGTGGGATGCTTCCCACTGGCCCTCTCTCAAGGCAGCCAGCTGACCTTGATCCACAACCATAACACACCATGGACAGGGCGCTGGCCAGAGTGTTTCAATTTATGCTCTCACCAAACTTAATCACATTTGAGGATCCCCAGGCTTCTTACTCCCAGTAACTGGATTCTGGCTTGACCTAGTCTGCGTCTTCCTTTTCCTTGCTCTCCCAGCATGTTGCTTCTTCAGCCAGGCTGGTTTTCCAGGCTGCAGAAACAGAAGGAAAGGGATTAAGAGCACACAGGCTGCAGCTTTTGGGAGAGAGATGCCTAGAAATAGTTGTAATATCTGAGGGAAGTGGGAGTGGTGAGGGCGCTGGTAGTCCTGTTTGGGGTTGTGCCTTCCAGGAGGGTTTTCATGAAACAAAAAGAAGGAACTGAGTTGATTTTGAAAGCATTCTTTGCTTTCTTGAGCCCCCTCCCCATTGCTGATCTTGAACCATCTGAGGCCTGATGGTAGGGTTACACTACACTGCGTTATTGTTGTTGTTCAGTCGCTCAGTCGTGTCTTTGCAGCCCCAGGGAGTGCAGCACACCAGGCCTCCCTGCCTTCACTGTCCCCTAGAGTTTGTTCCAACTCATCTCCATCGAGTCGATGATGCCCTCCAACCACTTCTTCCTCTCTCACCCCCTTCTCCTCCTACCCTCAATCTTTCCCAGAGCCAGAGTCTTTTCCAACGAAGATTATCATATTGACTCTGAAATGACCTTTCATGGTTAATTTTAATATCTCCAACTTACAGAGGCTTCCCTGGTGGCTCAGACAGTAAAGAATCCGCCTGCAATGCAGGAGACTCAGGTTCGATTCCTGGATCAGGAAGATCCCTGGAGGAGGGAATGGCAACCCACTCCAGTGTTGTTGCCTGGGAAATCCCATGGACAAAGGAGCCTGACGGGCTACCTTCCGTGGAGTCGCAAAGAGTCGGACAGACCGGGCAGCTAACCAACCCTTTTCACTTTCGCCGAGGTGCTAGCTCAGGACCTCACGGTCAGGGGGCAGGCCTGCATCTAGGCGTCTCTGGTCTGACCGTGTCGCTCTCCTGACCACCGAGGAGCTGCAGCTCCAAGTCAGAGAGCAGAGCAGTGAGCTACCGACTGCAATGTGTGGAAGGAGCTACAGAATGATCATCATTGCCGCTCCGTGTTGGAAAATGGCAATTAGCTTCTAGTTTGTTTGGACTAATATCTCTGGGGACCTTTGTGAAGTATTATTTATTTTTTTATTTTTATTTTTTTATAATTTTTATTTTTACTTTAGTTTACTTTACATGACTGTATTGGTTTTGCCAAGGAACAGCCCAACAGGAGTTGGAAGTTCTGCGCTCAGTGCCCTTGGAGGAGCATCTAAGTGAAGTGCACCTCTCTCCTTCTCTCAAAGGTGATGCTCTTTGGTTGGGAAATTATTATGTAGTTTCTGTGTTTTCTTTTTTTGTTGTTGTTGTTCTGGTAACTTCTATGGGGAAGTGTGCTCTGAGAGATAAGCGTGCCTTAGGACCTGGATGAAAAGTGAAAGTGTTCACTCTCTCTGACTCTTTGCAACCCCATAGACTGTAGCCCCCCAGACTCCTCTGTCCACAGGCTTGTCCAGGCAAGAATACTGGACTGGCTTGACATGCCCTCCTCCAGGGGATCTTCCCGACCCAGGGATTGAATGTGGGTCTCCCTCATTGTAGGCAGATTATTGTCTGAGCCACCAGGGAAACCCTTAAAGTTCTGCTGGTAATCAACACTGTTGCTTTGGGTAAATAAGGCTCTTAGCCTCTTGGAGCCCTAGTTTCCATCTCAGGGCAGGTTTGGGAAATTTGATATGATATTTGTGAAACTCCAGCATCTGAGATGTGGAAGACATTTAAAAGCAACAATCATTATTGTCACAACCTTTAAAATTTGAACACATGTCAGCATGAATTGACAACCATATTCCTGCTGGCATGAATCAAGTGGAGAGTAAAAATTACTGAGACTCAAAAAAAAAAAAAAAAAAGGAAAATAAATTGCCCACAAAGTACATATTCTGCACAGTAAGAGTTAAGTGTTGAGCTTAAATACACAGAGAGATGAACTGTAGAAATCCTCCACCCAGTTGCAATCTTTAGGAATGGGATCAGGTTGAATTTACCTTGACACAAAACATTAAAAAATCCTTTTAAAAAGGAAAAAGAGAGAGAGAGAGAGACAGAAGAATAACTTCCTTCTTCAAAGAACAAAGAGTTTCATGTTCTTTAGAAGGCTCTGTTTATATGAAAAGGAGGCAGCTGCAACATGGTTTGCGACAGAGGGGGAAAAAAAAAGGTTAACATTGCTTAGGCAACTCTCTTCGACAAAAGCTACTTCTGTAATTGACTCAAATTTTATCTATTCATTAAAGTGAGATCACTAATGGGTAACCCTTTCATCACCATTGCCAAGTACCATGTGCCATGAAAACAGAGAAGCCTGAATTCCTATGAACAGCAACCCCCACCTTGAAGCTTTACAAATGACCTTCCTGCAATTAGTGTAAATCACTGAGCTCTCCCTGCACATGTCTGTGTGTGTGTGTGTGGAGGGAGGGGAGGGGGTTCACTGTAATTTCTCTAGAAATTCAGTGAGGAATTAAAACTCACTGTCAGGAGGCACTGTGGAGACTAGAGGGGCAGCAGGCCTCCGCTGGCCTGTGTCAGGGTGAGGACACGGCTGCTCCATCAGGGGCTCTGGGCCTGAGCTTCCGTTCCCCTTTCTCCTGCCCCCAGCCAGTCTCAGACCCATGAGGACTGACCTGCCTAAACTGAAAGGGATATAGGGCATGCCATGCCCACAATGCTGACCCAGAGACCTTCTGTCCCCTGGGTTCCTTCCCCTGACCACTTACCTGTGATAAATAAGCAGAAGTATATGGATACAGGGACCTCAGAGGGAAGATTCCTCACTGGGCTTGGAGCCATGTAAGCCCATCAGTTTCTCTTTTCCTACTGTAACATGTAAGTGAAAACCTCAAGAGAAAATGCCTGCCCGCCTGTCTATCTGAAAATACTGTGTGCATGTGTGAGAGAGAGAGATTTAGACACACACACACACACCCACCCAGGTTTCAGAGACTGGTTTCAAGCCTGTTTCTTTACAAAGCTCTCAGTAAACCCAGGTGGGTGGAGGAGGCAGAAGACACAACCACGTCTCTAGGATTTGCTTCTTACCCAAAGAGCATGAGGCTGTGTTCACTGAAATGCTGGCCATTATTCTATTTGACTTCGCCGATGTCCTCCGGTTGATATGTTTAAGATTAATGAGGCATTAGTTCTCAATCAAGGAGCCATAATCAAGAATACCCATTTAGCCGCAGCGAATTGTGTCGCCGCATTAATTAATATCATTTGACCTTTGTATTTGGGGTGGGATGATGTATCACTGTATTTTCCTGAGCTGTGTCGTAAAATTGATGGCTCGAATATTGCCGCTCGTATGGCCGAATGGTTCGTATAAGCTCAGTGCTTTGCCTATAATTAATATAGGATAGGTAAGTCTGGGCCAGTGATGTGGGTTCATTCTTACTGAGCGAAGCAGACCCTGTTGGGTGGAAGAGTCAGGACTTGGATGGCCTCCTCTGAAGCACTGATGCTGGGAGATTGGCGCTGGCAGGAAAATTCTCCTGAAGGTCCCTCTTCAGGAGTCTTTTTCTCACTTGGGAACCATGCCTACACAAGCATTTAAATATGCAGAACGGGAACAGAGCAATGGGGGCTTGGACCCTCTAGTTAGCATTTCTTTAATTATAATGGGTGTAGCTCACAGGCAGACTCCAGCTCTTAAAGTCTTAGATGAACTGAGATTTTGCTGATGTACCTAGCCCAGGTACCTCAAGTTTAGTAGCAAGTTTCTAGGCCAGGGGTTGGCACCCTTTTTCTGAGAATAGATAAATGGATTTCTGAGAGTAAATACTTTTGGTTTGTAGGCTGTCCAGTCTCTGTCACAACGACTTAACTCTGCCCTGTTAAATGTTGTTGATTAGTTGCTTGTGTCTGACTCTTTGTGATTGCGAGGTCTGTAGCCTGCCAGGCTCCTCTGTCCATTGGATTTCCCATGCAAGGATACTAGAATGGGTTTCCATTTCCTTCTCCAGGGGGAGTGAGAAGATAGTCATAGATGATATGTACACAAATGGATATGACAGTGTTTCAATAAAACTTTATTGACAAAAAAGCAACTGGCTGGCTGAATCTGGCCCTTGGGCAGAGGAGTGTGCTGACCCCTCCTCTAGACCACAAGCTCCATGTGGGCGTGGTTATATTTTATTCACTACTATGTTTCAAGACCTAGCAGAGTGCTAGGTGCATGATGGGAATGCAAAGACTATTTAAGCATGGAGTGGTCGGTTTCCACATCTTGTATTCAATGGCAAGAGCACATCCACCTGCCCCCGGCGTAGTTGTATTCACAGATGCAGGAGCCCAAGGCCCCAGCTCTCGATTCCTTTCTGCCCTCACTGACTGTGAGTCGGGGTGGAGGGGAGGGACAAGGATTGCCCTTTCCACAACCACTGGTTGATCTTACGTGAGTTCCAAACATAGCCCTGTCTTCACAGGGGACATTTTTGTACGTCTCCATCTTTATATATTCTGTTTACAGAAACCGGATCACAGGTGCACACTGCACACTATAACCTGCTCTGAAAATTCAACAGTGTTTTCAAAAACATTTTTCTACATCAGCAAATAGTCTTTACACCATTATTTTTATTGGCTGTGCAGTATTCCACACTTTATTTAACCAGTATTCTATGGGAGGGCATTTTATGTTGTTTCCTTGTTTTTCCAGTTGAAAACTGTTAAACATGTTTGGACAGATGTCTTAGAGCCCAGATCCACAGATTGTCTTAGAAGAAATACCCAAATAAGGAATTTGTGGAAAGACAAGTACACGTTCAAGGTTTCGTTATGATGAGACAAATTGCCCTCCATGAATTTTAGAGTTCTCCCAAAAGTTCATGAAAATTTTTGAGGCAGAATTTGGAAAAAAAGAGATAAAATCTGTAGCACGATCATTATTATGTAATAATACATGGAGGAGGGGATGCAGAAATGTGAGGGGAAGAGAGACAAACCTTTCTGTGTGTCGATGAAAAGAATCGATAAACTATCTGTAATAGAAATGGGAAAGAGTTTTATTTGAGATGAACTGAAGACAATAACCCAGGAGATGCAGCTTCTCAGGTAACTCTGAAGAGCTGCTCCGGAGAAGCAGAGTTTTCAGCAGCTTTATGTCTTGTCAGAACAAAGAACATCAAACAAGTCAGGGATCCGTTCCTTCAGGGACAGATCAGCTGGTATGCAGCGAGTCAGTATGGCCTCCGCACCCGAGAAGGGAGTCTTACTGTCAGCGGAGGACTAGCATTGGTGTCCCAGGGAGGGAGGGATTTCATCTTTGATTTTCAACAGGACATTCTTTACTTCCGGTCAATGTGCCCTTCTCTTTAGTAGTTAAAGCAGTGTGCAATCTTTGTCTAATTGGCCACAGAAAGGCTGTCCTAGTTCGCTTAAAATTCAAGTTAATTCATGGATAAGCCAGAATGACTCCCCATACCTCAATATGCAAACATATCTTTTACTGTCGCCCTGGAGCCTTGACTTGAGAATTGAATTCTCGGACATAGGAGGCGAGTCAGAACTCTCAGATGCTCCAGGCTTCCATAAGCATAGATTCTGTTCAACCTTGGTGGCTAGGCTAGAAGAGGAGGTCTTGGACTCTTCCATCACCCTGATGCAGGCAGCATCACAGCAAGAAGGAAGTAGCGTGGGAGCTGGCTCAGTCTGGCGACTGTGTTATCAGGGAAGAGACACTGTACTACAGAAATGGTCGTTTGTGCGAGGCCTCTGGGATCTCTGCAGGCAGGGACTTTTCTCTGCGTCCTGCATGGGCATCCATTTACCAAAGTGTGCAGACCCCACAGATGGGGCTTCTCTGCTGGCTCAGATGGTAAAGAATCCACCTTCAGTGCAGGAAACCTGAGTTCATTCCCTGGGTTAGGAAGATCCCCTGGAGACGGGAATGGCTACCCACTCCAGTATTCTTACCTGGAATATTCTGTGGATAGAGAAGCCTGGCAGGCTACAGTCCGTGGGGTCGCAAAGAATCAGACATGACTGAGCGACTAACACACACATATACGTATAAAATATTTTTTTTCTTGCTCTCAGTGAGCAGAGAATTTTGGTGTATGTAGGGATGAGGTTCCCAGCAGAAAACTGGATGTGTGGTCAAACTCAAGTTGGTGTGCCTGACACAGCGAGGCCAAACAAATTGAAACGTGATAGAGTTTAGAGTGGAGATTGGTTTATTGCAGGGCAAAGCAAAGAGAACAGGTGGCCCACACTCAAAAAGCACCAACTCCCAGATGGTTTGAGGGAAGAGTTTTTATAGGCCAAACTTCGGCCGGGGTGGGGTGGGTAGTCTGCAGCACGTGGCCTTCCTCTGATTGTTGGTGGGGGAGGCAGGTAACAGGGTGTTGATTCAGGAATCTCCATCATCAACCTTCTGATGATAGCCAGTCTAGGGTCACTGTGCTCGAGCTCGGCCGGAAGACACCTTCCTCCACCCCAAAGCAGAACTCAGAGATCTGTATCAGTTTGCTTTGCAAATACCCAAGGAGGAGCCGGACCATGCCGTCCAGGGCATTACTGTTTCCTGATGGCTTTCCCCTCTTTCTGCCTTCCCACCTCCTCTAATCAGTGACTTTGAATCTGCCCTTTGGAACTCTGGGAAGGTCAAGGAGGATGAAACCTTGTTCCCTAAAATAAGAAATGGGGGACAAGGAAAAGCTCTTGTGCTTGGGAGGGCACTACAGGGTCCGAGTCCCTCCTTTTCTCCTCAGTCTTGAGGGGTACAGGTGTTGCACAAGAAAGGGGTTGGTTAACATTTTGGATAGAGAGGTGAGTCATGAACTCAGTGGAGGAACTCAGTTTTCGGGGATTTGGTTTTCGTGGCACACTCAAATTGGGTAATTTAATTGAGGGGCTGTTGACCAAAGCATGGCTAGGGTGTGGGGAAATCACAAACGCTGACAACCTGAAAAGGAGAGTTATTTTATTTGGTGGGAATGTTTAGCCCAGGAGACAGCATCTCAGTAGCTCTGAGAAAACTGCTTCTAGGAGCAGGAGGGGAAGTCAGAACATCAAAGATCAGCTATCAAGGTGAGGAATTTAGCATTCTGTGTATGGGAGGATGTAAGCCTCTGGTCTCCCCGAATTCATTCCTTTCAGATGTGCCTCGGCTGTCTGGGGCCAATCACTTTACTTCTTGCATTCCTTCACCTCCTCAGCAATCACCATGGCAGGGAGGGAGTGGGGTGGGGGGGGAAGGGGGGCGGTGGCCTCTGGTGGATCAAAGTTTTGGGAGCCCTCCTTCACACTTGGAGGCTAGACGTCACTGATGGCCGTGATATTTTTGGTTTATTGATATGGCAGGAGATATTCTCATTTTACGCTGGAAATAGACCATCTTCCCAGGTGGCACAGTGGTAAAGAATCTGAATGTAGGCGATACAGGAGACGAGGGTTCAATCCCTGGGTCAGGAGGATCCCCTGGAGTAGGAAATGGCAACCCACTCCAGTATTCTTGCTTGGAGAATTCAAGGACAGGGAAGCCTGGCTGGTTACAGTCCATGGGATCCCAAAGAGTGGACAGAACACACAGGCACCATCTCCAGGATTGAAGCTGCTGGAGACGGAGCAGTTTATGGGTCTTTGGGCAGCCAGAACCCTGGGATTTAATTGTGGGTGTAGCTGGTTTGCAGCTACCCTGCAGGCAGAGAGTCTGGGGAGTAAACATCTTTCCCTCCTCCCTTCCTCCCTCTCTCCCCATCTCCCCTCTTCCCCTGCTGACACTCCCCACTGACCAGACTCACCTGCAGCCAGAGGCCTTAGTTTGTCCAGATCAGCCTCCTGCCTGGGCACAGAGCACAGTGGAGGCCGGTGGAGCCTGGCACCCCCCAGGCAAACAAGGCATCCAGCTCAGCGTGACCGCATGGAGTAGTGTATATACATATTCCACACCGTCACGCTGGGCTCAGCAAATATATATATCTGACTGTGCCGGGTCGTGGATGCTTCATGCAGGATGTTAGTTGTGGCATGTGAACTCTTAATTGCAGTATGTGGTAGTTCCCTGACCACGGGTTGAACCCAGGCGCCCTGCATTGGGAGCAAGGAGACTTAGTCAAAGGACCACCGGGAAGTTCCAGATTACTGCATCTTATTCTGTTTTCTAGGGCAGTGTACTTTGGTGTCCACCTGAATCTGAGAGCCTCGTGTGAGTTTGCAGCCCCATGATAGAATCGGTAATATGATTTTTAAAAATGATAGCAACAACAAGAACCCCAGAGGCTAGTCAAGTGCCCAACTCTGGGATACCATTATGGGGATCTCATGACTATAGCAGGTAAAGAGGCTTCTGCCTGCACTTTTACCTGATACATTTCTTCTAGGTCACCAAATCTCTAGACTGACTGGATAGTCACATCATTTCTCCTAGCTTCCAGGTGATAAATGAATTCTGCCAAGGAAAACAAAAATATTGATTTCATTTTTAAAGATGGAAGAGAAATGGTTTCTACTTTCACCCCAAGGCAACCCACCCAAGAGCAACATGAACCTCATTCTCATCAAACGTTCCCTTAAATGTAAAGCAGTGTGCCAGAGCTTCCGATTCAAGGCGGGAGCCTGTTTGGTGTGGTTCTCACGGCATTTCATGTTAATACCTCTTAATTTAGTTTAGTGTTCCTATTTCTGCTCAGTGCAAATCATTTACTAAGTTTTAAAAGGTTAGAATATTTGATATGAAATCCAAATGATGGATTGAGAAATGGGAACATTTGACAATATTGGGTTTTTGTTCCCACTTATGGAAGAGACATTGGTGCTTAGAATGGGTTTTCCTCCATACTTGGTGCCTCCCAGCTATTGCTTCTGAGCTGTGTTGGTAGGCATGTCAGTCTTCATTCCCTATAAAATTCCAAAGTCCCTGCAGAGAGGCAGGGACTCAACTCACTTTCCTTCTATTCTGAGGAAAATGCAGGGTGGCTCAGTTGGTAAAGAAGCCGCCTGCAATGCAGGAGACCCAGGTTCAATCCCTGGGTTGGGAAGATCCCCTAGAGACTGGCAACCCAGTCTAGTATTCTTGGGGCTTCCCTGGTGGCTCACATGGTGAAGAATCTGCCTGCAATGCGGGAAAACCTTGGTTTGACCCCTGGGTTGGGAAGGTCCCCTGGAGGAAGGCATGACAACCCATTCCAATATTTTTGCCTGGAGAATCCCATGGATAGAGGAGCCTGGCGAGCTGCAGTCTATGGGGTCACAAAGAGCTGGACACGACTGAGACACTGACGTTTACATATGTGTTGCCTATATTTAAGAAAAGAAAGAAAGTGAAGAATCATTAAAAGCAAATCATAGTATAAATCAGGCATTGGGTAGGGGCAAGGCTGTCAGGGAATCTGCACAAGCAGACGTACATCATTGGGGTTTAGGCTTCTATGTAAGTATCCAGGCTGGCATCTTTTCAACAAGGAGGCAGAGTTCTCCTTCTTTGAGTGGAATGTACGTGGATACCCAACATGTGAAACAGATGAAAGCTGACAGGCTTTCACCGAAAAAAAGTGAAGGGGAGGCCCAGGGCTGCCTCTCTCACCCCGCTCCACACTTCTGTCTTGGGGGGTGAGACCCCCTGACATCTCTCTTGTGCCTGAAGTGCAAAGATGCTATCTTCTTATCCAAGATGACCTTTCTGTTTGCTCCACTGGAGACCTTCGTCAAATATCTGATTGCCCATGATTAACACGCCAGTGGTGCTTTTCACTCACTCCTTCTTGTCCGTCAGTGTCTTGCTCGGCACCTGTGTTGGATATTTGCTGCTGTTGTTTAGTCCTTCAGTCAAGTCTGACTCTTTGAAACTCAATGGACTGTAACCTGCCAGGCTCCTCTGTCCATGGAATTCTCCAGGCAAGGACACTGGAGTGGATTGCCATTTTCTTCTCCAGGGGATCTTCCTGATCCAGGGATCGAACCCCAGTCTCCTGTGCTGCAAGCAGATTCTTTACCATCTGAGTCACCAGGAAGCCCTGGTGCTAGACGGTACAATTATATAAAAGTCTGTGTGTCGTATTGCAGTCAGATTTTGACTACTTCAAACTGATGTCCCCTTGACTTCACAGGGTTTTTTTTTTTTCCTGATTTTTATGATCCATGAAACATCTCTCTGTGGAAGACATTGGCATGTCTGCATTTCCTGGTCCAGAAGACCTCTGGGAGCAGCATTTTTGTGGAAGGCACTCATCCTGAATCATCTGACCTCCTCATCAATCACAGGCTGTCTTAGACCTTTGTTCAAGGAGCGTGACCGAGTTCTTCAAGTGAAGAAGGAAGTTCAGGAATCACTGGCCACTCGTTAGTCAGGTGCACGTTCTGAATGGTCCTCTTCGTCTGCACTCCCTAGTGTTTCTATCTAGCATCCTGCCTGTACTCTCTCCCACTGTTTACTCAACTCTTCCCGCCTATATTCAGAGAAGGCAATGGCACCCCACTGCAGTACTCTTGCCTGGAAAATCCTATGGACGGAGGAGCCTGGTAGGCTGCAATCCATGGGGTCACTAAGAGTTGGGCACGACTGAGCGACTTCACTTTCACTTTTCACTTTCATGCATTGGAGAAGGAAATGGCAACCCACTCCAGTATTCTTGCCTGGAGAATCTCAGGGACAGAGGAGCCTAGTGGGCTGCCATCTATGGGGTTGCACAGAGTCGGATACGACTGACCACAGGGCCTTTGAATATGCCTTTCCAATTGCTTGGAATGCTCCTTCATGCCTCTTCCCCAGCCTAATATAAGTTTGCTGCTTTTTCTATTGAACAGTGCCTTGGTGACTGGAACTTTCTCTACTCTTACACCAGGTCAAACTGTTCCCCATTGAAAGAGCTTATAGCAGCTTGTAAATATTTACTTATTTGTATGGTTATTTGATTGATTTTAAGTTCAAGTTTCCTTGAACATAGACCCTGAGATGACACTTAGCTGGCTAAGACTTTGTCAAAAGGTGCAATACCAGGGCAGCTAGAATGAATGAAGAAGGAAGTGAAGCGGGAAAAGGAAGACAAACATATACAAAATGGTGTGTTCCTGAGCTGATCCCGGCTTTTTAAAAAGCCACAGTGGGCTGCTCCATCACACAGGAGGTCTTCCAGATTGGCTGCGTAGGGAACTTTTGTTGGAACGGAGAAGGATATGTCTGTTGTCGTCTTTCTATCTCCTTCAACTGGTCAGATTTCCTCTGTGGGAGAATTAACTCAGCAGTTAGGGCAGCTCTTTGAGGAAGCCAGACCCCATGCCTTGTCATGTGATGCTTCTGAGTAGTGGCAGGAAGCCTAGCCTTCAAGCATCCAGTTGGGCTGGTCTTGGGTTCTGAAATCACAGCAGGCATGAGGAATTCCAAAGCAACCCTTACCCAGAGAAGCTGGGAGAAGCCAGAGGCTGTCAGAAGACAAGGCATTGCAGTGAGAACTGACTTTCCTTTAGGAAAGGGCCACGTCCTGGGAGACAGGTGGGGACGAACAAATCTCACTTCAATTGCTCAGTCGTGTCCAACTCCTGGAGAAGGCAATGGCAACCCACTCCAGTACTCTTGCCTGGAAAATCCCATGGATGGAGTAGCCTGGAAGGCTGCAGTCCATGGGATCGCTGAGGGTCAGACACGACTGAGCGACTTCACTTTCACTTTTCACTTTCATGCATTGGAGAAGGAAATGGCAACCCACTCCAGTGTTCTTGTCTGGAGAATCCCAGGGACGGGGCAGCCTGGTGGGCTGCCATCTATGGGGTCGCACAGAGTCAGACACGACTGAAGTGACTTAGCAGCAGTCCAACTCCTTGCGACCCCGCACACTGCATCATGCCAGACTTCCCTGTCCACCACCAACTCCTGGAGCTTGCTCAAACTCATGTCCATCAAGTCAGTGATGCCATCTGACCATCTCATCCTCTGTCACCCTCTTCTCCTCGTATCTTCAGTCTTTCCCAGCATCAGGGTCTGTTCTAATGAGGCAGTTCTTTACATCAGGTGACCAAAGTATTGGAGCTTCAGCTTCAGCATCAGTCCTTCCAATGAACACTCAGGACTAATTTCCTTTAGGAAATCTAGGGAGTATAAATAGTGGATCCTGAGAATGTGTGTGTCAGTCTTCCACAATCTTATGAGCTCTGTGAGGGTGAGAACTGCATTTGTTTAACTCTGGTTCAGTAGTGTATATCCAGCTCCTAGGACCATGCTGAGAAATGGAGTGACTCAAAGATTTGTTGAATGAACAGATGGGTGGATGGATAGATGAATAGATGGATGATGGGTGCTAGATAGATGCATGAATAAATTTGTCAGTGTTAAGTGAAATCTCCTAGTCTCTGTTCCTCTTCACAGAAATTATAGGTAGGTTCTTTCTGGCCAATGGCAGCAATATTTGACTAACTGGAGAGCATCTTTGCACGTTATGAAAACCCTATCCTGGGCCATGTGGAAGTCTGGAGCTCTCCAGCTTCTGGGTGGACCTGGGATTCCAAGACTCCTTAACAAGGTATTGTTTCTGGATTGTCACCTTTTTCTCATGAGGAAGTTTTAAGTAAGTGTTAGTGGTATATACCCACCAGGGTCTAGGTGAGCTAGAAACCAGCTAGGTGTGGCATGTGGAACTCTGAGTACCTTCCATGGGCCAGGCATGGTATTAAGTACCCTACACATTATTTAATTCTTGGCAAACTATAAGGAAAACCCTCATGAGTGATTCAGATTATTTAATTCTTGGCAAAGTATAAGGCAAACCTTCATGAGTGATTCAACTGGGACTTGAACCCAGTTTTATCTGACTCTGGAGTACATGCTCTTAACACCTACACTGACATTTCCCAAGACAGGCATGTTTGTGTTATTGAAAATGCACCAAGGGTGGGGAGGGGTTAAATATTGCACAGGTGAGATTATTCATTTTAGTGGTTATGTATTTGCTTAGATCTATATTGCATCAGCACTAGCATTTAATTTAGGATAATTAAAAACACATTAATTTAAAAATTGCAGACTTTAAGAAAAAAAATATGTCATAGTGCAGCTGGTAAAAATATGGCAAAAACCCTGAGGCTGGCACACGGATGAGTGAAGTTTGGGAGATATTAAGTCTTAGTGTGTTAGTCGTTCAGTTGTGTCCAACTCTTTGCAACTCATGGACTGTAGCTCACCAGGGTCCTCTGTCTGTTGGATTCTCCAGGCAAGAATACTAGCCATTCCCTTCTCCAGGGGATCTTCCCAGACTCAGGGGTTGAACCTGGGTCCCACACTTTGCAGGCAGATTCTTTATTGTCTGAGCCCCCCGGGCAATATTGCCCTATACCAAATAAGATATCCAAAGAGACCGAGAATCCCTGTCCTTCCTCAACCTCCCAGTTCTTTGCCCCCATATTTACTGTAAGATTAGAAAATTTCCCTTTAAGGACTAAGGTTCTATAGCTCTTAAGCCACTGTCAAGTGCTGAGTCCTTTGTATATTTCTTTTTCATCCTAGGTTAGCATTAGGAACTCGGGGAGTGGTACATGGGAGAAATGAGTTTTGACACAGGAAACAGAGGAAGAGATCACTATAGTTACATTAGTTAACCGGACTCATATTCAGCATGGACTGCACCTTTGCTTTTTCATTGTATTTTGGCTTCTTTGTTTTTAGAACAGGAAGTCTTCTTTGCCCACAGGTTTGAATGGAAGGCTGAAGCAGGATGTGCTGTGATAGCATAAACTGACCTCATCAGAAAAAAGAAAAGCATCGCTGAGATCCTGTCACTCTGCTTCTCCATTCTTCCGTGTTCAGAGAGGATTCTATGCCTTGGGCATAACAGGCACTTAACAAAATGAGTCAATCTGTGTAAAGTTCCCGGAAGAGTGTCAGGGTGTCTCGAACACCGTATTTGCGTTTGCTGTGATTTTAATCCATGGGGTCACGAAGAACTGGACATGACTTGGCAACTGAGTAACAACAGGCTTAGTATTGTTAGCATAGCACGCGGGCTGAGTGGGTCAGCTCAGTGCGGTGAAGTGGGAAAGCTTGGGGTTCGGGAGCCAGCAGTAGTGTGCTGGGTGCCTGCCTTCCTCTTGTTTGCTCTCTGCACCCTCCCTGTCCCGCTCTGCCCTACAAGATCCGGGCCCCTCGCTAGACTTTCGGATTTGGCCATTAGGGGCCAACCCATGGAAAAGACTCTTGAGAGCCCCTTGGACAGCAAGGAGATCAAACCAGTCCATCCTAAAGGAAAACAACCCTGAATATTCATTGAAAGGACTGATGCTGAAGCTGCAGGACTTTGGCCACCTGAGGAGGAGAGCCGACTCACTGGAAAAGACCCTGATGCTGGGAACGATTGAGGGCAGGGGGAGAAGGGGATGGCAGAGGATGAGATGGCTGGATGGCATCAGTGACTCAATGGACGTGAGTTTGAGCAAGCTGCAGGAGATAGTGGCATGCTGCAGTCCATGGGGTCTCAGAGTCAGACCCGACTTAGTGACTGAATGACAACATTAGGGCCTGCCCTGGCTAGAAGGGCAGGACAGGAAGGAGGTCAAGGCCTGGTTCCGCTGACTCCCTCCCCTTGAGGTGTCCTGTGCCCCTCCCCTGCAGGTGGCCATCCCATCTCTCACAGTACCTGCCCAGTTCTGTCCTCCCCTCCCTCCCCTTGCTCCTAGTTCCTAAGGATAAGGACAGCTTCGGTGATACTTTTAGCCTAGGGTTATCGCTCCACACCTGTCATGCCTTTGTTACCAGTCCTTTTTTTTAAAATAAAGGATGTCTCTCTGAATTGTCTTGGTTCGAGAGTGCAATGCCTTTTCCGTTGGGACCCTGCCAAGTTCAAATCTAGCCTCTGCTATTCACTAGGTCTGGGCATTGGCCAAGTTCCTCACCCTCTTTCGGGCTCCGCATCTTCATCTGTGAGACAGGTAGGCCAGGGTCTCCAAGTGAGACCTCAGGGGGCTGGGCCAGTGTCTCCAATGAGTGTGGTGTGTCAGTGCCCTGCCTGAGACCCCTCTTTCATTCACAGCGAGGTTGTGCCAGAAAAGAGCCATTTTGATTTGTCAAGAGAATCCAGAAATCCAGCTTTTGTGTGAAGTCTCTTGATTTTGAAACACTGGCAGCTAAGTAAACTATTAATTTTGGAATATCAGGCAGAACAAAATGTGGGTCAAGAGTTGATTGAGAAGATTTGAGGTGACGCTTACAAGGCCTTGCTGCACAGTGGTTGGGAACATTGACTCTGGAGCCTGACTGCCTGGCTTTGCATGAAGGCTCCCTCTGTTGCTGACCAGCTGGGTCATCTTGGGCATTTCACTTAGCTTCTCTGAGCCTCAGTTTCCTTATCTGCAAAATGGGAATAATAATGTCATACCTATTTCATAGGGCTGTAATGAGGACTAAGAGAGTGAATATTGGGAAAGATTTAGGAGACTGGGGATTCCCAGGTGGCACAGGTGATAAAGAATCTGCCTGCCAATTCGGTTCAGTCCCTGGGTTGTGAAAATCACCTGGAGAAGGAAATGCAACCCACTCCAGTACTCTTGCCTGGGAAATCCCACAGACAGAAGAGCCTTGGGGGCTATAGTCCATGGGATCACAGAGAGTCAGACACGACTGAGCATGCACGCTCTCTCTCTCCCTGCTAGTACACAGAAAGTAGTACAGAAGTGTTGGTAAATAAAGATGAATAAGTGTGATCTGCCCGATCTAGTGCCTGGCATATCGGAGCCTTTCAATCTATGGGAGCTTAAACAAATGAATGTCCAGAAGGTTTTTAACTATGAGAATATAAACATACATTCCTCAAGCTTCTTGTGTGTTATTAAGTTAACATGAACTCTCAAAATAATGGAAGCTTTTAATTTTATTTCTCCCTCCAGAATGGTCTATTTAATGCCACTTGCCTTGAGATAGTGTCTGACTTCAGAGGTCCTCATCAAGCTACTCTGATACTCAGCCTTAAGATTGTTCTAATAAGCTTTATTGACTTGCTGAACCTCGGAGTTCTTTTTATTGACATGCAGTGTAAATCATCCCATCTGACATTTGAATGTCCTTTCCGAGAAGCGTGTTAGCCCTTACATGGGGACCGAGCTCCTGATGTGTGTGTTTCTTAGTCAAGCGTGCAGGGCAGAGATGAAGACATCACACGTGTAGCCTTGTTTTAAACTAGAATTGGATGTGGGGTGAAGGGCCATGAAATTTCGTTTCACTGAAAAATATTCTTCGGTACTATGAGAAGGGTGTACCTTTTTGTGGGAGTATAGGCGGCAGAGGATGGGATGGTTGGATGGCATCACCAACTCAATGGACAGGAATCTGAGCAAATTCTGGGAGATAGTGAAGGACAGGGGAGCCTGGTGTGCAGCAGTCCATGGGTTCACAGTGAGTCGGACACGACTTAGCAACTGAACAACAACAAAAAGTGATTTCTTCTGTCTTTGGAAATTATACAAAGCCAAGAGGCCCTTTCTTAATCATTAGTGTGAGAGGCACAGATAGGAATAGACGTGCTTGTTTAGCAGAGACTCCTGCGACTTTGAGTTCAGGAACTTTGGGATTGAATTTGGTTTGCAAGGCGGGGAGGAAGCATGCCCTGCAACTGAAAATTTCTAATACAATCACCATTTAAGGAACCATCATGCCTTCCAGGAATTCAGTTTCTTGGATCCTGTTTCATAAGCCCATCTGGACACTCATTCCCTTCCTCAGTCTTCCTGCCAATGTTTAGCGAGCATCTGCTAGGGGCCAGGCACCTGCTAGTGCTGGGAGCACGTTGACAGATCAGACAGTGTCCCTGTCCCCCGAGAAGCTCAGGATCTACTTGGAAAGATATAAAATTGATCTTTGGAACACAGGACATTAGAGCAGGCATTTTCAGCTGTCGGCATTTTGGGCTGGATGGTTCTTCGTGTTTGTGCCTGTGCACCAAAGGGTGTTGAACAGCCTCTACCCACCGGATGGCAGAAGAATCCCCCCATCCAGGGATAGCAACCAAAAATGTCACTAGACATTGCCAAACATACCCTGGGGGAACAACACTGGCCCTGTTGAGAACCACTATTAAATAGAGATATTTACACAACTTCTTGGGAAAGAAGTGACTGATTCAGGCAGGAGAAGTGGGGTAGGCTTTTCCAAGGGATGACGGCATCTGAGCTGGGTCTTGAAATAGAAATATAGCTCAACGGGTGGTGAAATAGAAGTTCTGCATTCCAGAAAAGGTGACGCAGTGGTGTGACAGAACACGGACTATTTCAAGAACAATGTATAGGTCTTTGTGGGTAAAATGCTCCATGGCAGATAAGGCTAGAAGGGCAGGCATAAGCCAGTTCCCGGCGAGTCTTAACAAGTCAAGCAAAGGTGTTCAAATTTTATCCTATTGGTAATGGGGAGACAATGTGATCATTGACTAGATAAGTGATGTGTTAATATTTGCATTGCATTACCGATTCAATTGGACTTCCCTGGTGGCTCAGCGATAAAGAAGCTGCCTGCCAATGCAGGAGACACAGGAGATGCGAGTTTGATCCTTGGGTCGGGAATATCCCCTGGAGAAGGAAATGGCAACCCACTCCAGCATTCTTGCCTGAGAAACCCCAGGAACAGAGCAGCCTGGCGGGCTGCAGTCCATGGGGTCACAAAGACTGGGACACAACTTAGTGACTACACAACAACGACAACAATCAATGCAGTTATTTAATGGCTCAGCCCCTGTTGATAGCACCCCCCAGTTTGCTTTGCTGGGAAATACCTGTCCACCACTCTGAGACCCAAGAGTTTGGGTAGAATTGATCCCATACTCTGATTCCACAGATGTGGCTAGCCTGAGTGCTGTATCCAGCTGCTCTTGTGATCACTTCACTGACGGACATCCGATCCCGTCCGAGCACTGGGGGTCCACTCCAAGAGTTTTTATAGAACTGTTGTTCAGTTGCTCACTCATGCCCGACTCTGTGACCCCATGGACTGTAGCCAACCAGGCCTCCCTGTCCTCCACTCTCTCCCGGAGTTTGCTCAGACTCATGTCTGTTAAGTTGGTGATGCCATCCAACTATCTCATCTTCTACCACCCTCTCTTCTCCTTTTGCCTTCAGTCTTGCCCAGCATCAGAGAACGACTGAGCGGGGAAAAGGCTACTCTCTTTCTGCTGAGGTTCCTAGCTCAGTAGAATATTATATTCAAGTCTGTACTTGTTGGAGAGCATCCTGACCCAGTGATTGAAGAGCCTACCAGAGAGGCTGCCAACACATCATCGCTTAAGGAGGGTGGTGTCTAGGCAGAGTGGACAGAAAAACAGACAGTGAGGGAGCAGTTCAGAGGCAGAGGCAAGAAGATGGCCAGAAGTGTTGTGTTTCTGAAGCCAAAGAAAGTTGCCAGGAGGTTGTCAACACGTCAGATGATGAGGAGACGGCAGCCAAGACCATGGACGGAACATGGCCCTGGCGGTGGGCATGGAGGGTCATCAGTTAAGAAGTTGCTAAGACAATAGCTTCAGTGGAATGATGGAAACAGAAATAGCAGATTACCGGAAGTCATTGGATGGTAGAGAAAGGAAGTGATGTACAGGGATTGAAGGACTGCTTTCAGAAAGCTTGGCAACAGAGAAAGGTAGCCCCAAACTTGCAGTGCATTAGGTGAGGAGGAGTTGAGAGAGGAGGGCTAACATGAGAGAGCTTCGGTGTGTTTATATCCTTGAATGTTTGATGACAGAGTGGGATGGGTGTGGGGATTAACTGGTGGAGAAAGATGGAAGCAAGGCAGGGCATTTAGCCTTGGCACGGAAACGTGTGTTCACATAAGTACTTACATTTTGCTTCAACATCTGTCCTGTGCTGTTCTGTTCTGTATTCTCTGTGAACTACTCTAGAGAAATGTGGTTGCTTTTATTGCCAAGTTGCTTAATTGCCTTACGGAATAATGGCAAGCAAGCTTAGTCTTGGAAATTTTGAACACGGAGACGAGTCAAAATGAAGAGAGGTAGAGAAATCAAATAGACCGATGGCCTATTTGTGGACAGCTTCTCAAGCTGGTTACCCCTTCATTTGTCTGTCTACTAACGGTTACTGACATCTGAGAAATACTTTTTAAACTTAAAATAGAGAGGGATGCGAGAAAACCCTACCTGCTCTCATAAAAGTATATGTGGTTGGTGCTTTACTCCCCCCAACATTCTGTCCATTAACATCTAGAACATTCTTTGACAGATTTGGGGATTACTGCCACTCCATACTCTCTAAAAGAGACCTGCCGAAAAGGAAGAATGGAACCTCACTCACTTTGTCCACCACTCCAAACTGCCAATGCATTTTTCACCTGGTTGTGCTTTATCCTCACACCTATGAATCAAGCAGGACTTTAATGTAAAGAAACTGGTTCAGCAAAGGTTTGATGCCTTCAGGATGCCCGCCTGGAGCAAGAACTGGAGCCTCCTGAAGCCTAATCTGTTTATTCTCCCTAATAGGTGACATCACTCTTTCTTTGTCCTACTTCTGGCCTCAGAGACTCCAGAATGGCACTTCCTGAGTGGTCTCATGTGTTCCCTGCAAAATACCTGTAGGTTTTAATATATTCATGGTGCATAATCAGAGCTTCAGAATCCTAACAATTACCTCCCTTCTGCGAGTTTGAGAGCACAGCAAGCAATTGTGTTTACGAAGAGAAGGAAAATATCTATGCACAAAGCCCTCAGATCTTTTAAAAAATGTTGAACTGCCACCTCCTCCCCCTCCCCCACCCCCATCACCTCCAAGCCCATTCACAAGTCATTCTGCTATTGGATTAAGAATACAATGTTTACATCAGGTTCTTGGAACACTTATGATAGGAATGTATGATGTGTGTGTGTGTGTATGTGTATAGAGGATATAAAACTGAGATTCTCTGGTCTCATCCAAGACTTCCTGAATCAGGATCTCAGGATGGTGCCCAGGATGTGAATATGCATTACAAACAACTCTTGTCTGCACCATAGTTTGATGCTCACAGGGTATTTGGACTCTTGGTCAGTGAAGAGTCCTAGATGTTGAGAGATGCAGAGGTTTTTCATTTCTCCAGGATGCATTGCTGACTGCTTCTGGGAAGCCAACACTTGCCCTTCTTTCTTCATGAGGACATTGGCCATGTAGAAGATGCTGCCATTGCCCCACATCTCTTGATCAATCCCTAAAGTGAAGTGAAGTCACTCAGTCATGTCCAACTCTTTGTGACCCCAGGGACTGTAGCCTACCGGGCTCCTCCGTCCATGGGATTTTCCAGGCAAGAGTACTGGAGTGGGTTGCCATTTCCTTCTCCAGAGGATCTTCCCGACCCAGGGCTTGAACCCGGGTCTCCTGCATTGTAGGCAGACACTATTCCACACATGGATTCCAGACTTCCGAACACCAGCACCATGGGCTAAGGACTCTCACTGATGAATAGACTCCACTCTGCCCATGCCCAGGAAAGGCTGGAAGTGGCATCGGATTACCACTCTTGCTCCCCTCCTCTACCCAAGCACAGCTAACCCTTAACCACTGACTGTTGGGGATCAGTGTATAAATACTCAAGCTTCCTCACCCCCTGGGTGGCTTAACTTTATGGGGCATGTTGTGCCCTGGCTTCCAGAAGCATTAGTAGAATGAATCTCCGGCTTATCAACTTGGCTGACAACACGCTTACTGTTAGCTCCTGCCCCTCCTGAGCTTCCTTCCCCAGTGGCTTGCCACTGTTTCTAAGGTTCGCCTCCCGAATAATACTTGCACACAAATATTGGTCTCAGGGTCTGCTTCTGGGGGAACCCAACAAAGTGTCTATAGATTAATGCAGCAGGACTGTTTGAGCCAAGCCTAAAGTACCAGTGTAGGGGAAAATCAGAGGAGGTATGGAAGTATGCCTAATGGAATAGAGTTCACTTTTGACCAGATATGCAAAGTGTGGCCTTTAAATGCTTGTCCTCACTTCCAGAATCCCAAATTTTAGCCATTGACCCATGGTGGCTCAGTGGTAAAGAATCTGCCTGCAATGCAGGAGATGCGGGTTCTATCTCTGGGTCAGGAAGATCCCCTGGAGAAGGAAATGGCAACCGACTCCTGTATTCTTGCCTGGGAAATCTCATGAACAGAGGAGCCTGGCAGGCTGTAATAAGGTCGAAAAAGGGTTGGGCACGACTTAGTGACTAAACAACAGCTAATCCATATTTCCTCATACTAACCAGTGTGTATTTTTGAAAGAGATTCCCAGTGATTTCTTTTCTTTCTTTTTTTTTTTTAGTTTAGAGGTTTGTGCCTCCTAAGCATATGGAATAAATAGAAATAACAAACGTACAAGTGGACAGCATAACAGTGCATACTTTGACCATGATTTACAGATATTTTACTGCTCAGAGCATTTATAAACCACCGGCAACCACGGAAAATGCATATTCTTCCCTGTAAGGTTGCATATTTCATTGTAAATGGCTTAAATATCTTTACTTATCCATTTGTAATAAAATGATGAGGACTTAAAATAAAGTAAGTGCGTTTGAAAGAAATCGATTGTCAATATTCTGGCTGCTAATATGTGGAACATTTTTTCCCCCTGAGGTGTTACTACATTAAAGCAAAACTATTTATGTTCTGATTATAAATTCATTAACTATTCACACCTCATTGACTTACACTCATTTTTTTCTTTAGAAGACTCACTTTCAACCTTCATGGTTGACTTTAGTGGAACTCCTCAAAGCACAGTTTTTACTTTTTTACAGTATTTTTAATAGGACTTTAAAACGTGTATACGATTTTATCATCTCATTAAGATCTCCTGGAGAAGGAAGCGGGAACCCACTCTAGTATTCTTGCCTGGGAAATCCCATGGACATAGGAACCTGGCTGGAGGCTCACAAAGAGTCATAAACCATTTAGTGACTAAACCACTGTCTTACTGGCCTTTCAACTTTCTATACCTTAAGAGAGGTTTTGAGGTGTGGCAAAGGATGGCATATCCCTGAACTTGAACTTTTTTTTGATATTATTTTTTTAATATAAATTTATTTATTTTAATTGGAGGTTAATTACTCTACAATATTGTATTGCTTTTGCCATACATCAACATGAATCTGCCATAGGTATACACGTGCTCCCCATCCTGAACCCCCTCCCTCCTCCCTCCTCAAATGGATAAGAAAGTTGTGGTACATATACACAATGTAGTATTACTCAGCCATTAAAAAGAGTACATTTGAATCAGTTCTAATGAGGTGGATGAAACTGGAACCTATTATACAGAGTGAAGTAAGCCAGAAAGAAAAACACCAATACAGTATATTAACACATATATATGGAATTTAGAAAGATGGTAACGATAACCCTGAACTTGGACTTTTAAGAATTTAAAATGAAATTTTAAAATTGTTAGGTTCATAAGCTTTGAAAATTTGCTTTTTTCTCTCTGCATCTCAGCATCTTTATCTGTTAGATGTAAATAATAATACTACATGCCTTATAGGGCTTCTCTGAGGTTAGATGTGATATCTGAGGCCTAGCATAAAATTCTCAGAACTGTTTTTAATTGCCCCCTCTTTTCCCCTTCATGTCCGAAGCAGGTATATAATTACTTCTTATTACCTTCTCTAGCAGGAGAATACAACTGGCCTCTAACTCCCAGTTCAGCTTTTGATTGTGACTGAGTGCAGTTGGCAAGCAGTTTTTGCTAACTGCCACTCAAATGCCGAACTTACTTTCAAAGCTGGAACAAAAAGGAGATTGTGGTCAGCCCTGCACAGGTTGTCTTGTTGAGCTGTCAGGGATTGCGGGGCTTTAAAGACCCTCTTTATTCCTTTGGGGCAGTCTGTGCGCTGGCTGGAACACTCCGCCACTATGGAGCAGCGAAAGGAATGGAGCTAGGATAGCTGGAACTGCAGAAAGCAACGGAAACGCCAAGATCACGTTGCACTTCTTACAGGCGCTCCTGCAATGGGGCCAGCAGGCGGAGGTCGCAGTGCGCTGTGAGTGCCTGCTGTGCTGGGCGCAGCACAGGGATGCTGAGGCATTCCTCATGCCTCTCAGTTCTCAAGACAACCTTGAGTCAGAGGAGCCACCGCTGAGCAGCTTTTGAATCCTAAACCAACTACTTACTAGCTTGGTGACTGTGAACTTCCTTTCTCTGGACCCCGGGCTCCGCATCTGTAAAATGAGCATAATAATAAAACCTGGTTCATGGACTTGTTTTGAGAGCTCAATGAGAATACGAGTGAAGCTGTAGTAAATAGATGGTAAACCTGAATAGATGCCAATTGTTGTTACTTGATTACTAGCAGCAGTACTGCTTCTGCTGGTATCAGTTGTATCCAACTCTTGCGACCCCATGGACTGTAGCCCGCCATGGGGAAGAGTCTCTGTCCATGGACTCCTCCAGGCAAGAATACTGGAGTGGGCTGCCATTTCCCCCTCCAGGGGATCTTCCTGACCCAAAGATCAAACTTGTGTCTCTTGCATTGGCGGGTGGATTCTTTACCATCTGAGCCACCAGGGAAGCCCACTAGTACCATACGATTAACTTACTGTTGAGGACGCTTTTGACCATTGGTTCTCAATTGGAGCAGTTTTGCCCTGCAGAGATCACATGGAAATGTCTGGAGACGTTTTTGGTTTTCACAGTTTTGGGGAGCAGTCAGGGGTGGTACTAGCATTGAGTCCTGCTGCTGCTGCTGCTAAGTCGCTTCAGTCGTGTCCGACTCTGTGCAACCCCATAGATGGCAGCACTGAGTGGGTGGAGGCCAAAGATGCTGTGCAAACAGCCTACAGGGCATGGTAGCCCCCTTCCCCTCAAAGGACTATGTGGTCCAAAGTGTCAGTAGTGCCAAGTTCGAGAAACCCTGTTTTAAGCCACATGCCAACTTAAATAGGCTTTTCAATAAGGGGTGTATCTTCACAGGGAACAGGGAAGGCAGTGGTGGGGTAGTTTTGATTGATTTAGCAGCTCTGCAACCACAAAGGAGTCACTAGTTCTTTATTTCTCCCTGCCCTGTCGTTCTCTGGGTGATCATAAGATTATCTGTGGCAGACCCAGAGATTTTAGATGCACAAGAAAACATTTGGAGTGAGAAGAAAAAGAAAAAAAGAATCTTTTCCTGTGGCTTTCAGGTGGGTCAGAATGTTTTCCGTGAGCGTGTTGATCACCTTTTCTTAGATCAGATAACATGGACCTTAGGATAAATCCTACCTAAACTAGTCATGTATGAGGAGGTCAGAATTAGCATGCTTGGGGATGGGAGTCAACTGCAGTGTCCTCTGTATGAACAATAACTGTTATCACATTAGTTATGTTACCCAGTATCATCTTCATCGTTACCATCCTCACCCCTGTTTTACAAACAGGAAGTGGAGGATTCGTAATGTTTAAAAACACGTTGCTTGGTTCGCAGTGCTAAGTGGTAGGTTCAGGCTATGAAAATAGACCTACTCCAGAGCTTTATCCACTTATGTCTTAAAGATGTGTGAAAGTATGTATCTTTTCTTCAAAAATTTCTTCCTCTGGCTGAGTTGGGTCTTTGATGCAGCTCACGGAGAAGGCAATGGCACCCCACTCCAGTACTCATGCTTGGAAAATCCCACGGACGGAGGAGCCTGGTGGGCTGCTGTCCATGGGATCACAATCACTTTCACTTTTCACTCTCATGCATTGGAGAAGGAAATGACAACCCGCTCCAGTGTTCTTGCCTGGAGAATCCCAGGGACGGGGGAGCCTGGTGGGCTGCCGTTTCTGGGGCCGCACAGAGTCGGACACGACTGAAGTGACGCAGCAGCAGCAGCAGCGCAGATCTCCACTCTCATTGTGGTGCTCCACTCTCATTGTGGTGCTCCACTCTCATTGTGGTGNAAAGATGTGTGAAAGTATGTATCTTTTCTTCAAAAATTTCTTCCTCTGGCTGAGTTGGGTCTTTGATGCAGCTCACGGAGAAGGCAATGGCACCCCACTCCAGTACTCATGCTTGGAAAATCCCACGGACGGAGGAGCCTGGTGGGCTGCTGTCCATGGGATCACAATCACTTTCACTTTTCACTCTCATGCATTGGAGAAGGAAATGACAACCCGCTCCAGTGTTCTTGCCTGGAGAATCCCAGGGACCGGGGAGCCTGGTGGGCTGCCGTTTCTGGGGCCGCACAGAGTCGGACACGACTGAAGCGACGCAGCAGCAGCAGCGCAGATCTGCGTTGCATCATGAGGGATCTTTCACTGTGGCGCTCCACTCTCATTGTGGTGCTCCACTCTCATTGTGGTGCTCCACTCTCATTGTGGCGCTCAGGCTTAGCTGCTCTGCGGCATGTGGGATCTTAGTTCCCTTCCCGGAAACTGGAGCTGCCTCCCCTGCATTGCAAGGCTGATTCTTAACCACTGGATCACCAGGGAAGTCCCTGAATGGGTATTTCTTAAATATATACTAAATGGCATATAAACTAGCTTGCACTAAACCAAAGACATAGCTTAGTGTGTACTCATTATTGGCCAAGTGTTAGGGATTCTTTGGTCACTTTATTCTGATCACACTCAAGATATTTGTTTCCAAAATGCTTTTTATATAAGCAGGCTCCCTTTGGTGCTACAGATCATCGGACCTCCCTTTTAATTTTTGTTATTCCAAGATAAATGGACTAGGCATTTCTACGTTCATGAACGTAAATCACTGATGTGATTGTAAGCCTGCCTACATGGAAGATGAGCCCTTGAACACAGAAAGACAAGATGCATCATGATTTATGCTTCATGAACTCAGTTCTGCCACAGAGCAGACTTAGTTTTGAGTCCTGGCCCCACCATTCACCATCTCTGTGCACTTGGCCAAGTGACTGAACCTCTTCTTTTTAAGCTTTGATTTTCTTATCTATGGGCTTCCCTGGTGGCTCAGACAGTAAAGAATCTGCCTGCAATGTGAGTGACGAGATGTGGGTTTGATCCCTGTATCAGGAAGACCCCTTGGAGAAGGAAATTCCAGTATTCTTGCCTAGAGAATTCCATGGACAGAGGAGCCTTGAGGGTTATAGTCAATGGGTCACAAAGAGTCAGATACAACTAAGTGACTAATACTTTCACTTTCTTATCTGTATAAAGGAAACCCTAATAATACTTACACCTATAGTGTAAGGGTTAAATGAGATAATACAACTAAATTAACTGCATTTATGCAGTAAATGCTTATTATTTTTTGTTGCTGTTCTTACCATCACAGTTGTTTAGTATGTTATTATTATTTTTTTTTTACTGTTATGGCTGTCTTCATTTTTATTTGGGGGATGTAGGCAAGGGAGGAAAAGGAATGTACCTAAGGAGACATGGAGAAATCATCATGTTTACTATTTCCAAGACATGTTTAAACAGAGTGTGAAAGTTTGTAAAAGAGAGTTCACTCCTGGTCACTGGATAGCTCATTCTCGGTATCAGATGCCTTGGTTAATATCAAGGCCCGGAACTACATGATAGATGGTGAGTGAGTTCAACCAATCAATGAGGGTATATTGAGTATCTGCCATGTGCCCGATGACTAAGGAAGGAGTAGAGAATATAAGGTGCAATCCCTTCCCCCTGTGGCCCTCAGACTGTTTTAATTAGTTCATTAGTTGACCTGGACTGTGATGAAGCCTTCAGGTAAGCCTGAAGATTCAGAACTTGAGGGCAAGGCCAGTCTGACATAATATTAGGACTGTGTGAAGCACTATATTGAATCAGAGTTGTTCACAAATAAATTTGACCTATATATACGTCCTCCCTTCTTCAGTGACTGCGATGGAAAGGTGTCCTTTGGGAAGAAGAGACCCAGAAGGGTGCTTGGCTACATCAAATTGTTTTACCTTGCTCTTTTCATCCCTTTCCTATCCTGTCTAGTATACCACCGATCATTCCTAGAAGTCCTAGACTGCTTTGGTGGCTGTCTTCCTGGTTTAGTCAGTAAGTCATATCTGACTCTCTCGCGACCCCATGGACTGTAGCATGCCAGGCTCCTCTGTCTGTGGAATTCTCCAGGCAAGACTCCTGGAGTGGGTTGCCATTCCCTTCTCTAGGGCAGCTTCCCAACCCAGGGATTGAACCCACATCTCCTGCATCGGCAGGCAGGTTCTTGGCCCCTGAGCTCCCAGGAAGCCCTAGACCACTTGGAGTGACCTAGCAGTTCCCAGAATTTGCTGGCTGATCACACTGACCATTTGGAACAGTTCTTAAACAAATATAAGACAATAAGGAGACAATGGTCACGGAAGAGAGGGCAGATGCTGTTCAGGACGTGCCACCATACGATGGAGGGTCTTGACCAGCCTTGGAGTCATCCTGCCAAAAGCTGCCTTGGGGGTAAAGCCAGCACAGCTTTTGTTTCAGCTCAGGGGTCTTTATGGGCTTTCCCTGGCCTCTGCTTCAGCTTCATTGTTCCCTGTCTCGCCTCCCCACCACCCTCCAGACCCTCGGACTCGGCATGATTCTATTAATATTGAACCGATTTGCTGCTCCTTGGGGGAGCTCTGCTCTGTTTGGCTTCAGGCAGTCTCATAAGCTGTGTTCTTCTCCAGGAATGCCCTTCATCCAACTCTTTGGGTAATCCCTACTGTCTGTCTGTGTTTAGAGGCGATGTCTTCTAGAAAGCTTTGGCTGGCTTTCACCTTTTCACTCATGTCTAGTTGCACACTCGAATGCTTGAGATCATTTATATGTGCTGCCTATTAATCATGTTAGACTATAAGCTTCTTTCTAAAAAAATGCATTTTATTGAAGTATAGTTGATTCACAATGTTAAATTCCGCTGTATAGCAAAGTGATTCAGTTATATACACACACACACACACACACACACACACATATTCTTTTCCATTATGATTTGTTACAGAGCACTGACTATAGTTCCCTGTGCTGCACAGTAGGACTTTGTTTATCTGTCCTATGTACTATAATTTGCATCTGCTAATCCCAAATTCCCAATCCATGCTTCCCCTATCCTCCTCCCCCTTGGTAATCAAAAGTCTGTTCTCTATGTCTGTGAGCCCGTTTCATAGATAAGTTCATTTGTGTTGTATTTTGGATTCTACATATAAGTGATATCATATAGTATTTGTCTTTTTCTTTCTGATTTACTTCACTTAGTATGATAATTGCTAGGTCCATCCATGTTACTGCAAATGGCATCATTTCATTCTTTTTTTTTTTTATGGCTGAGTAGATTATAAGCTTCTTGAGTGCAGAGACTGTGTCTAATTTATAGGCTAAATGAGACATGAGAGACTAGCCTCTAGTAAAATACAGGTTTGGTGGCAGAAAGGAGGATTAAATGAATGGATGAGCAGGTGGACAGAAACACCCACAGTGGTGACTGGAATGGAGAAGGAAGCTTCACCAACGTTTGTGGAGCTTGTTGTGTGTTTGGCCCCAGGCACTGAGAAAAAGTCCTGGCATCAAGGACCCTTCTGTTTAATGGAAGTGAAAATTTACAATAAGCAGAGGCAGATGATAAGATAAACTTATGGAGAGGTGCTCAAGGAATTCCAGAGAGAGACGCTACCGTATCTTGTGTGTGGGATGAGGGTTGGCAGTGAGAAGTGATGTCCAAGTAGAGATCTAAAAGATAAACAGAAATTATCCAGGGAAAGAGAGTCTGTGGGAGTAGTCCATGTTGGAGGAACAGTATATGCAAAGGATTGGGGACAAGCGAGGGAAGTTCGCCTCTGGACCATAGGGTCCATGTAAACAAGAGCCAGAAAATTGAGGAGCTTGTAACTCATGTAGAAGACTTCAGACTTTATCTTGGGAGGCAGTGAGG
The DNA here is from genome assembly GCA_006410935.1 of Redunca redunca. Taxonomy (NCBI): domain Eukaryota; kingdom Metazoa; phylum Chordata; class Mammalia; order Artiodactyla; family Bovidae; genus Redunca; species Redunca redunca. The sequence goes on along the minus strand of SJYQ01000330.1, from coordinate 2,100,098 downwards.
AACCAGGAGAAGACCTAAAGTTTGAAAGTGAATTGATGACACTTACATTCTAAGTAGATCTTGAGCTTTTTGAGTAGGCTTAATATATTCTCAGGGCTTCCCAGGTGGTGCAAGTGGTAAAGAACCTGTCTGCCAATGCAGGAGATGTAAGAGATGCAGGTTTGATCCCTGGGTCAGGAAGATCCCCCGGAGGAGGGCATGGCAACTCACTCCAGTATTCTTGCTGGGAGAATCCCGTGGACAGGGGAACCTGGTGGGCTATGGCCACGGGGTCACAAAGAGTTGGACACGACTGGAGACCTTAGCATGCACAGCACAATATACTCTCAGCCAGGCATGAGGTCACAGTGTCATTCTTGCCTACCAGTTTGTGGATGACACCTTTTTGACATTTGCTTACAACACAAATTGCAAAGTATCTTTCACGTCCAGTAGGAGGAGCCAAAGGCTCCAAGTTCTTCCCCAGAGCTGGGCATTCCTCCACCCTCAGATGCATTAGGAGCTGTTTACTTCAGCACCTCTCATTACTTAGAAGTGGCTCAACGTGGAAGAATGACAGAAAAACTCAAAAATTTTTCCAGTTTTTCCTGGAATGGAAAGGTCATGGTGAAAAGAAACTTAATACTTTTCGTATGAATAGCATAATAGCATGCTATATTGATCTTTACTCAAATTTTGTTTTAAATTGTAATGAATGTCTGCCCACTCGTATTAAGCTTTCGTAAGCCATGTAGCAACACAGCACCAGTGAGTCATTCCTGACACTCGTTGCTAATACACCTAAGCTTATTTCTACTCCAAAATAAACAAGTTGGAGTTGACTCAGACTGACCTTGATTTGGAGATAGTTGTGAATGTTTTATTTCATTTCCAATGGAAAAATATATATTAAAAAATAATAAAGCATCCAGAGATCACCCATTCTAATGAAACAAAAGCCAGTGTTTCTGCCTTCTGGAATAAAAATGAAGGAGCCATGGAGAAACAATTCCTGTTGGTGCATTTGCACAAAACATTATATTTTAACAGAACTTCCCATTAACTGCCATTTATTTCTTCTCTCATTATTGATAATTTGCTTTTAAATTGAGAATACCTCTTTTACAACCCATCTCATCTCCCTGCACGGCTAGACAATTACATTGAAATTTGGTGGTTTTCCCATTGTAAACAGTTTCTGGGGGAAATGATTATGATGTTACTAAGCCAGATTTATGGTTTCATTGTGCTATGGCTGATGGATAAGAGACTAGTTTAGTATAAAGAAAAAAAAATTTTGTTTACATACAAATACGTTCTCATCAAAGAGAGTCCTCAGGACGAATATAGTAAAACCAATCAGAATCGCAAAATCACCTACGAGGGCAGTGAGAATGATGTCTTTCTGGATTTTGCAAAGTTATTTTTGTTGCTTTTTTAAAAATTCAGTTGTAGTAGAAGCTCCCTTTCTTTATTTTATTCTAATGTTGGAAGAAATCCTAGCCGGACAGGATTGCAGGGTAACTTTGCAGGGTAACTCTAACAAGTCTACTATGTGGTGGTCACTTAGGAAATACACATGATACAAAGCAATACATGTAACGTGGTCCCTGCTTTTGGAAATCTTACAGTTAGTTCTACTTGGAAGAGGAGCCATAGTTCAAGTGCAGAAATAATCAAAGGATAGAGCAGGAAGATGAACCGTGAGCCTCAAAGTGGGTGTTCAAGGCTGGAACCTGGATTAACCCAATCCCATCTGCCCCTTAGAAGGCAGTGTGGTGCAGTGGTCCACCCCATAAAAGTAGGTCTTGTGCAAATGCTGGGATTCTTGCCAGTTCTGTGACCTTGGGCAATCTATAACTTTGTGGACTTCTAACTTTCCTGTACAATTTGATCACCATTTTAGGTGTTTATCAAAAAACAAAAATCTGAATTTCTGGCTCTGTGCGTCCAGGGTCTGGCTCAGGAAAGAATATGACTCGGATATGGCTGCTGCCTTAACCTCTCTAAGCCTGTTTTCTGGTCTGTGAAATGGACAAAGCTATAGCACCTACTTCATTTAGTTGTTGAGAAAGTTTAGTGTCAATACTTCAGATGTATGTGGTGACAGTGAGTGCTCACTGAGTGGTAAGATTTACGGAGGCGTCCCAGGGCTTGGGACAGGCAACTGCTGAGAGAGTAATCTCTGGACAGCCCCTCTAGAGCAGGACTAGGGGCCAGTGAAGAGGCCAGGGAGGAGTGGCTCAGGCCAGCACACACCTGCTCCTTGCCTGGTGTCGGTGGGGCCTGGATAAATGTATGCATCTCGATTATGGCTCCGTCTCTCCCTGTCCTCAAAATTTCCTAGACCAGAAGTGACTGGGGCAAGACACCGCCTCCACTTAGCATTTCTCTAGGGCATTCTTCCACTCTCCCTGATAGGTAGGGGTGGAGAGGGGCGTTGGTGCTGTAAGTCCACTTTGGGACCAGGACTCGGGGATGCCAAAGACCCGGGCTCACAACCCCACTTCCAATTCTCACCCCTTCACCCCAGGAGGCTGAGGCCCTGGGTAGCACGCGTCTCCACCTGCCCGCTGGAATCGGGGCTGCAAGCTTGACCGCGGAGGCGGTGCGGGCGAGGGGACGGGGGAGGGGGCGCTCCCTAGCGCTCTGGCTTATTTTTGGCTCCGCAGCCGCTCGGCGCCTGTCGCGCTCACACACACACACACACACACACACACACACATACACACACACAGAGACAGACACGCGCGCACACGCACACACATATGCACACATTTTTCTCGCTCGCTCTCTCGCCCTCCTTTGTTTATTTCCTAATCCATATTTTTATTTGAAGCTCTCCTCTTGACTCTCCGCCGCCCGCCTGCCGGCGCTCTTGCGGGCCAGCCCGGTGCACACCGCTCCCCTCCGTCACCCCAACCCTCCTCCCGGTCTCCCCGAGCGCGGGGTTTGAAGGTCACCTCCTTTCCAGTCCCTGTGCGAGCCGCGCCGCCACCGCCTCCTCTAGCCGGAGCGGGTGGCACAGGCTACGCTGCCCAGAAGTGGTGCTCCAGCCTCGGCGGCGGCGGCGGACGGAGCCCGGGGTCCGCGCCGGGTGGGGAAGCCCGAACTCGCCAAGGGGAATCCCTCTCGCTTCACCCCGGCCCCCGCGGCGGGGCGGGGGCGCTCTGCCAGCCCGTGGTCGGCGGAGGAGGCGGCGGCCGCGGCCAGACCCACGCGCGCGACTCCGGGGCAGGGGAGGAGGAAGGAGCCAGCGGGGCACCCCGCATCTGGAGGGGGACGGCCGCGCGCCCCGCCCCTGCGTCCGGAGCGCGAGAACTCCGAGCTTCCTCTCGGGCGGAGCGCGGAGGAGCGGACTGCGCGCCCCGGGACTGGGGAACCTGGCGCTCCGCACGCCTGGTAGTGGCCGCTTCGGCCCAGCGGTCGTGACCCGCGCTGCGCGCAGCTGCGCCCAGGCTGCCGCCCAGGCAGGGGCGCCAGGGCGGGGCTGACCTGCAAGCAAAGTTGCGGCCGGCGTGGAAGAAGCCCGCACCCCCTTTCGCCACCTCCAGCTCATGGTGAGTGTGGCTGAGGTGGCCGAGAGCACAGGGGAATCGGAGGGTCTGGGGCCGAGCGGAAGGCGACCGGAGCCGGGCGCGGCGGGAGTTCTAGGTAAGTCCGGGAGGAGCCACCGCCTCCATGTCCCCCGCCCCCCCACCCCCAGCTGACCAGAGGGTCCCACCGAGGGGAGAGCTGGCTCCGCGAGCACGGGCTTCCTCCCAGGGCCAGGTTGGGCGCGCCGGACTGGGAACTTTCTCAGTGCGTTGGAGAGATTTCCCGGCACGTCTTCCCGGGGAGCTGAGATCAGGACCCCTCCGGCCCCCGCGTCCTTCCAGACGGACGCCCTTGCTCGCCTCGAAGCGCCGCTCCGGAGCGCCCCGGCTGCCCCGGCCGTCCTCCTGGGAGCTAGTGCAGGTGCAGCGAGCAGCGGGAATCTGCCTGCGCACTTTGCTTAGGTTTCCTGGCCGGGCAAGCGTGCACTGGGTGCGCCCCGGGGCGCTGTCTCTTCACCGCCCGTCGCGAGGTCTGGGGGAGGAGGCACTTGGTGGCCTGGGAGGGCATTTGGAAGCGCCGAATCTGTTCTGGGAGGCGGGGAAGCGGAGGGTCGCTGCGCTGGAGTGAGAGTGTGTGTTCATGGACACCAGGAGGGACGCCCCCAAATGCCTCTGCCTTCGACCCTGGGTGATGGGAGGAGAAGGGGGCGCCAGCCTGGGAACTCAGGACTTGGAAACTCCGGCTGCGCCCCTTGGTTCCTTTGGTGCCATAAGGCACCTTCACTCTGTGGAGGAAACCCAGGAGCGGTTCTCCGTGAAGGCCAGCGTCACCCCTTGTCGGCCCCAGTTTCCCAACTCTGCAGGGTTAGAGGTCAGGGGAGGGCTGACATGTCTCTGCTCCCACCTCACTGCTGCGTGGGGCGGGGGGCGGGGCGGGGGTTCCCAGCTGGTCGAGATGGTCTGGGAGCCTTCAAGGTCTTAGCTCAGAGCGACCAGGCCAGCCCGGAAGTTGCCCACGCGGAAAGGGCGGGGGAGACCCGACCTGCCCTGGCCCCGGAGCGAGCCGCCAACTCCATTCTCTGCCTCTAGGAAGCAGGGGGCTTCTGCTTTCTGCTTCTGCCGGGGCAAGGGCCAAGGTGCGTCTGAGGGATTCGGGGCTTGTGGGGCGGGGTTGCTCAAATGCTTGTAAATCCAAGCCTGGCAGTCCAGAGAACTGAACTGGTACCCTACCCGGGGTCGTAGTTGAACTTGGAGAAGTAGTGGAGGTGTCCTGGAATCGCTTTGTTTGAGCGAAATGTGATGCACATGACTGGAGTGTTCTCTTATAATAATACTGATTGTACATACGTTTATTATTAAAAAGAAAAACAACAAACCCACAAAAAGCCTGGCCTTCTCAGCACAAGTTGAAGACATGCCCCAGCCGGTGATGGCTCCCTGCCCCTGTCCTAGTTCATCCACCCTCCATTTCACATTTATCTTTGTTACAAAGGGAAAAAATAAAAGAGATGAGAGGGCCTGGATCCTTTCAATTTTTAAGTGACCACAGAGGGCCTGGCTGGAGCCGTGGGCAGCTTTATTTTTGGCTAGGTCTTTTTTTGTCACAGGCAAGGACCTGGGCCCATGAAGGGTAAAGGTGGCTCTGAAGGGGGGCTTCAAGGCAAACTTTGGGACTGACTCCAGGCCTTGCTCTCTGAGGTCATCTGGAAAGCACTGGGATCTAAAGGAATCCACTGGGTTTCCCTTATGTTAACTCATGACTGAGTTGGATTAGGAAGAGGCTGGCCTCATCCTTTACAATTTTCGAGGGCACCATTAGCATCCAGAGATAAGGCTTGAGAAGAGTACCAGCCCCTAGTTCTGACACCTGCTTGCTGTGTGACCTTGGGCAAACGGCTTCACCTCTCTGTGCTTTAGTTTATTCACCTGCCAGATGAAAGTTTCAATGGTGGTGTTGGCCTCCGAGGGCCTAGGGGAGAATTAAAGAAAGCGAAAAGCATGGGGCAGGGTCTGGCACATGGGCAAGTGCCTAGACGACGTTAGTCTTCGTTATTTTTATCAAATAAATGGCTCTCTGTTGTGAGTCTTATGACACCTGCTGGGATGCAGAAGGCTGGCAGCCTCCCTTACATACATGTACTTCCTTTTAAACAACAGCTCCAACGGAAGCAGAAACGGAGGTTAATCATAAAGGGAGATTTCTCGACAGAACCTCATTCTCTCCAAGCCTGACCTCTCCTCATGTTCTAAGGAGGAACCAGCGACATGCCGCCCACTGGCTAAGAGGTGGGTTGGGAGTATCGGACAACATCTCAACAGGCCTCTATACCCTGAAATTAAGTTTTTACAGTGGTTGTGCATTTTTCTTCTTCAATCAGCAGAAAAGCCCGCTTCTCCTCGGCCTCCTGGGATGAAAGTACCATCTTGTGAAAGTTCTTTCCTAAGCACGCACTGTCTTTAATGTCACCCCGCTGTCCCAGAGTTTTCCACTCAGAAACGAGCCAAAACGTGGGTCTGAGCAGATTTCTCCTCCTGGAATTCACCCACTCTGCCCTATTTTTCTCTTCATGATAATTGATGCTATTTTTTTACCTACTCCTCTAATGTCTGAGCATAGGCCTCTTCGACATCCTTATGTCTCTGATGACTTTTTTTTTTCTTTAAAGCAAATTTAGCCTTTTCAGAACAAGCCATACCAAATCATTTTATTTTATAAAATTCCTTTCAGATAAGTTTTTAAATTCTTTTTGCATTTAGGAAATTGGTTCTGCCCTGTATAAATATGTCTGAAATTTCACCTTTCTCAAAATTAGACCATTTTGTTTGCATCCTTTAAGCTGCTGTGTGGAGTAATGAACATATTCCAAGAGGGAAATCGGACCTGACATAGAAAATACTTTGGGGAGGCCGTGGATTTCCAGTGGCGTGTGTGAAGACTGTTGAAGTACAAGTGCACTTGCTCCGAAGGACACAGGGCAGCTCATCTCACTTTTCTCACCCAGCATGGGAGCCACGTAGCAAGCATACTCCACAGGTTAATACCAGATGACTTCCCAAAAGGTGGTCACTTGTCACATTTCCTTCCCCCACGTTGCCCGAGATGAAACTTGGTTGTGCCAAAGACCTTAGACTTGGAGATGATGTTTTGAAGGAAGGTCTGAGGTTCTCCCTGTTGCCTTCCTCCCGTTATTTAAAATACTGCCTCGAGGCACCAGTATAAATATTAAAACTTTAATTAAAGAATAAACAGTGAGGGAGCTTCAACATGAGGGGGTACCCAGCACCTTCAGATGACTTCAACAGAGAACGTGGTCAGACTAGGTTGTTGGGGCTGGAGGTTCTTAATGAAAATGTTCAGTTGCTGAGTCACATCCGAATTGTGACCCCACGGAGTGAAGCACTTCAGTGAAGGATAGTGTCCTTCACTATCTTCCGGAGTTCGCTCAAACTCGTGTCCGTTGAATTGGTGATGCCACCCAACCATCTCATCCTCTGTCGTCCCCTTCTTCTCCCTCCCTCAGTCTTTCCCAGTGACCCATGGATTCATACGGAGAGACAACCATACTCGTATCTGGAGTTGCTCTGAATACCATCATTATTGTCGGTCTGTCATTGTCACAAGACACAACAGATGTGGGTGATACGTGCTTGCTACTGCGGATGGATGTGTCTGTATTGGGGGAAGGAATAATCAATATCTATCCAGAACATACCACATGTCAGATGTTCTGCTCAGGGAACAGGGCCAGTGAAAACCTTGCTCTCGTGGAGCTTCTTTGGTTCTGGGAAGAGCCAGACAATGAGCAAGGGATGGAAATGCATTTTTATGAGAATAAGGACAAGGGTTAAAAAAACCTATGATGTGACAGTATGATAAAGAGTGACTTGGAAGGGCTTCCCAGGGAGGAGAGATTTGAGCTGAGATCTAGGTGAAGAGCAGCAGTTGATATGCTGTGGTTATTCAGTCAGGAAGTCATAGCTGACTCTTTGTGACCCCATGGAAGGTAGCACGCCAGGCTTCCCTGTTCTTAGTCATCTCCCAGAGTTTGCTCAAACTCATGTCCATTGAGTTGGTGATGCCATCCAACCATCTCATCCTCTGTTGCCCCCTTCTCCTCCTGCCTTCCATCTTTCCCAGCATCAGGGTCTTTTCCAATGAGTCAGCTCTTAGCACGAAGTGGCCAGAGTATTGAAGCTTCAGCTTCAGCATCAGTCCTTCCAATGAATATTCAGGATTGATTTCCTTTAGGATTGACTGGTTTAACCTCCTTGCTGTCCAAGGAACTCTCAAGAGTATTCTCTAGCACCACAATTCGAAAGCATCAATTCTTTGGGTGACTCAGCCTTCTTTATGGTCCAATTCTCACAGCTGTACATGACTACTGGAAAAAACAGTTGATATGGATCAAGTATTTATTGAGAACCTAATACATGCCAAGCACTATTCAAAGCATTTGAAATACACAGCAATCAGAAGGAGCATTCCTTCTAGAGTGAAAAGCAATTTAGAAAGAGGGAATGGCACATGCAAAGGCCCTGAGGCTGAAACAGACACAACTGTATTGGTAAAGTTGGGTCACAGAGGCTCCTGAGACCTGATAAGGACTTTGGCTTTCATTCCATTTAAGCCAGTGGAAGAGTCTTTTTGTTTGTTATTTATTTGGCTGTGCTGGGTCTTAGTTGCAACACGTGGGAGCTGGCTCCCTGACCAGGGCTTGAACCTGAGCCCCTTGCATTGGGAGCATGGAGTCTTAGCCACTAGAGCACCAGGGAAGTCCCCTATGGGAAGGTTTAGTGCAGCAACATACCATGATACATTTTTGGCTTGCATGTTGTGGGAAACACTGTCAGATATTTTTCAGGACAGTAAATAAAGAAGTGTGCCTTCTTAGCCAGCCAGCTTTTGTCTCAAAGTTCCGATGCATCTCCTTAACTGAATTCAGTGTGTGGACTTCCCAGCACTGATGGGTAAGCCCTACCGCATCTAAAAAATTAACCCCCCGCTGCCCACTGTCCTCCTTTAGGGGCTTAGAACAAAGTCTTTCATTTAGGACGGGGGATTCACTTATAGGGAAAAAGAATCTCAGGTTGCTCAGTGATATCCCTTGCATGTGGCTGGTCCACTGGTGGGTATCTCTGTGCGTTCTCCTCCTAGCTCTCTCCCTAGGTGGCCCTTCAAAGAAGCAGCATCCCGTCTCCCACCCCAGCACCCACACACACTCGTCCCAGTGGCTTTCTAGCATCTCTCCTGCACACAGATCCCTGTTTTTTGATCATGAATTCCGGAAGGTTCCTTTTCAGAGTATGGCGATGTTTTTCTCCCACGAGTGGGTGTGATCATGGGTTTTGACAGGAAGATGAGAATAGCTTCTGGAAAGCTCTGAGTCCCCCTCTGATGGCCCATCTTTGGAGGTTCTGCTAGCCTTCGTGTTACTGCGTGTGTACTCTTTGCCACCCTATGGACTGTAGCCCACCAGGCTCCTTGCTGCATGGGATTCTCCAGGCAAGAATACTGGAGTGGGTTGCCATTTCCTCCTCCAGGGAATCTTCCTGACCCAGGGATTGAACCTGCATCTCGCGTCTCCTGCATTGGCAGGCGGGTTCTTTAGCAACTGCACCACCTGGGAAGCTCTGCTAGCCTTGGAAGATGGTAATAACGTTTGGCTGGAGCATTTGGACGTCTAGACAGTTCAACTTTCCTCTCACATTTGACCCGTCTAATCTGTCTCTCTTCATCTGCAAGCTTGGGACTCTGTCAGTGCCTGTTAGAGCAGCTGTGATGATAATAAAGTTTATGTATTTTGAACACCTCCTGGAAAATAGAAGCTCTGCTGAGCACTGTGCCTGCATGGCTGTGTGTTGAGCCGTGTTTTCCTGGCTTGTGATCACCTTCCCCCTGTGCTCGGTCCCAAGGCTCACCCTGTTCACTCCCCAGTCATCCTTCGGGTCACAACTCAAGCGTCTTCTTGCTTAGGGAGACCCTGTCTTTCCCCGTGCGGATTCCCTTCCTTGCCATCTTCCCAGGGGGGTGGCTTTGGATGTCCTGGAGTGGCTCTGTTTACTATCTTTCTCTTACTCCACTGGAAGGTGAAGTCTGGTGGGCTGTGCACGCAGCTGGCTCAGACATCCCGGTGTCCCCGGTGTCTAGCAGGGCGCTCAGCACAAAGCAGATGCTGGATATGGGGATGGTGTGTGCGTGCGCGCAGTCATGCCCGACCCTTTGCAAACCCATGGACTGTAGTTGGCCAGGCTCCTCGGTCCACGGGGATTCTCCAGGCAAGAGTACTGGAGTGGGCCGCCGTTTCCTTCTCCAGTGGGGATGACAGGTGGTCCGGTTGGACCCTTTCATGCCTCCTCTTTGCAGACAGATGGTGAGGTGTATGCGGGTTTAGAGGCTGTGCCTCAGGGGCCCACAGCAGGTAAGGGGCCCACCCAGGATTTCTCGCCTAATGGGCTCACTCCATAGCCCGTGGGGCCATCCGTCCCTGTGCGCACCCTGCCTCTGCTGCTGCTTTGTCGTATTCGTGCAGCGTGTTCAGGCAGTCTGCACCTGGGTTGGAAGAGAACTTCCAGACACAGAGCATTTAAGAAGGGAGGGAGTTTATGAAGAACAAAGGGCAGAGATAATGTGGGCAGTGCGAGCACAGTGGCCCAGGGAGAGCCGACAGTTTTCGTGGGCTAGTAGCCACTTTTTGTATCCCCGAGACAGCATTCCTGCTAGAAGGTTGGTATCAGCTGATTGGTTGGGGGCGCTCTAGGGTGTTTACTGGGGTGGGCAATCTTTGCCTGATTTGGAGTCAGCAAGCCTGTTAGTGGTGATCAGGGGCCTTTTGGCAACAGTTACAGGGGGCTCAGTCAGTTTCGGAGGTGACCTTGGTTCTCAGCTCCTTCTGTGGTCTGGGTACAAGCCTCGCACCTGTGGCCTTGGGGCAGGGCTCAACACGGCGGAGTGGGGCAGCTTGCTGCTTAGCTCGGTGATGGCAAGTCTGTCCGGGGCCCGGAGAGAAGGCAGGACACCCGTTTCTATCACTGCTGTCTGTTCTCCGTGTGTATGAGTGGCCTGCACTGGGGTCTGCGCTGGTGTCACCTGGCTCTTGTTTGTCCTCTCTCTCCTTGGAGCCCCTGGGCCCTTGTCTCTGGGCTCACGCTCTGAGCTGGCTTTGGAGAGAGTACAGAGAGCACACCTGTCTGGCTGCAGGCAGTTTTGGGGCGTCGCCCCCCCCGCGCTCACGCTGTTTTGATAACACTCCGAGTGCATTGTACACACCGCGGCTCACTCTGCTGAAGTGTTGCCAGCTGAATCAGTTCCTCTTTCCTTTTTCCTGAGAGCAAAATTAGATCTTTGCCTGCATAATAGATCAACTTTTGCCATCACCGTGCTCTTCCCTGGTGGCTTAGAGGTTAAAGCATCTGCCTGGAATGCGGGAGACTCAGGTTCGATCCCTGGGTCGGGAAGATCCCCTGGAGAAGGAAAACGGCACCCCACTCCAATACTCTTGCCTGGAGAATCCCATGGAGGGGTCACAAAGAGTCAGACATGGCTGAGCGACTTCACTTTCACTTTCTTTCACTTTGCTCTTCACTGGGTCTGTCTTTCCTTAAGATGTTCCTTTCTTGTCAGTGTCAGAAATGGGAATATGGATGTAAATTTTCAAAACTTTTTTTTTTTTTTAAATCATCCGCAGTTCCCTAAGAGCTATCATTTGTAGGAAGCTCTTTCTGTTCCCCTGGGCACAGGGAGGATTGCTTTTGCAGACATTGTTGTGTTAACTCTTTGCCACAAATGTTATTATCCCCATTTTATGGGTAGGAATACTGAGGCCCAAAGAGTAAGTTGCAGACTCAAGCAGTTTCTTGCAGAGACCTTGGCTCATCTCTTCTGCTCAGCACTGAGAGGCATACTGAGTGTCCACAAGCCTAGCAGAGAGACACTGTTGAGACACTTGGCAGGAAGGAGGTCATACAGGGCGATGGTTTAGGATTTCAGAATCAGACTGTCCAGCTTCAAATCTCAGATCTGTCACATTCTGGCTCCATGCCTTCCTTAACTAACTCTGTAAGCCTCAGTCTCCCCATTTGGAAAGAATGATTCCTACGTTGCAGGGTCAGTGTGATGATTCATCAGCCCCACAAATTATTTTAGTCAAGCACCTGGCACACACAGGTTGTGTTCACCAGCGGTGCTGGCTCTGATAATAGTGACAGTTACTATTACCTTTTAATATAATTATGTCATGATTGTTGTCGTGGCTACCAGAATTTCGTAGTCCCTCGAGGCAGCGAAATGGCCCCAGAATGTGATTCTTGTATTTTCCTCTTGGCTGTAACCAAGATGATACATTGAGAGGGAAGCAGGCAGGACCCAGCGTGGCTGCAAGGGTGTCGCCGAGGGAGCTGACAGACCTGGGTGTCGGTATGGAGTTCCGCTTGCGGAGGACTGCTGACAGCGGCCATATGCACGGGCTCTGATTGATTGGCAGAGAGAAGCACTAACATATTAGACTCGTGATGGAAAGTGACAGAGCATGGGATCAAGAGGCTGATTCAGCATGGACAGCCCTGGCCAGGGCCCGGTGGTGCTGCTGGCTGTCTGTTTCCCCGGGGGACAAGCCCTCCACCCCAACCCTGGGGTCATTGCTGGTGTTCTGGAGGGGAGTCTGTTACTCACAGACTTGGAGGAGGAAAGGGCAACCCGGTCCAGTATTCTTGCCTGAAGAATTCCATGGACAGAAGAGCCCTGTGGACTGTAGTCTGTGGGGTCACAAAGAGTTGCAAACAACTGAGCGACCAGCACTAGAGAGTGAACTTATGGTTCCTGAGGGGGTAGTGGGGGACGAGGAATAGTCAGGGAGTTTGGGGTGGACATGTACACACTGCTGTGTTTAAAATGGGTAACCAAAAAGGGCCTTCTGTATAGCTCATGGAACTGTGCTCAACGCTATGTGGCAGCCTGGAGTGGAAAGGAGTCTGGGGACAATGGATACATGTATATATATGGCTGAGTCCCTTTCCCTCACCTGAAACTATCAGAACATTGTTAATTTGCTAAGAAAAAAGTAAGTGAAAGTGTTAGTTGCTCAGTTGTGTCCTACTCTGGGACCCCATGGACTATAGCCCGCCAGGCTCCTCTGTCCATGGAATTCTCCAGACAAGAATACTGGAGTGGGGTGCCATTCCCATCCCCAGGGTATCTTCCTGACCCAGGGATCGAACACAGGTCTCCCGCATTTCAGGCAGATTCTTTACCATCTGAGCCACCAGGGAAGCCCTAATCTGCTATATCCCAATATAAAATAAAACGTTTTAAAACATAAAGTGAGTCTCTTAAAGATGTCCTGGGTCTGACGCTCCTTCTTGAGTCTTTCTGAAGGGAAGGCTGGCCTGTGGCCTGACACACTGTCAGGGCACCCATTGTGAAAACCACATCTTTTCCTGGGGCAGCCTTAGAAAGCTGGGTCCTGGCCAGGTTGCTGCTGATTGCAAAGGCTGATAAAGAGAAGGGAGGTTGCACACACAGAAATTCCTGGAAGGGAGGAAGATATTCTCATTTGCACATATTGGGAAATTTCTGGAATTACCTAGGGGAGAATATAGAGAATTGATGCCTCTCTTTAGAACACGAGGCTCTTGATTGTAAAGGAGTTTCTTGCTTCTCATTTGGGACGTTTCGTCAGTGTGAATTGTTGCAGGTAAGATGCTGGCTAGATAAGGAGAAAAAACCTTGCCTTTCAAAATGATGGTGCACTGACCTAAGCTAACGGAGGTATTCTGGAGTCAGAAAAGCTTGGAGAAGACCAAACTCTCTGAGAACCAAGGTATGGCAGGACACAGGTTTTGGATCCATGCACACCTAACTTTTGAGTCCAGACTCTGCAGCTTCTAGCAGTGTGACCTTGGGCAAGTTATTGAGCCTCTCTGAGCCTCTCTTTCCCTGTCGATCAAAGGACAAAGGATTCTGCCTCTCTCCCTGAGGACTGATGCTCCTCCTGAGTCAGGTGAGCTGAGAGCTAACACGGATTTCTGAGAATATTCCCTCCTCACTCATTTCTTTACCTTGTAATATACAGACAAGAACTTTTCACTCCAAGGTTCTTTGATACAAGCATTTCTATAGTTAATGTGCCTGTGGTTCTTGGAAGGAGCCTTTGTTTTCTGGTGAATTTTTGTTTTACAAATGAAACTTGCATAGGTTTCAGTTCAGTTCAGTTCAGTCGCTCAGTCATGTCCGACTCGTTGCGACCCCATGAATTGCAGCACGCCAGGCCTCCCTGTCCATCACCATCTCCTGGAGTTCACTCAGACTCACGTCCATTGAGTCCATGATGCCATCCAGCCATCTCATCCTGGGTCGTCCCCTTCTCCTCCTGCCCCCAATCCCTCCCAGCCTCAGAGTCTTTTCCAATGAGTCAACTCTTCGCATGAGGTGTCCGAAGTACTGGAGCTTCAGCTTTAGCATCATTCCTTCCAAAGAAATCCTAGGGTTGATCTCCTTCAAAATGGACTGGTTGGACCTCCTTGCAGTCCAAGGGACCCTCAAGAGTCTTCTCCAACACCACAGTTCAAACGCATCAATTCTTCGGCGCTCAGCCTTCTTCACAGTCCAACTCTCACATACATACATGACCATAGGAAAAGGTTTAGTCTGTGTGAACTTTCAGTAACCTGGGAAGGTGCATAATGAGGACGAAGAATTGTTGCTGACCACTCCACAAATTCAGTTTTCCTGAATGGTGCTTTGGTGCTTATCTTGAGAGATACTATAAGAAAGCCATTTGATATCATATTTTGAAAAAAAAAAAAAAATGCCTGGTGGGTCAGACGGTAAAAGAATTTGCTGCAGTGCGGGAGACATATGTTTGATCCTTGTGTTGGGAAGATCCACTGGAGAAGGGAATGGCAACCCACTCCAGCATTCTTGCCCGGAGAATTACACAGACAGAGAAGCCTGGTGGGCTACAGTCCATGGGGTTGCAGAGAGTAGGACACGACATGACTGAATGACTAACACTTCATACACATGGAGAAAGAATAGACAGGTGATTTAGACTAAAGTTTAAGAGTGGATACAGCTGAGTCTAACACTCAAAGGCAAAGAACAAAACAGTATTGAAACCAAATGAAGGGAACCAAGAAAGGTAATAGGCCATAAAAAATTCATACTTCCTGCTGTCATTTGCTGTGGTATCACCGTGTTATCTCTGGTTTCAGGATCAGAAGAAAGTTAGTTTTTTTTCTGGAGATGCTATTTGGTAATTTATGTACCAGACATTCTAAGTGGAACAAATGATCGAGTTCCCTTTTCACAAAGCCTGCCAGGAGGCCCAGAGCAGATTTTACAGCCCAGTCTTAACAGTGTCTAGGATCTGCTGGCATAGTTTTTACACATTAACCTCACCGTGGACTCTGTTTTACTTCTCTGCCTTCAATTTTCACCTTTTATTGTAATTTATGTTGCTTGTTTCGTTTCTTTTTTAGAAAGAAGTATCTTTGCAGGATACCTAAGATAAAAATACATAAGGTAGGTGGCAGCTGGGAGGTGCAAATGAATAAGCTGTATCTTTTAAAGCACCAGGAATTCCTGGAAAACCTGACTGTATAGAGCAGCGTCAGGTCTCCTGAGCTAGACACAGGGTAAAGGAGAGTCATTTTGAATCCCAGCACTGCAAATGGACACTCTTCTCTCTCTCTCTCTTTTTTCTTCTGAAACAATTTCCCCCCTGGAGCATTGTTTATGACATGCAGAGTCGCTTTTCTGGGGTCACTCATTGCCTTTCTCGTGTGCTGGGTAAACATTTCAGACCCCACGTCAAGAGCTGTGTCAGGCTCTGTTGTATTCAGATGATATGTTGACCAGTGAGCAAATCCAACAGGATCTCTGCCTCCTGAAGCTTATTCTCCAGTGGGAGAGATCAACACCAACCCTGAAGACAAGTGAAAGGACTGTGTAATTACCTATTCTAATAAGCATGAAGATGGAGACAAAGCGGGGCACGGATGCGCTAAATAGGTGACGCGCCATATGGGTCAGAGGGTGTGGGAAGTTCTGTCCAAAGGGGAGACTTTCAGGTGACATTTAAGCTGAGACCTGGAGGATGGCATGGACCAAGTTCTGCCAGGAGAGGAGGAGCACGGTGCCTGGAGGCACAGTGTGTGTGGGAGCCCCCGGGGGGGAAGGGGAGCACTGTCTGCCCTGAACACTGGGTGCTGACCCCAGAGCCTGGCGCAGCACAAGCAAGTGAGCGGATGTGTCCGCAGGAGCTGCAGGGGCCACGGCAGGCCTGCTGCCTGTTCTGGGGACTCCGGACTCTTCTTTCTGGAATGTGTTAGGTTTTCACTGGAACCGCTAGCCATGGATGTGCGGCTGGTGAGGGTGCAGCTCTCAGGGTGAGACAGTAGCTGCCGGGAGCCCCTGCGGGGGGAAGTGCTGTGTGTGTGCACTTGTGTGCCTGGTGACCGTGTCTGGGGGTGAGTGTGCACAGGTGCATGTGGGTGCGCATGGTGTCTGCCTGTAATTGTGCGTTGGTGCGTGTGAATGTGCCCAGCTGCGTGGCGATACACGTGTGAGCCAGGAGGAAGAGAGGGCATAGAGGGTGACCGGATGGTCCTGTGGTGGGCTCTGACTCCAGAACCTGCGAGGATGAGGGGCAGGGCAGCTGGGCCTTCTCTGATTTCATGTCCAGGGTATCACTGTTTAGCCCGCGTCCCCCTCCTCCAGTCCTCCGTTCATTTTGTGGGTAGAGTCGGTGAGTGACCATGTCTTAGGAGGTGGAGCCAGACCCCTCTGTGGACACACCTTCACAACGTCCGTAAAGAGTGAACGCAATCCCCTCCTTCCCCTGGAGCACCCTTAGCTGCCGCTTCCTTGGCTCCAGGCCGCCGTCAGAGATTTAAAAATAACTGGCAGCCGCTTTTGAGACTTCAGCATTTTGGAATCCTTTTTTTCCCAGAGGCTTTTATTCTCACAGCAGCTCCTTTGCCTCTTGCCTTGAATCCCCTCTCCTTTTCACACGAGGTTTTGCTTTTGCTGCCTCCCAGGCCCGAAATCCTTCCTTGTGAGTCTTGGAGGCATCCCTTTCCTGTTCCTTGTTCTTCAGATGCAGGTAGAGGGTGGTTACCCCATGTCCCTCCTGGGTTCATCATTTCCAGACAAGGATTGGTGAGATTCTCATTTATAGAAACAAAATCAAGGGAAACAGCTCGCCGAGTTTAATTTGTCTCCATCCTAACTCTTCTACTTATTAAAAAAAAATGAAATTATTCATTCCCTGGAGCTCCAGATTACTTTGCTGAAAGAGAGGAGGGAATCCACTCCAGGGGAAAGAGGCTCTTGGGCTTTCATTCCTTCATGATCTTCTCTTTACATAATTTTAGGGAGCGTATTGGGGAATATTAATTGAGGTATGCGTGAATGTGTCTCCGTTCATGAGAATGAAGGGAGAGCAGTGTCTGGAACAAATGCCCGTGTTAAAGAAGTTTATGAAATGCCAGCAGATGTCACTGTGCCCCTGCCATTTTAGTTTATTTCCCTTTTAACTTTTTAAAAGCAACATTAATTATTTGCAGTAGTAAAACAAAAAGAAGCCAACCGCCCAGCACACACACACACACGCACACATACACACAAATGCACATTCATACACTAAAAACAAGTATATCCTTCTATAGTCATCTATTAAACCATGAAGCAACATTTTTTTTTTTAAGGTCTGGGGAGAGACCAACAGAACTCATTTCATAAGGTGAACCCTCTAACTCACCTGTGATTTGTTGTTCAGTTGGCAAATTGTGTCCAACTCTTCGAGACCCCATGGACTGCAGCACACCAGGCTTCCCTGTCCTTCACCATCTCCTAGAGTTTGCCCAAGTTCATGTCCATTGAATTGATGATGCGCCTCCAACTGTCTCATCCTCTGTCGCCCCCTTCTCCTCCTGCCCTCCATCTTTCCCAGCACCCAGGGTCTTTTCCAGTGAGTCAGCGTGATATATATATATATATATATATAACTGTATGATATAATTATTTTTTCCCAGAATAGCAGTTTCAGAATTCAAAGACTAGTGTAAGTTTTATTTATTTTTTTTCTCCTTCCCTCTAAGCCATTGTTTGGAAGCTAATAATAGCCCTGGATCCAGCTCAGCTTCTGAGAACCAAGTGTCTCTGCTAATTGATACAGCTCTTCATCTGAAAGCTGGGGTTTGCAAAGGAGGTTTGGCAGAGAGACGGGGGTCTAAGCCTTATGATCTGTCGTTGGAGTTGTAATGATAACCTCTTGCCCTCTTGCAGTTTTTGTTGTTGTGAGTACAACGAAGTGTGTGTTAATAGTTCTTCCATTTGGTTTAAAGATTGGGAACATATATACAGAAAAAGGGGCTTCTCTGGTGGGGCTTCTCAGATGATAAAGAATCAGCTTGCAATGCAGGAGACCTCGGTTCAATCCCTGAGTTGGGAAGATTCCCCTGGAGGAGGGTATGGCTACCCACTCCAGTACTCAGGCCTGGAGAATCCCATGGACAGAGGAGCCTGGTGGGCTACAGTCCATGGGGGTCACAAAGAGTCCCACATGACTGAGTGAATAAGCACAACACATTCAGAGAAAGATTCGACCAAAGTATTTAAAATTAATCATTTTAAGCGAGGGATGATCTGTGAGCATTTACAAAAGCCTAGTACAGTGGAGAATTTTGTATTTAACAAGGCATAGTAGATGCTTCCCTTTAGTTGTTTGTTTTAGATTAAAATGGCACAATACAAAAAAATATGGCACAGTACTAAAAAAAAAAGGCAAGTGGAAAAAAAATTTGTTTTCTCTTCCACTAAATACTAAAACACATTTGCCTCCTAGCTCACCAGAGACAACTACTGTCATGGATTCTCATAGATCCTTTCGTCGATCCGTTTATGTGCGCAGATATTCACACTGATTTGAGAGCATAGACTATGCATCGTTCCACTCCTTGTTTCTTTCTTTTTCTTTTAGTTTAAGGATATATTTTAGGGTTATTCCCTGTCTATGCAGAATCTCTCCATCTTGTTAATGGGTGGTCTTCCCTTGCACATATTTAGCCTGCATTATTTAATTCATCTCCTTCGGGTGGATGTTTATTTTATTTCTAGTATTAGGCTACCAGAGTGTGGCCTGGAATATCTCTGACCGTTGCCATGTCCTTACATGTCAGTGTACTTGTCTGTAGGATAAATGCCTAGAGATGAAATTGCTGGGCCAGAGGAGTTGGGCCCTTCGTTTTTAGACACGTGCAACCTAACGCTTTGACTGGCAAGTTCCCTGGGGCATCTTGGTGTCTTTCAGGGAGAAGTCAATTCTGACTCCTTGTTGGAACTGTTTCTTCGACTTGCTTTCCATGGCTTTTGGAATTGTAATCACACAGAAGGGCCTGCCTCAGAGAATCCCGCCTCTCTGCCTGACTCTCAAACTGAAGTGCCTTTGTTCAGAACCCTGGCCACCTGTAGGTGGCAGGAAGGAACAAACACATCCCCCTGCCTGAGGCTTGCCGATCTAGGAGATGTTTGCAAGATTAATGGCCTGTTTACTTTGCTTCCTCTCCTCCCCACCTGCCCCACCAACCCCATCTCTGATCCATAAGAGAATCTGGCATCTAGACTCTGGTAAGAGGGTTACTCTGAGACATTAGTTTGCCATCTTCTTGGTCAGCCAGCTTTCTGAGTAAAGTCATATTCCTTGCCTCGACACCTCGTCTCTCGGATTCACTGGCCTCTTGTGCGGTGAACAGAGCGAGCTTGGCGGTGACAGGCGGGTAACAGGGTTTTGATGAAGCTGTGTCCTGGTTCTAGTTCTGGTTTGGTGGCCACAGTGCAGGCGTTGGACAGTACTTACCTGCTGGTGTGTCTTGGTTTCTTCTGATTCCCACTTTCTGTGAACACTTTGCATCTGCCAGGTATGCTGCCAATAAATAGCTTTCATTCCTTGTTCACAGTTTGTCCTGTTCAGCAGACCCTGCCATCGCCCTTGTTTCAGAGATGGGGCCATGGGGGCCAAGAGAGCGGTCAAGGGCTTTGGATAGAGTCACAGGACTGGTTATGGAGGGGCGGGGACTCACACTCAGAGCCCTGAGCTTAGCCATCGTGTGGTGCCCCTGCAGTGATTTTTAAGCAGTAGAGATCAAGGCTTTTGAGTTCTACCAGGGTTAAACCAGGACACTCCGGCCCTATTGGCATTTGGATGGGGTAGTTTTCTGGGGTGCTGTGGGGGGCTGTCCTGCGGGGTGCTGGATGTTTAGCAGCATCTCTGGTGTCTGCCTGTGGCTTCCCTGGTGGCTCAGATGGTAAAAGAACCTGCCTGCAATGCGAAAGACCCAGGTTTGATTCCTGGATCAGGAAGATTCCCTGGAGAAGGGCGTGGCAACCCCTTCTAGTATTCTTGCCTGGAGAATCTCATGGACTGAGGAGCCTGGCAGGTTACAGAGCATGGGGCCGCCAAGAGTTGGACACAACTGAGCGACTAAAACTGGTGTCTGCCAGTAGATGGAAGTAGCACTGTCCTTGGGCCAGCAACCAGAGATGTCTCTGGTTGCTGATGTCTCTGCGGGGTGGGTGGGGGGTTGCCCCCAGTTGAAAACCAGTGACTCAGGAACAGGGCAAACGTGCCAGGAAGAGATATGTCATCACCCCAGAGACCTGGATTTGGGAGACTGATGGCTGATACCCAGGCATCTTCTTTTCACTTCTCTCCACCTGGGGACCCCCATTTGGTCCTGCCGAGGGTGAGGCACCTGGACTCTCTTCCCATGAACACCGGTCCAGGAAGAAACTGGAGGGTGAGCTCCAGCCACTGTCATGCTCCATTCCCGTCCCAGGAATGTGCCCCAACACGACTTTGTCTCTTAAAACATCGTTGAGCAACGTCCCTGAAAAACTGCCTGGTAAAATAGACTTATAAAAAATCATGTTCTCAAGTACAGCCCAGCTTATATATTATGCAGTCTTCCTCTTCATGCATTTTCATCCCATGCTCCGTAATGCTCCACATCAAAATGGCAAGTGTGAGGCCTGCGTGACACCACCTCCCTTTCTGCAGTCGTGGCAGACATTGATAATCAATCCCTGCCCCCCGCCCCCCACCGGAGACACTTCTTTGGAATCCTCAATACATCACTTTAGGCATCTACCCTCAGCCAATTGGAATTCCCCTGTGAAATGAAATTTATTTGCCATCCCTATTACACGGTGCCTTTTTGGCTGGGAAGAAGGATTATGCCTTCCAAAGAGTCAGGCTTATCATGAGGTATTAGCTTATTTTTCAGTTACTCTGAGAAAAGTGCTTGATGGATAGGAAGAAATGTCTATTCTTAAGGCAATTGGAATGAATATCCTATTTCATAACAATAATTGCGCCCTTGGGAATGTGTCGATGTCCTGGGCATTTTACATATGTTCCCCTCTTGCAGACTGTGGTTTGTATTGTAACCTCCCTCCGTCCCCGCCCCTCACCCCCCACCAAAAATAATCCCCTTCCTGGAAAGCTCCATGAGGCAGCCGGTCGAGGGTGAAACAAAATGCTTTGTATACAATGGAACCGAGACAATTCCCTTAGCAAAGGACATTCAGGAGCTGTGGGATATTATTGGAACTGTGTCACTTCTCAGCATGAGGTATGTGAGGAAACTTTAGAGAGAAAAGGCACTTGACCATCCAAGACTTTAGAGAGAAAAGGCACTTGACCATCCAAGACTTCTAGAAGTCGAGTCTGATTTCTCCAGGCCCCGAGTCCAGGATGCTCTGGGGTGAGAGTATGTATCTAACATTAAAAAAAATTTTTTTTTTTAATTTATTTTGGCTGCATAGCATGCAGGATGTTCGTTCCCCAACCAGGAAGTGAACCTGCGCCCCTGGCGTTGGAAGGCCAGAGTGGGTTTTTTTTTTTTTTAACTTTTTATTTTGCATTGGGGTATAGCTGACTAACAAACAATGTTGTGATAGTTTGAGGTGGACAGCAAAGGGACTCAGCCATTCATATATATGTGCCCATTCTCCTCCAAACTCCCTTCCCATCTAGGCTGCCACATAACATTGAACAGAGTTCCATGTGCAACACAGTAGGTCCTTGTTGGTTATCCATTTTAAATATAGTACTGTGTACATGTCTATCCCACCCTGACTATCTCTTCTCCCCATCTTTCCCCGCAGCAACTGTAACCTTGTTCTCGAAGTCAGTAAGTCTGTTTCTGTTCTGTGAGTTCATTTAAATCATTTCTTCTTTGAGTCCATATATAAGGGATGCCAAACAGTATTTCTCCTTCTCTGCCTGACTTACTGTGCTCAGTATGACACTCTCTACGTCCATCCATGTTGCTGCAAGTAGAATGATTTCATTCTTTTCCATGGCTGAGTAA
The DNA here is from genome assembly GCA_006410935.1 of Redunca redunca. Taxonomy (NCBI): domain Eukaryota; kingdom Metazoa; phylum Chordata; class Mammalia; order Artiodactyla; family Bovidae; genus Redunca; species Redunca redunca. Next base: position 2,078,214 of record SJYQ01000330.1, on the reverse strand, counting down.
TATTCCATTATATAGACATACCACATCTTCCTTATCCATTCATCTGTTGATGGACACTAGGGTTTGGAAGCACAGAGTCTTCACCACTGGACTGCCAGGGAGGTCCCTGTAGGTCTAAAACTTGAAACTGTTTTTAGGTGGCATCTTATAGCCATCCCTTCCAGAGTCTTTTTTTCTTTTTTGAGGAATTGATTGGGATTCCCACAGGATTGTTTACATAAATTTAGTGAGTTGACTAACCTGCATGTAAATACCCACCCTTGAAATTGTTTTTAACTAGTTTCCTGTTTCACGTCCTAGGAAAACAGATAAAAATAGTCCTGGAAGACCACATTGGTCAGAAGGCATCTGTCTCTTTCTTTGGGATGGATGGTAGTGTTCTTCTTTCTCCACGTTTAGGTGGCTTAGACTCTGTGAGATGGGGACAAAAAGTCATTATGTCTCATGTTTCCTCTTCTGAGAAAGGAATTCCCACTTGGGAGTCACCAGTGGACTTCAGGGGCTCACTGTAATTATACTCAAGATTGTAAGAACAATTTTTTTTTACTTGAGTGGAAGTTCCATAGCTTTTTAAAATTTGTTATTAAAATCAGATTCTCAAATTATCAGCCAAAATTACAGTTAATGCTGAGGTGTTAACCAAAAGAAGCAAGAGTCACATGAAAAGATTCTTATGATAAGAATCACAATGTCACACTCAATCATCCCCATAGATTTGACTGGCTGTGATTTTCAACACGTTCAGATTCTTTGGGTCCCTGCCAAGAGGTATCTTTGGGTTTCTGTACATCTATTTCTATATGTGGACAAGCAATATAATATCACATACCAGCCAATGTTCCCTACTGTCTTGGTGCATCCTGGTTTGCAAAAAAATTAAAAAAAGTGCTGAATCCCGAAGAAAGTTTCCACTTCCCAGACCAAGCTGTGTGCATAGCGGGGAGAAGAGACCAGATGGCCAGTGGGTTGAGATCAGCGGAGGACCAGCTGGGCTGCGCCTCCTCCCCCACATCCCTGGGAGCCCCATCAGGGCAGGTCCTGGAGCTCCGAGCAGGACAAGAAGCGTCAATGTCAAGACCTCTGGCTCAAAGGACCCTTGGACACATAGGAATTGGACTGGAAGCTGGCAAAGGAGCTGAGGACAGCTCTTAGGTTCCTGCTTGTTTGTGGGGGAAAAATGCCAGCATGACGTAAGATTTTAGGTTAAAATGCTGATGAACAGGAAATAACCATATTTCCCTGTGTTAGCAGCAGCTTGGAGATTGAAGTTCTGTGATGCGGGCACCCGATTTGAGTGGTTTTAGATTCCAAAGGAAGGAATTTTTTTTCCCATGTAAATCTTTCTTAACCATAATTAAGCATTCCTTAGACTGCTAACTGTGACCACCGTGATCCCTAACCCCTGGCTTGACACCAGCCATACTCAGTTGTTTTGAGAAAAGCTACACAGTTTTCAAATTCTCTCATCTTTCATTAATTATTTAAGAGTGTTTCTAAAGCTCTTCCTTTTTTGCTGGATATATTAGCTGTTTATCGTGTGTTAGTCACTCAGTCATTCTGACTCTTTGTGACCCCATAGTCTACAGCCCACCAGGCTTCTCTGTCCATGGGATTCTCCAGGTAAAAATACCAGAGTGGGTTGCCATGCCCTTCTCCAGATGATCTTCCCGACCCAGGGATCGAAGCCGGGTCTGCTGCATTGCAAGCAAATTCTTTACCATATGAGCTCAGTTATCTATTGCTGCGGAACAAACTAGCCTCAAACTTTGCAGTTTAAAACAGTGAGTGTGCAGTACTGCATGCCGTTTCTGCAGGTCGGATTCTGGGAGGAGCTTGGGGGGGGCGGTGGTGGTGATTCTGATTCAGGGCTTCTTAGGAGACTTCGGTCAAGATGTTGGCGAAGTCCATCATGATGGGAAAGCACACTGGGGCTAAAGGAGATGTTTCCACATCCTCTCATGTTTGCTGGCAGATCTGAGCTCCTGAGGACCTGATGAAGAGAGGCTTCATTTCCTTGTCACATGCGCATCTTTGTAAAGCTACTTACAACACGGTGGTTTTCTTCCCCTAGACCAAAACAGGGTTGTCTGTGAGAGGCAGGGAGGGAGAGAGGGAGAGATGGAAGGCAGGGAGAGAGAGAGACAAAGTCCCAATGACTTTTGTTTGGGGGGGTATTATTATTATTTCCCCTGTTATTAACATCCAGCATTTGTCCAGTGCATTTGTCACTGTTGGTGAACCAATATTGATACATTTTTATTAACTAAAGTCCACGGTTTGTGTTAGAGTTCACTCTCTGCGTTCTGTAGTTTTTCCTTTTTTTTTTTGGTTACAGTAGGGTACACATAACATAGAATTTCCTTTCTTAGCCATTTTGACGTATGCAGTTCAGTGATACTAAGTCTGTTCATACTGTTGCAAAGCCACCACCCCCATCTGTATGTATAGCTCTTTTTGTCTGGCAAAACTCAAACTCTGTACCTATTAAACAGTAAGTCCGGTCCCTCCTCCCCCATCCCAAGCAAGCACCCTTGGACTTTCTGTCTTTGTGACTTGATTACTCGGAGCCCCTCATATAAATGGTGTCAGACACTGTTTGTCTTTCTGTGACTGACTTATTTCACTTAGCACAGTCTTCTCAAGGCTCATCCATGTGTAGTAGTGTGCTCCATTATTTTTAAGGCTGAATAATATTCCATTGTATGTAGATACCACACTTTGCTTATCCGTTCACTCACTGATAGACACTTGAGTTGCTACTCAAGTACATTTTAGCTATATGACAGTTCTGTTGAATTGATAAATGCATAATGTAGTGGTTCAGATACCATAGAGATTACATTCACTGCCCTGAAAACGTCCCTGCGCTTCATCCCACCCCTCCCCTACCACAAACCCCTGGACACCACTCTCTTTTTACTGTTTTGCCTTTTCCAGAATATTCCATAGCTGGAAGCGTATAATATGCACCCCTATAGTTTTTCTGACCTTTTCTCAATATCACACGGCATTATTTCTGCCTTATTCAATCTGTTGAAAGCCAGTCCAGCCCACAATCAAGGGGAGGCTAATTAAGCTCCACCATTTAAAGTGGGCAATATCACAAAATTTGTAGACCGAGTTTTACACCACTACAATTTAGAAAATGAGACTGAAAGTCTAGCATTTATTGAGGACCTGCTGTGTACTGGGCACTGTCTTCATGTTTTGTGTGCACGATCCATCTAACTCTTCCATGAATGCTGTGAAGTCTGTTTCTCATCTCAGTCTTTCAGATGATAAGACTGTGACTCTTCCAGGCTGCTGCTAAGTCGCTTCAGTCGTGTCCGACTCTGTGTGACCCCGTTGACGGCAGCCCACCAGGCTCCCCTGTCCCTCGGATTCTCCAGGCAAGAACACTGGAGTGGGTTGCCATTTCCTTCTCCAATGCAACAAAATGAAAAGTGAAAGTGAATTCGCTCAGTCATGTCCGACTCTTAGCGACCCCATGGACTGCAGCCTACCAGGCTCCTCTGTCCATGGGATTTTCCAGGCGAGAGTACTGGAGTGGGGTGCCATTGCCTTCCAGGTTGCACATCATTTAAAATGTTTTTCTTTTCGGCTGTGCTGTGCAGCAGGCATGGTCTTAGTTCCTTGAGCAGGGATTGAACCCATGGCCCCGTGCAGTGAAAGCTTGAAGTCTTAGCCACTGGACTGCCAGGAAGGTCCCCAGGGCACACATCGCTTAAGTCACAAAGCTGGAACTTGCACTCAGATCTGCCTGAAACCAAAGACTATGTTTTGAAATTGTGTCACACTGCTTCGCCTTAGTCTTAGATTTAGGGGACAAAGCCTTGCTGAAGAAAGTCACAAGATGCCAGAGCGGGGAATTGATGCTGTCTTTCTAAAAGGCTCTGTTGCTTTTTGGCAGCTCTAAGGGCAGGCCCTTCTCTTGCTTTATCTACGTCCTAGTGTGGGCGTGTGTTCAGTCACTAAGTCATATCTGACTCTTTATGACCCCACGGACTATAGCACACCAGGTTTCTCTGCCCTCTACTATCTCCTGGAGTTTGCTCAAACCCATGTCCACTGAGTCAGTGATGCCATCCAACCATCTCATCCTCTGCTACCCTCTTCTCCTCCTGCCCTCAGTCTTTCCCAGCATCAGAGTCTTTTTTGATGAGTCAGCTCTTCGCATCAGGTGGCCAAAGTATTGGAGCTTCAGCTTTAGCATCAGTCCTTCCAATGAATATTCAGGGTTGAGTTCCTTTAGGTTTGACTGGTTTGACCTCCTTGCTGTCCTGGGGACTCTCAAGAGTCTTCTTCTCCAGCACCACAACCTGAAAGCATCATTTCTTTGGCTCTCAGCCTTCTTTATGGTCCAGCTCTCACAGCCGTACATGACTGCTGGAAAAGCCATAGCTTTTACTATATGGACCTTTGTTGGCAAAATGATGCCTCTGCTTTTTAATATGCTGCCTCGGTTTGTCATAGATTTCTTCCAGGAAGCAAACATCTTTTCACTTCATGGCTGCAGTCACTGTCACCTAATGCACAAACTTAATTTGCAGGTTTTCACAGTTTCCAGGGGTTAGGAGGTGGGCCTCTCTGGAGGCACCATTCTTCTGTCTGCCGTGTCCCTATGCTCTTTTCCCAGGAAGCTGATAAATACTGAATAATGCTCATGGCTTCTTCACCCTTGGATCTTTGTTTGAATTTTGCTGATGGAGAGTTTGGGGGGGGGGTTGGAGGTGGGGAGTTGACTGCAGCCAATGCATCTTTTTGTCCTAGCACGCTCGTGAGGGCTAGAGGTCACACTGCCCTCTCCCCATGTGGCCCCCTTTCCTTCTGGGGACCCATAGCTGCTGCTTCTCCACACCCCCTGCCCCTCTGGCCTGGGCAGGTGACAGCCATGCTGCTCCTAATTTGGGGTTGCTGCACAGCCTGCTTGGTTTCCCTCCACTCTGCCCACGCCTTTGGAAATAGTACCTCGGTAAGTAAAAATCTCCTTAAATAATCTGAATTTGAGTATGCCATCTGTTTCCTATGGGGGACTTGACTGATACAGTGGCTAAGGATATTCATATTTAAAGTAAAAAGAAAAAGATTGTGTGTCTTAAATTAGGGCAAGCTGAATCTTTCAAAGCATGCTGTTTAACCCCTTGACAGAGATGCTGACATGGAGCCAGAACCCTGGGGTGGCAGGTTGCTTTCAGAAACCAAATTAAGTTTCCACCTTAAGACACTGCTTTTTGACTGCTTAACCAAGAACCTCCTTTGAAGGCTGAACGTCCTTGCCCTGAGTCTCTCCTGGCATGTATGTTAGGAAAGGTGAAGAGCCCAAGAATCTCCCCCAGTTGTGGTGGGTTATTATCCCTGATCACCGACTCAATGGACATGAGTTTGAGCAAACTCTGGGAGATAGTGAAGGATACGGAAGTCTGGTGTGCTGTAGTCCATGGGGTCACAAAGCGTCAGGCATGGCTTACCAACTGAACAACCACTACAAAGAAGACCTGATTCAAACAAAAAATTCTTTTTTTTTGGTCAAACAATTCCACAGGTGAGCTAATGAGCTAATTACAGATATCAGTTTCAAAACATTGGCATTCCACAAGTAAACAGCATCTGCCTTTGATTAAGGTGTGAAATTTCAAAAAGGTGTGAAGTCACGGGTAATAGCTGAAGATGTTCATGTACTTCAGGTGCTTTCCTTTTATTATTATGGAGAAATATTATGAGATATCTTTGGGTGTTTTCCTTTGAGAACCATGAAAACTGACGAACACATCCCAAGACCCTCCCTTGGTGTAAATCACAAGCCCTGAATTGCCCCTCTTTTTTAGCTTAGCCTGAGCCTGCTCCATGGTCCACGGAGCTGGGGCTTCGTCACCATTCCTCCTGTGTGTGCATCACACATTGTTTTATTTTGGGGAGAACAGACACAGATGCAGAATTTGTAAAATTTTGAGATGCTTGTCTTATATGTACTGTCATTGATTCTAACTCTTGATTGCCCATTAGAACACCTGGGAGAGTTTTAAAAGTACCAGCGCTGTCCAGAGACTCAGGTTTGTTTGTTTTAAGTGAAAGTGAAAGTCACTCAGTCCTGTCTGACTCTTTGTGACGTCATGGACTATACACTCCATGGAACTCTCCAGGCCAGAATCCTGGAGTGGGTAGCCTTTCCCTTCTCCAGGGGATCTTCCCAACCTAAGGATCAAACCCAGGTCTACATTGCAGGCAGATTCTTTACCAGCTGAGCCACAGGGGAAGCCCAGGAAGACTGGAGTGGGTAGCCTTTCCCTCCTCCAGTGGATCTTCCTGACCCAGGAATCGAACCAGGGTCTCCTGCATTGCAGGTGGACTCTTTACCAAGTGATCTATCAGGGAACCCCTTTGTTTTAAAATGAGGCTTCCAATAAGCGTCAGGGCTCATAGCAGTGTAACCAAAATATTGTTGTGTTTGTTGGTCAGTTACTAAGTTGTGCCCGACTCTTTCCAACCCTCCAACCCAATGGACTACAGCACGCCAGGCTCTTCTGTCCTCCACTGTCTCCTGGAGATGGCTCAAATTCATGTCCATTAAGTGGGTGATGCTATCCAACCATCTCATCCTCTGGTGTCCTCTTCTCCTCCTGCCCTCAATCTTTCCCTTCATCTGCGTCTTTTCCAATGAGTTGGTTCTTTGCATCAGGTGGCCCAAGTATTGGAGCTTCAGCTTCAGCATCAGTCTTTCCAGTGAATATTCAGGGTTGATTTCCTTTAGGATTGACTGGTTTGATCTTCTTGCAGTCCAAGGGATTCACAATATAAGGCTTCTCAAATTTTGATGGGTATGCAAATCCCAGAGAATCTTGTTAAAATGCAGATGCTGATTCAGTAAATCTGGGGTGAAGTCTGAGGTTCTGAAATTATAATAACTCCTGAGTAATGCTGATGTTGCTAGTTCACAGAACATCCTTTGAAAAGGGGATAGGTCATCTGTGTGGTGACGGGTCACTTCTTAGAACAGCTGAGTGTGAATGTTTGGGTCTTTGGTGGCTTGAAACAAGACTGTGAGAGTCCTCTAAGGGCAGGAAATTCTAGTTGAATTTGGTGTTTAGGGTTACAGACTCAATGGAGTCTTTGGTAGAAAACCACAGCCAACACTCTTGACATCTGTCCATCCACCCCATCCATCCATCTACCCATCCATCCACTTGTTTGTTCATTCAGTAACTATGTATTAGACATCATATACTACATTATCTTTTAGGTACTAAAGAGACATCAATGAGAAAGATAACTGGGCTCTTGCCCTAGTATATTCCAGTGAAGACAGTGGCACAAGATACTTGGAGAGTAAGTATAAGACAACAAGAGAAGCAGAGGTAGTGAGATGTGCTCAGTTCAGTCCAGTCACTCAGTCCTGTCCAACTCTGCGACCCCATTGACTGCAGCATGCCAGGCCTCCCTGTCCATCACCAGCTCCCGGAGCTTGCTCAGACTCATGTCCATCGAGTCAGTGATGCCATCCAACCATCTCATCCTCTGTCGTCCCCTTCTCCTCCCGCCTTCGATCTTTCCCAGCATCAGGGTCTTTTCCAATGATTCGGTTCTTCACATCAGGTGGCCAAACTATTGGAGTTTCAGCTTCAGCATCAGTCCTTCCAGTGACTATTCNGACAACAAGAGAAGCAGAGGTAGTGAGATGTGCTCAGTTCAGTCCAGTCACTCAGTCCTGTCCAACTCTGCGACCCCATTGACTGCAGCATGCCAGGCCTCCCTGTCCATCACCAGCTCCCGGAGCTTGCTCAGACTCATGTCCATCGAGTCAGTGATGCCATCCAACCATCTCATCCTCTGTCGTCCCCTTCTCCTCCCGCCTTCGATCTTTCCCAGCATCAGGGTCTTTTCCAATGATTCGGTTCTTCACATCAGGTGGCCAAACTATTGGAGTTTCAGCTTCAGCATCAGTCCTTCCAGTGAATATTCAGGACTGATATCCTTTAGGATGGACTGGTTGGTGAGATGTGCTAGGAAGTTAACAAAGCATGATATGTTAGGGAGTCAACTATTATGGAGGGGGTGTATGGCGTTTGATCTGCTGCCATTAGGTAAGTGTTTCTGCAGGTATGGAGTTTTGGCTAAGACAGAAAGGATGAGGATAAGGCATGCAAAGAGTAAGGGGAAGATCGTTGCAGAAAAAGAGAAGAGCAAGGGCAAAGATGCTCAGGTGGGAATGAGATGGATTTATTGGGGAGCAGAAAAGGGTCCCTGTATCTTTGGTGTAGTGAGTGAAGGAATACATTATTACATGAAGAGGGCGGGACAAGATTGCACACCAGGATAAAGTCTTTTGAGTTCTTCCCTAAGTACCAAGGGAAACCATTTGATGATTCTAAGTAAAGAAGAAAAATATTCTGATTTATTTGTTAAAATGATCACTTTGGTCGCTACATGACAGATATATTTGAAGAGACAGTATCAAAAGGGAAATTCAGTTAGTAGACTGAGAGGAACCCAAATAAGCAACGATGGTGGCCAGTCCTAGATAAATGGTGATAGGGATGGATGTGATTGGTTGATAGCAGTTACAGATGGAGGGTGAAGGGAAGGGAGGAAGGGAGAGTGACTCTCAGCCATTAGGTAAGTGGCAGTGACTTGAAGGTGGAAGATTAACAGAAGGACCAATTTGTAGGATATGTCAAGTCTTGAGAGCTCCATTTTGGACAAGTTTAATGATAACTATGAAACTTTCAAGCATAATTTCACAAACAGAGTTTATACCCAAGTCTAGAGATCAGGGAGTGAGTGAGGTCTAAAGATAGGATTTTGGGGGCCATCCATACATCATCACATTAAAAGTCTCCTTATTGGATGAATTTTCAAGGAGGGAGAATGTAGCTGGAGAAGAATTGATGCTGAGGAAGCATCATGAATCTGAAGGGAAGCTGGCCCCAGGTTACGGAGAACAGCACTGGGTCCTTCTTAAAACCCAGATCCCTGAACTTCAGCCTCAGGGTAGTCTATACTGTGATTTCAACAATTTGTTGTCATTCAGTTGCCAAGTCATGCCCGACTCTTTGCAACCCGTTGGACTGGAGCATGCCAGGCTTCCCTGTCCTTCACTATCTTCTGGAGTTTGCTCAAACTCGTGTCCACTGTGTCGATGATATCATCGAACCATCTCATCCTGTGTTGCCCCCTTCTCCTTCTGCCCTCAGTCTTTCCTAGCATCAGGGTCTTTTCCAAGTCAGCTCTTTGCATCAGGTGGCCAAAGTATTGGAACTTCAGCTTTAGCTTCAGTCCTTCCAGTGAAGATTCAGGGTTGATTCCCTTTAGAATTGACTGGTTTGACCTCCTTCCTGTCCAAGGGACTCTCAAGAGTCTTCTCCAGCACCACAATTGGAAAGAATCATCAATTCTTTGGCACTCAGCCTTCTTTATGGTCCAACTCTCACAACCGTACATGACTACTGGAAAAACCAGATTTTGATTATAACTAGTATGTAAACGTTCAGTAAACATAATTTCCCAGACGTGGAACATCTGCCCAAAGCCAGTATAATTTGAAATGACGTTGGCTTGATCTTGATGTCTCTCTCAGAGGGACACATTGTGAGGAAATAGACATTATGTTGGATTGTTGTGGATGGGAGAAACACGCTTGTTGGTTCCTTGGCCAGATGTCTAAGTATATGGTAAACGGAGTTAATGGATGCCAGGGAAGAGAAACACATGTGCAGTGTTGGCGCCCTTTCAGCAAAGCCAGGCAAGGTTGCAGATGAAGGACACCCGCTGCTGGGAATGGTGCTGAAGATGTATTCTTGGACCCAAGGAGGAAGCACAGAGGACACATTATCATATGGAATGATTACTTGGCTAATGAGCCTTGAGGGGCAGGAAAATTGACTACAAAACAAATTAAACCAGCACCTGACATTCTAATGTTCTTTATAAACAAGTGATAATGTCAGAGCGTGTGTGTGTGTGTGTGTGTTTCCTGGTACCAGCCCACTTCTTTTAACCAACCCCACACAAATATTCAGAATTAGATGGACCAATGCCCCCTTCCCCAGTGAGTCATGGGCATGGTACCATGCCTGAGGATGTCATTTGGCTTTTCCATGTATCCTTTCTCGGTGGTTGCTCTTGGCAGACGACAAAAGATGAGATTTCTCTGAAGAGCTCATTCCTTTCAATTGTGTTCCTGAGGAACGAGGCCAGATGCATGTCCGGAGCTTTAGAAAACTCCAGGATTTTTGGTGATGGGCATGCAAACCCTGGCTGTCTTCCACCAGCAGCAAGGGCAGAAGCAGCAGGCAACAGACGGAAATGCAGAAAAAGGAAAGGACGTCAGGAGTGAGAGATGACTTCCTCACAGATGGGATTATTGAATCGCCAAATGGAATGGGTTAGGGTGAATGAAGTCACCTTATGTGGAAGGTTGTAAGAATGGGTATGTGTGTGTGTGTGTGTGTGTGTGAGTCACCCAGTCGTGTCCTGTGCTTCGAGACCCTATGTACTGGAGCCCACCAGTCTCCTCTGTCCATGGAATTCTCCAGCCAAGAGTACTGCAGTGGATTGCCATGCCCTTCTCCAGAGAGTCTTCCTGATCCAGAGACTGACCCTGGGTCTCCTGCATTGCAGGCAGAGTCTTTACCGTCTGAGCCTCTGGGGTAGTGGCTACTTACTCAGTCTTAGAAATTATTCATTTATTCAACCAACAAAGTCTGGTTCAGTCTCCTGTGAGGTTCTCGTTCCTTTCCCCTGGGTCTTAGTGCATGCCAGATTTTGTTGGTGACCTCTAAGAGTGGAGTCTCTGTTTCCCCCATTCCTGTGGAAATCTTGTAATGAAATCCCACTGGCCTTCCAGGTCAGATTCCCTGGGGATTCCTTGTCCCTTTGCTGGATGCCCTGGCTAGGAAGCCTGACCTGGGGCTCAGAACCTTCATAACAGTGGGAGAACTTCTTTGGTATTAATTGTTCTCCAGTTTGGGGGTCACCCACCCAGTGGGTGTGGGATTTGATTTTATCATGATTGCGCCCCTCCTACCATCTCTTTGTGGCTTATTCTTTGTCTTTGGACGTGGCTTACCTTTTTTTTGATGGATTCCAGTGTCTTCCTGTCACTGGTGGTTCAACAGCTAGTTGCGACACTGGAGGTCTCGCAGAGGGAGATGGGTGCACGTCCTTCTACTCCGCGTCCTTCTGCCTTGAACCAATCCTTATCTGTAATCTCCTAGCTGAATCTTTACGTGTTGACCCTTTGCCAAGTTCATACTTTAAGACCTTTGCATCCAGTATCTCACCTGACTCTACAACAACCACAGAAAGGGGCTTGCTACTTCTGTCCCTTTTAAAATGCATCAATGAATGTTAATAAATGTCTTAGAGTCAAAGCAGTTTTCCTAAGGGGTTCACAGTCTGTGATTGGAACTCAGATGGTGACACTTCAGAGCCTCATATGCTCTGACAGAGGAATTGCTCATTTAATCGAGAGAGAGAAGAAAATGGTCCATAGAAACACAGGCCACAATCTTTGTAGGGTTTCAAAATAGTTTTAATTTAAAATAAGCAGAGCCACTTATATTATGGTTAATATGTACTGGGAATTTGACTGTACAATTGCCATATAGTCTCTGGTTGAATCTTTATAAGGGCTTTGTGCGAGACATATGACTCTTTCCATTTTATATCTGAGGGAGTTGGCTCAGGGAAGCTGAGGTCAGGCTAGATTCAGGCAGCTAAACTGGACTGAGCTGGGATTTGAATTTTGATCTCTGACTCTTGTTACCTGTGCCTTTAAATATTACATGGGAAGGGGAGGGCTTCCCGTGTGGCGCAGTGGTAAAGGACCCACCTACCAGTGCAGGAGGCATAAGAGACATGGGTCTGATCCCTTGGAGGAGGAAATGGCAACCCACTCCAGGATTGCTGCCTGGGAAAACCCGTGAACAGAGGAAGCTGGCAGCTGCAGTCTGTGGGGTTGCAGAGTCAATCAGGACCAAGCTCATGTATACACACACCACACAGGAAAGTACAAAGGTTCCTATTCTCCTCTTCCAGACCTAGCAAAATGTATAGCTTGAATTCTCTTGTACCATTTGCAGTTCACTGATGTCTTAGAAATAGAAATACAGATATAAAGTGTAACTTAGAGTAAAGTTTTCTAGATAAATCAGATTTCTTTCACATGATCAGTGCCTCCGAATTATCTGTGGCCTCTGATGCTTATTTACCTAGAAGGATGGCTCCTCTCTGCCAGATACCGATAACCTACCAAGTCGTGCTTTCTTCTGTTCTGCCATAGAAATTTCATTATTTCCTGTTCCTGGTAATAATGGAGACACACAGTTTTGGATTAACGTGGGTGCCTTCTCAAATGATGCAGCCTGGCAAGGTTATTATTAATAAAAGTAGCTTTAAAACACCACAAATAACTCTGTAACCTTGCTTGGGCTTCATAAATTCCCTGCAGAAAATTTTATTTGCAGTAAAATCTTAAAATTCAGCTCACTTTTAATATAACTGTGACCTCCATGACCCTATCGTTCATTATATCCCAGTGACCTTTCCAAAGTTGAGAAGGGTGGTTGCAACAGCTTTTGGGTATTAATACCTGTAAGAGGTAGATATGCTTTTCATTCTCTCCTACTGATAATTAATTCATGTACCTGAACATTATTTCCCTTATGACACAGTCTGGGGTGGTTTCTTAAGGGCACAGACTGTAAGTGGTTATCTTGGCTAAAGTGGGTTTCCATCATTTTTAGGCACTGAGTTTCTATAGCTTCACTCACACGGAGGCTAGACCTGGGATGAACAGTGCCAGGCTGCTAGAGCCCTAATCAACATTTTAATCATCACCTTGCATCATCTTTTATGGATTTCTTTTTTAAAAGAAACTTTGCATTGTGCCAAAATTTAGCTGAAAGAATAGCATAAGGAACCTTCATCGCTCAGATTCAGTCATTATCACGGTGTGGCTAATCTTGTTTTTCTACACTCTGGATCATTCTTCCTCTCGTCTCCTGTTACTTGAACTGTTAATTTCTCAGTCGTGTCTGACTCTTTGTTACCCCGTGGACTGTAGCCCCCACCAGGCTTCTCTGTCCATGGGATTCTCCAGGCAAGAATACTGGAATGGTTTGCCATGCCCTTCTCCACGGGATCTTCCCCACCCAGGGATTGAACCTGGGTCTCCTGCATTGCAGGCAGATTCTTTACCATCTAAGCCACCAGGGAAGCCCTGTTACTTGGAAGCATATGTCAAATATCCTGTCATTGTTCCCCTAAGTATTTCAGTTTGCATTTCTGAAGGATAAGAGATCATTTTTCTTCTTAAAATTTAAATTTTTATTTTATTTAGCCTGAGGTGGTCCACTCTCTTACCCTGGAGGAGGGCATAGCAAACCACTCCAGTATCCTTGGTGGGAGAATCCCTATGGTTAGAGGAGCTTAGCAGGCTGCGGTCCTTGGGGTCAGTAAAGAGTCGGACACAACCGAGAACTAAGCACACCACCCGCTTAACAAAGTTTTAAGTGCACAACTCAGTGTATTTAACTACAGACACAGTGTAGTTCAGAGTTGTCTAGAATTTGTCCTGCTTAACTAAAACTTTCTGTTAAAGCCCCATGGCTCCTCCTGACAGCCCCTGGCAACCACCATTCTATTCTGTTTGTATGTTGTTGCTGAGTTGCTAAGTCGTGTTTAACTCTTTGAGACCCCGTGGACTTCCCTGATTCCCTGGAAGCAGCACACCAGGCTTCCCTGCCCTTCACTATCTCCTGGAGTTTGCACAAACTCATGTCCTTTGAGTCAGTGATGCCATCCAACCATCTCACCCTCTGCCGCCCCCTACTCTTCCTGCCCTCAGTCTTTCCCAGCATCAGGGTCTTTTCCAATGAGTCAGCTCTGTGCACCAGGTGGCCATATTGGAGCTCCAGCTTCAGCATCAATCCTTCCAATGAATATTCAGGGTTGATTTCTGTATGAGTTTGTCTATTTTAGATACTTCATGTAAGTGAAATCATGCAGTATTTGTCTGTCTTTGTTTGGCTTATTTCACTTTCATAATATCCTTCAGGTTCACCCATGTTATCACGTGTGGTAGGATTTCCTTCTTTTTAATGCTGACTAATATTCTGTTGTATGTGTACACCACATTGTTTTATCCATTTATCCCTGGATGGATATCAAGTTTGTTTCCATATCTTGGCTCTCGTGAATAACGCTACAGTCAACATGAGAGTACATAAGAGATCCTCGTTCAGCTCTTAGATAAATACCCAGAAGTTGGTATTGCTGGAAAGTGAAACTGAAAGTTGCACAGTTGTGTCCGACTCTTTGTGACCCCAGGGACTATAGACTGCCAGGTTCCTCTGTTCAGGGAATCCTCCAGCTCAGAATAGTGGAGTGGGTAGCCGTTCCCTTCTCCAGGGGATCTTCCTGACCCAGGAATCGAACTGGGGTCTCCTGCATTGCAGGTGAATTCTTTACCAGCTTAGCTATCAGGGAAGCCCACTACCAGGGAAAGAAGATACTTCTGGATCATATCATAATTCCACTTTTAATTTTCTGAGGAACCTCCATAGCGTTTTATAGTGGCTGCTCCATTTTATATTCTCCCCAACAGTGGACAGGACTTCCAGTTTCTCTACATTCCTGCCAACAGTTGTTATCTTTTGAATGTGTGTTTTGAATAATGGCCATCTTTTGCCTAATTTAGCCATAGAAGGTTTTTTCTAATGTGACCCCAATACCTGCAAAAAATTTAGCAGTGATTCCTGAATATAACCAATTATGAAACTGTTGTTTAAGTACCCACCTTTCTCAGAAGGGTCATTTTTTTCCATAGTCTGTTCATTTGAAACAGGATCTAAATAGGTCACACACGTAGTGATGGGCTGATAGGTCTTCAAAAGGCTCTTTTAATCTGCTTTAAGATCTTTTAATCGATCTGACTCCAACATTCCTGTTTATTTTTATAACTTTTTTGTAGTTGCAGTGTTTGAACTCTTGGTTGAGTTCGACCAGGAATGGAACCCTGGGCCCCCTGAATCAGGAGCTCCGAACCTAGGCCACTGGACCACCCCCACAGTCTTATCTTTTGGGGAAAATCATATATTAAATATTCATGACTGCTGCTGCTGCTAAGTCGCTTCAGTCGTGTCCGACTCTGTGCGACCCCATAGACGGCAGCCCACCAGGCTCCTCCGTCCCTGGGATTCTCCAGGCAAGAACACTGGAGTGGGTTGCCATTTCCTTCATGACTATACCCCAGATAAAGTTAAATCAATGCAACATTCTTCTGCCTGTGATCTGCCCATCCACAGACACAGGGCCTTCAGGTCTTTCTTAGGTGGTATTTTGCTGTGTTTTTATCTGCACATGGTTTGGACATTCAAGGTGACACTCTGTGGTCAAGGTCATAACCCAGGAAACATGCTGAAATTTCAGACTCCTCCTCGGCTTATCTAAGTTTTATTTCATATTTTGGTTTGTATTGATCTGTTTATTAGGAAGCAGTATAAAATGCTGGGAGGGGACAGAGAATTATATTCATATATAAACATATATAATGTACATATATGTTTTACATATTATATATACCTTGTATATTATATCATTTATATTTAAATGTGTGAATTTATATAAATAATGCATGAATAATATTATAATGCTCTGATTTTGCCTGGGGCTTCCATGGTGGCTCAGAGGTAAGGAATCTGCCTGTCAAAGCAAGAGATATGGGTTCGATCCTTGAGTCGGGAAGAAGCCCTGGAGGAGGAAATGATAACTCACTCTAGTATTCTTGCCTGGGAAATCCCATGGACAGAAGGAACCTGGTGTGCTCCAGTCCGTGGGGTCACAAAGAGTCAGATACGACTTAGTGTTTGGAGCTCTTGTCACGTGCGAGCTTTGGTATAAATGTATTGCTTTGAATTCCATGAGACCCCTCCTGTCAGATCCCCTGCTCTTCCCACTTGACAGACAGACTCCGGCCACTTTGAGAGCTAATGTGACGCACTCCCGGTCAAATGAGGGCTCCAGGGAGGTCTGTCCCCACAGTGGTCAAGCTGGCATCTCGGCCATCCTGCATATCAGATTTGTGCATGTGCACACTGGAGAAGGGAATCCTGATTCCCCGTTGCTTGCTTAGAACCGGGCAGTACAGTGAGAATTCGCGCTCAAATCTTGCACTCCCCGGGGCCTGGAAGCTTATTCTGTTTCTGAGTGTGAACGTCACAGATTTGCACGCATCTCCACGACAGTCACCAGTGGACGTTATGCTACGGTTGTCCACTGGCTACTATTTCGCATTTAGTCAGTGCCTGTGGATTGTTCAGTCGCTAAATCACTCCCGACTCTTTGCAGCCTCATGGGCTGCAGCACGCCAGGCTTCCCTGTCCTTCACTGTCTCCCAGAGTTTGTTGATTCAAGTCCAGTGAGTCGGTGTTGCTATCTGACCATCTCATCCTCTGCTGCCCCCTTCCCCTTTTGCCTTCATTCTTTCCCAGCGTCAGGGCCTTTTCCAATGAGTAGTAGTTGCCCACAGGCTACTGTTTTACATTTAGTCAGTGGCTACTGTTGGATATTTCAGATTTTTTATTTTTCCTTAATTATTTGCCTGTATAGCCTGCAGAATCATGTGTTAGAGGAAGTGGTCCTTTAGCAGGGGCTCTGTGTGAGGATGGCATTTTCTATGGAATCTTTTCAGGACACAGAACTTAGCCTGCGGATCTTTTTTACTTTTCCTCCCCTCACCCCATTTTAAGATTTTTTTAAAAAATAAATTTGGACTGTTTTTAAAGTCTTTATTTAATTTTTTTGCAGTTTTGTTTTCTTGTTGTATGTTTTGGTTTGGGGGCCAAGAGGCATGTGGGATCTTAGCTTCCCAACCCAGGGATTGAACCTGCATCTCTTGAATTGTCTCCTATATTAGCAGGCTGATATGCGTTCGGGATACATAAATAAAATTGCCCATGAAAGGTACATTATATAATCACATCTCCAATTATCCTATTGACTGTTAACACAGATCACCAGCAATACATGTTTGAGTCCGTGGCTGGCTGAACTTCTCATAAAGACTTAAGACTTTTTTTAGACCCTGAAAGTGAGCTGCATACAGAGATGAAACAGGGGCGGAGTACAGGTTTGTCACCAAAGTACCTGTGTGGCAATTGATTAAACCCCCGTTGTAAGATCTCCTTTCTCTAGAGGAAAGAGTAAGTTGGTGTTTGTAAAAGCCCTGGTGACAAGAATTTCTTTTTTTTTTTTTTTTGCTCCCTGAAGAAAGAGATCTGTGTATAACTGAATTTTCCCAGAGAACACAGAAGGGAGGAAAAGAAAACAATAAATCAAGTGAGTTTTTATGATCCCTGTAAGCAAAAACATACTTCAGTTGTGATGGATTGTGTTAGAGAGCAAATGAGATTGCATGGAGGCTGTGTACTAATGTTGGTCTTTACAGTGCTTAAATATATTGCCTGCCTCCCCTAAACGCAGCTTATTCATTGGCTTTATGTTATGAAGGAAATATCAGAATAATGAGCTGTTTTTTTTTTCCTCCTGTCTTCATAGTTTAATATCATGCAACTGTTTATTAATAAGCTCCAGCCCCTAAAGGATTCTCCTAATCCTATTCTAATATCAGACTAAATTTAATAAGATTCATTCTTCTCCCTACTGCATATGCCTCAGCCATTCATTTATTCAACTAATATTTATTTGAGGGTCTCCGATGGTGACAGGCCCTGGACTGGGCTTGGGGAATAGAATTGAGAAAGACAGGCTTGGTCTTTGTGTGCACACGGGGACAGACCTAAAGGGAGAAACAGAGCGGAGATGCCCAGCCAAGAATGGGACCAGATATTTAAGGAGGTATCTCGTTTCTCTGATTTAACAACTTTGAGATTTAGGGAGAGATCAGAGCTTAGACTATATGGGGGGTGAAGAAAAGGGAGGCATATTTAGACTGCAAGGATTTTCTCCTGGGACTGTGGAGGGCGAATGTCTTGCAGTTTTCTCATTTTGCCAAGCCCCCTTGGCATTGTCGAATTTTACAAGGGTTTGCTGTGTTCCTTTGAGGCAGACCTGGCTTTATTCAGGTTACCAGAAGTAGGCAACGGCTCAGTTGAATTCCAGATGCAGGACAAGATGTCTTGCTGATGATGAGGTCAAAGATGAGGGGAAATCTTCAGAGAGAATGAAAGCCTGAAGCCTTCTCTTCAGATGAAGCCCTGCCCCGGGTTCCCACAGTTGAAAGGATGTGGGATTTCAAAGGGGTGGTGTGAAAGGCAGACTTAGGGGAAGGCGCCTGAAAAGAGCGCTGTGTCTGAAGTCAGTTTTTTGAGGACTTGATGGGGGGGTGGGGATGGAACGGAAAAATGCAAGCATTTGCGTCTTAATCACAGACATTCTCATGAAAATGATTTCCTCTCAGCAGTGTGAGTGTTCACTGGTTTTCCCTGCTTCCTTTCTTTGCCTCTCCTGCCCTCCCACCTTCTAGATCTGGATGTGCTAAAGATCCAGACTTTGCCAACTTCTCGTGCCCTTCGACTGTGCTATTGTTTGTGCTAATTAGATCTCTAAATCCATCTCTATGAATTTGCGATGTTCTTAATGACACCAAGCTGCATTATCCAGAAAATACTGAGATCAGTCTTGTATGTCTCCCCGTCCATCCATCTGTTGCAGGAAGGGGGACCCCTCCCGGTGCCCAAGAGTGGGCCCTTGTCTAACACCCAGAGGCGAGTTGTCCAAAGAGAATCATGTGCTGATGAAGCAAGAGACTTTTCGGGGAAGGGGCGCCCGGGCAGAGGGCAGCAGGGGAAGGGAACCCAGAAGGGCTGCTGTGCCGTGTGGCGAGCCGTCTTGGGCTTTATGGAGATGGGGTTAGTTTCTAGGCTCTCTCTGTCCGATCATCTTGACTCAGGGTCCTTCCTGGTTCTGCACTCATTGCTCAGCCAAGAGAGAGGCTAGTGAGGCAGATTCTGGAAGGTGGTGGGACACGTGGCATCTCCTTTTGACCTTTCCTGAATTCTTCCTGTTGGTGGTGGCTTGTTAGTTCTGTGTTCCTAACCAGGACCTCCTGTCTTAAAATAACTCATGCAAACGGTGCCTGGCCAGGGCAGGCAGTTTCAGTCAGTGTGTCCCCTAACACATCCATTCATCCATCCATCTGTCCTTAATTTTTATATTAAGGGCAACTGCAAAGTGGGGCTTAATCACTTTGCCTCAGCCTTCCTGTCAGTGAAACCGGCACACCTCTTTCAAACCTTAGAGCTGGGGAATAAAGAAAAACGATGGCCCTAAATGAATGTCACGTCTT
Organism: Redunca redunca; assembly: GCA_006410935.1. Taxonomy (NCBI): domain Eukaryota; kingdom Metazoa; phylum Chordata; class Mammalia; order Artiodactyla; family Bovidae; genus Redunca; species Redunca redunca. Next base: position 2,058,911 of record SJYQ01000330.1, on the reverse strand, counting down.
TGCAAAAGCAAACATCTCGTGGACTGTTAATTATTATGCTGCTTCCACTTTTAATCCTCTTCCTATAAAAGTCATCATTTGCATATATGGGGTCAGGATTTTTCAGAAACAGGGGTGGAGGAGGTGAATAAGTCATCAGGGGACACGGAGTGAAAATTTTAATTTTCTCCTGGACTCAAGCTGCCAACTGGAAATCAAGGTGGCTCTGAAGGAAGAGCCAGCCCAAAAGATGACGAATAAACAGAGGATGCTAATAAACATCTTTATTCAACAGTGGCAGTTATAAAAATGAATCAGACCTTGGAGTGTTTGTTGTAAAGGGATATGTGGCCAGAACAGTGTCTCTTATCCAGGGGACTGAGATAGGATGATTTCTAAAGAGAAGGCCTGGCTAAAATCTCTCTGATATGATTTGATTCTTTTTAATGTTTTATTTACTGAGCACTTTAAAACAATTTTTTAAAAAATGTTTTAAGAGAAAAATGAGTGCCTTAAAAGGGAAATACTCCAAATTCATTTTTGCTTGTGGGGAGGCGCATTCTGTTTAAATTGGTTCTCTGGGTAAGTAGATATATTTTTGACGTGGGATTAAAAAAATCCCCGTGTGAAACTGTGCATCTCCAGCTTTTCTGTATTATGGTTCTTCTTTCTTCTCTCTACTTTGTTTCATGTTTAGAAGCTGAAGCAGGGCCTCCACCATCTGCTTCTGTTTCAGCCCAACTCACCATTCAGATAATGTAGGTTTCCCAACTTAAGCCCACTTAGAGATCACTTTTCACCACTTAAAGAGCATTTAGCCATGATTCCAGGAATAGAAAGTGTATCTTGAGACCCGTAATGGCTTGATGGGAGAATAAAGGGTCGTTTTGTTATGCAGCAAGTATAAAATTATAACAACTTCCCCCTCTGTTTACAGATGAAGGACATTTTGGCTCTGGAACGAGGCAGGGGGGAGGATTTTCCAGATTACTGACATAAATGATTGGATGCTGTATTTTCTATTTGTTGTCTTGGAAACAAATATAGGACACTGTTTAAAAAAATAAGCCATTGGCACTGGTTGGACCTAAAATTAGGATTAGGGTTTTTTTTTTTACATATAACAAGAATGTAAAAGCAATTTGCTTACTAATTGGGAGGAAGAAACTAGTTGCTACTCGGTACTGAATTTGGGCTCTCAAATTCTTCTGTTTCAGTTCCGCTAAGGACATGGCCTGTTTCTTCATCTGTAAAACAGCGATAATACCATCAGATACCTGGTAGTAGTGAAGTGAGAATTAAATGAAGTAGTAGATGTAAAACACTTAGAACAATGCCGAGCACATGCGGAATGTTTTGTTAAGTGCTGGCTGTTACTTTGGGCTATTATTATACCACTGAATGAAGCTCACTGCAAGAACCTCCTAAGACCTCGTCTCCTTCTAACGCTTTAACTTGACCTTTTGCAAAGCGTCTCTTCCAACGCAACCCGTAAGTTAGCAGTTGAATATACTTTGATGATCCTCATGCTTTGCTCCTGGTGTTGTACCCAGACATCCTCCACATGGTTTTGTTGCTAGGCAATACAGAATCAGCATCCATATCACCCATCTTTCGGCTGCAAGTAACTTAAACCCCTTCTTTTCTTTTTTAAACCCCTTCTCATTACCTTAAGACAAGAACGTATCTTGGAAAGATTCAGAGCTCCTTTCCACAACCAAAGGACGCAGAGGTCAGTCACAGAACCCAAGGGGAGACAGTTCGATCAGTTACTCATGAAGAACTGAAAACAGAAAAAGACTGTGGAAGGTCGGTCACACAGTCCTTTCAGGCCTACCTTGGATCTCTGCTTTCATCTTTGCTCTGTAGATTTTTTTCCCTTGTGTTAGGGCACACAGACAAGCACGGTCACACTGAATCTTATCCCACCCTGCCCACAAGACTGGTGACAGTCAATGTATCTATTCATTTCCAATTCCTGATTGGCCTGACTCTTTTCAGGAGTCACCCCTCGTCTAACCTACTGACCCGGAGGAGCACGGTCATGGCGCCTCATCCACTTGGAGGGAGATGTAAGGGTGGGTTCCAGGAGAAGGGCTTTTAGAAGTGCAGGGACCCACTGTTACAAAGTAATCGATGAGATAAGAAACCGGTATGCCCAGTTTGACTGCTGTTTTTCAGTTGCCAAGTCACGTCCGATTCTTTGCAACCCTGTGGACTGCAGCCCGCCAGGCTTCCTTTTCCTTCAGTGTCTTACAGAGCTTGCTCAAACTCCTGCCCACTGAGTCAGTGAAGCCATCCAACCATCTCATCCTCTGTCGTCCAGTTACCAAACTTTATTATCTCCTCACACTGGGGCTCTCAAGACTGTCTTTTACTCCACTGTTGATATCGTCCTACATTGTTTGATCAGATAATTAGACTATATTGAATTTGTTCTTCATAAGGTCAGAGCGCAGAACTAGAGTCGATTGGTGTAAGTGACATGGGCTCAAGTTTCAAGTCCTAGGGAAGGGATTTCTAAAAGTATGTATGAATTATAGATGAGTCTCCCTCTCTCTATCTGTAGATACTAAATATCTATATCTGTGTGTAATCTAGATATCTGTATCTAAAGAAATGTGTCTGTACATCTATCATCTATTTATCTATTGAAAGAGACTTGCTGTGATCTCTTTCAGTAGATAGATAAGTTGATGATAGATATAGAGGTCGATTTGTGATGGGCAAGCAGGTTTGACATTTATAGGGCAGGCTGTCAGTCTGGAAACTCAGACAGGAGTTGATGTTTAGTCTCAGGCTGAAATCTGTGGGCTGGCTGGGGGGCAACTCAGTCAGGATTTCAGGGTTCTAGACTTGAGTTAGAGTTTCTTCTCCATGAGACCTGTCTTTGCTCTTAAAGCCTTCAACTGACTGAACGAGGCCCACCATATTAGGCAAGACAATCTCCTTTCCTTATAGTCAGGTAATTATAGATGTGAATCACAGGTGCAGGACCCCTTCACAACAACCCTTCTAGACTGGACACACCATAGCCTAGCCCAGTTGATACACAAATTTGCCGTCACACTACCCTGCACCGTCTTGAGAAGCATGGTCTCTGTGGAGTGGCGAGAGGACCAGGAAGCAGTCACAGCAGAGGCTGCCACCCTCTCTTTCTCTGACATCCTGGGTCCTTGCCCTCTTCCTCCCGGATCACATGTCTTCTGACAACCATCACCGGGCTCCACCTGATTCCTCCCCACATCAGAGCTTTCCACCAGCTTACTCCACTACTGATATCATCCTTAACTTTATTTTCACATGTCGCATTCACTACAGTGCCATCTAAATGAGGAGAGGAGTCCCGTCGCCAGGGCAACCAAAGTGTGGCGTGTCCATCCCATCCTCACTGGTCGTTTTCTTTCCTCTTGGGTAATTTCCAGCTGTGTCTTTCATTCATTCCATGTCTGTGAGCATGTAGACTGTTGACATCCTTCTCATCTTTAGCGTGTCTGTCTTTCTATAGCCTACTTGCCAAAACCTGCTCTTCAGAGTCCACTGATGCTTACCTTTCATTTCTTCAAACATCATCTGTAGTCTTTCCAATGGAGAAGGAAATGGCAACCCACTCCAGTATTCTTGCCTGGGAAATCCCATGAACAGAGGAGCCTGGTTGACTACAGTCCAGGGGGTCGAAAAGAGTCAGACACGACTTAGTGACTAAACCACCACCACCGATATTTCCAAACACGTTTAACCACAGGGTTATACCTTTACAAACACTTGAACCTTTCACATTTTGTTTCTTTATTACAAATCCTAATGCATTTCCCTCCTCCAGTGTAATCCATTTCCCTTCTGATCAATACAGCCCATTAATACTGAGCTCATTGTCATTGAAGGTATCTAGCTACATGATCATCTCTCTGCCCAGGATGTTATAAAGGCTATTCTTGCCTTATGGAGGAGGTTGGAATAGATGATCTGTAAATTCTTTTAAAATCTTAAGCTCTAGGTTTATTCCATATCTATAACTTTCCCCCACGCATATAATTTTAGATGGTGTGGATTCTCTCTAAATGATGTTATCCGGGGCATTCCAAATGCAGGCGTGGGTCCAAAATGTCTACACGGAGTTTTCCACATCCTTCTTCTGCCTCCACAGAATTACTCAGAATTTGTCAATAACTTTATTAAAATTTACTTTTGGTTGTATACTTGAAGTGGTACTCCAACTGGACAATCTAAATAAGAAAATCCATTCCTCTATTTCCTACTCAGGTAGAATACATGCAGTTTTAAAGCCCAATATCTCTAATTAGGAATAATAATTAAAAACCTGCTCCTGGGATTCTTATGACCACTCACACAGTTTTGGGAACCATCACCCAAGATTTGTTTTCCTAATTCTCGGGCACGTGCTTTCCGTGCTGTGTATGTGGTTGCTAAGTTGCTTCAGTCATGTCTGACGCTTCGTGACCCCAGGGACTGCCTGCCAGGCACCTCTGTCCATGTGATTCTCCGGGCAAGAATACTGGAGTGGGTTGCCATGCCCTCCTCCAGGGGATCTTCCAAACCCAGGGGTCCAGTCTGCTTTCTCAGGCAAGTTCTCTGCCACTAGCGGCACCTGGGGAGCCCTTGGTGCCGTTGCATGTGCTTCTTGGGCTGCCCTTTCCCCGTTCTGTCTTCCGCTTTGGCCACAGATGGTGTCATAGCCCCTGATATGCTCATACGGCTTTCAACCTCTCCTTGTCTCCATCCTTCTATAGTCATATCAGCATGTCCTTAACCTGCTGAAACATCTTCAGAGATTTGTCCACAGCCAGAGGTGCAAATTCTCATCCTTTAAATGGGCTCTCAGGGACCTCCAAACCTTCATTTCTGTTCGTCTTTGGGAGGTGATATAATACGATCATAAGATCTCTGCTTTGAATTCTGGCTCCTCCTCCACAGACCTGTGACGCTCCAGGTGACCGGCTACATTCCAGGCAGCATCATCTCATCTAATGCTTATCACAGTCTTGTGAGCTGGATATCCTGTTCTATAGATGAGACCTGAGTTAGTTGAAGTGATTTGCTTAATCACTTCAGTTACTAATACTTGGGCTCTGGGGGACGTGAGTGTGTTGGTTTTTAGCTCTGCTGGTTCCTGAGTATAGAGTTTCTGTAGTGTAAGGGGCTGCCTCTCAGTGTCAACAGGAGGATTCCTGTTCCTGAGAAGTTGGAAAGTGTGTTAGGATAAGACCTGTTTCCTGTCTCTTCACTTTAATATTAAGTAATGTAATTTAGGGCCTTCTCTAGTGGCTCAGATGGTAAGGAATCCGCCTGCAATGTGGGAGACCTAGGTTCGATCCCTGGGTCGGGAAGATCCTCTGGAGGAGGGCATGACAACCCACTCCAGTATTCTTGCCTGGAGAATCCCTTGGACGGAGAAGCCTAGAGTCGGACACCACTGAGCGACTCAGCACAGCCCAGCACAGTGTAATCAAGACCTGGTCGTTGAGATGGTAAATGAAAAGCACCAATTAAAAAAGCATTCCAATTTCTAAGATTGCAAAACCTCAGTTAGTATTGATAATGTAGATCTCAGGAGGGCCAGAGTGTGTATTCAAATACAGTGCTGGCAAAGCAGATGCTCCTGAGAAACGGGGCTTCTCACACGATGGTTAATCAGGTCTGTTAACGTGGTCCATGCTCAGGTGAGGATCAGATGCCATTTCAGTGTGTTGTTCTAAAAATGTAAATAGAACATGTGATTTCTGACAGCCATAGCTCATTATGTCCGAATTTAACTTTTCAGGATAACCAACGGAAAGGGCAGGTAACTTTCCAGATATAGAGGCGTGTTCGGCCAGAGATGGCTGTGAGTGTCCTGCACCAAGCCCTGGTCTTTGCCAGGTGCCTGCTGTGATGTCAAGGATACAAGCTGAAGCTGGCCATATGGTTCTCGGAGTCTCTCTGCTCATTCCACTCTCTACGCAGAGTTGGAGGCATGGGGCTTTTCTTTATCTGTATGAGAACGTAATTGCTTTAGACTTAACTGGCAGAGGTTGACCCTTGACTCACCATCACACCGCATTATGAAATGAAGCATCAGCAATGGTGTTCCCAGTGGAGGGGGCGGGTGGAGCCCAAGCTATCAACATGGCACCGTTTAAATGTCAGGCGATGCAATTTACAAGTGATCTGAGATTCATGGGAAATGCGACAGAAAAGTCCTTCCTTACCCTCTTCCCCCCACCACAAGGTTATAAAACTGAGTATGTTGTAAATCCCATGCATGGTGAAGTTCATGGTGCTTCTGTAAGAAGACGTTAAAAATAGAACTCCTTACATCTTTGATTCTTGCCTAGCGAGCACCCGGGCCAAAAGTGTACATGCAGACATTACACTGCCTTTTTAATCTCACTTTCTCATTTCGGGGTCTCTGCTCTTTAAAGCCAAACATTTCTTCAAAGACACCCTATATCTATGTGATAGAGCTTCGTTTTGTTAACAGCAAGAGTGGAAAGGACCCGTGAATGCCTGGAAAGGAATGGGAAATTTCCTTGAAAACAAAGCAGAAATAGATCACTAATTGTACTGGTATTACCTGTACTGTGGGATTAGACACAGCTTAAGTATGCTGTCTGAACTAGTTTGTGGAAATGTGTTGGGAGATACATATTTTCTGTTTCATCAGAGAGAAGTCTTGCTTTTCCCTGAAGCTACAGCCCGAGGCTCCCTAGAGAAATCTTCCTCTCAGGAAGAGATTGTCTACAAAGGGTGGTCTGCTCAGGGCTAAATCCATGAAAACCAACTGAAAGAAGAGCTGGTATTTGCTTAGGAAGGAAAAAATAAATAAATAAAAAGCTCATTACCTGGAACAAAAATGACTTCTTCAGGATTAAGAAATTGACGGTTCATGCTTAGTTATACCAACTGGCTGAAAATGTTGCGTACAGTGCTCTCAAGGCACTTGGCACAAGCGTAGGTGCAGTTATTGGTTTAGCAGCTGGGGAGAATTTATGATTGTAAATGCTGATAACGTGGATGGTCTTCACCGAACCTTTGAGTGAGTAGGACTGCACTCACCTCACAGGGAAAACATGGTCTTTCTAGCCACCATGCCAACAAGATTTCTCCAGTTTTCATGTATTCCCAGAGCTTGCTCTAAAGACTTGCAGTCTCTCTGATTTTAGGCAATTTGTGACTTTTTTTCATCCATTCATAGTTTCATTAAGGAAAAATGTTCCCTGTGGACTGAGGTCATTGTTCTCACAGGCTGGCTTTCCCTTAGGTCTGAGCTCTCATATGCATCACTCAGGGTCCAGCACAGCCTGGTAGCAACTTGAGGATGGATGGTTCCTCTTCCTGACACTGTTGGTAGAGATGTAAATTGGTGAAGCCACTATGGAGAACAGTATGGAGGTTCCTCAACAAACAAACAAAAAAATAAAACTATCATATAACCCTGCAGTTCTGCTCCTGGGTATATATCCGGAGAAAACCATGATCCAAAAGGATGCATGCACCCCCATATTCAGGATTTGGAAGCAACCTAAATGTCCATTGACCAGAGGGATGGGTAAAGAAAATGTGGTTATACATACAAGGGAATATTACTCAGCCATTAGAAAGAGTGAAATAATGCCGTTTGTTGCCACACTGCTGGATCGAGAGACTGTCATACTGAGTGAAGTAAGTCAGAGAAGGAGGACTATTGTATGAGATCCTTATATATGGGATCTAAAATGATATGAATGAACTTACAAAATAGAGGTTCAAGGACTTACAGAATGAACTTCTGGTTGCTGGGAGGGAGGAGGGATGGGAGAAAAGGGTAGTTAGGGAGTCTGAGATGGACATGTATACATTGCTATATTTAAAATAGATAGCCAACACAGTCCTACCGTATAGTACAGGAACTCTGCTCAATGTTATGTGGCAGCCTGGATGGGAGGTGAGTTTCGGGGAGAATGGATGCACATATATGTATGGCTGAATCCCTTCACTGTTCAGTTTAGTCGCTCAGTTGTGTCTGACTCTTTGTGACCCCATGGACTGCAGCATGCCAGGCTTCCCTGTCCATCACAAACTCCCGGAGCTTACTCAAACCCATATCCATAAAGTTGGTGATGCCATCCAACCGTCTCATCCTCTGTCATCCCCTTCTCCTCCTGCCCTCAATCTTTCCCAGCTTCAGGGTCTTTTACAATGACTCAGTTCTTCATATCAGGTGGCCAAAGTAGTGGAGTTTCAGCTTCAGCATCAGTCCTTCCAATGAATATTCAGGACTAATTTCCTTTAGGATGGACTGGTTGGATCTCCTTGGATTCCAAGGGATTCTCAAGAGTCTTCTCCAGCACCACAGTTCAAAAGCATCAATTCTTCACTGTTCACCTGAAACTATTACATCGTTAAGTCGGCTGTATCCAATACAAAATAAAAAGTTTAAAAAAAAAAAAAGGATGGTTCCAGAAGTCTGCAGCCTTCCTTCCTGTGTCTCCAGAAGGGAGGGGGCAGTGGATATCTCAACTTACTCCCTTGTCTCCTAGAGCCCTGCCTGCCTGGCACAAAGCAGGTACTCCATAAACAAGCTTATAAAGAAAGAAGGAAGGAAAGAGATCAGGAGGGAGAGAAGAATTATCTCCACCAACCTGAAGAAACTGGAGGCCTGCCAGTCTTGACTGGCCAGCAGATTCCATCTCTTAAAAAAAAGAAGCAAGATCTTTTTGGCACAATTCTTCGTGCATAAGGACCTCCAAAATCCTCTCTCTGGTGAATTTCAAGGCCTCATACATCTCCCTGAAACTTGGTTATTTTAGAAATTTGGAGAAAATTTTAGTGTGATGAGATTGTGATTATAATCTGGTAAGCAATTAAGTATAAGAAAATCTACTTCAGAGTAAAAATTCGGTGGAAAGGATTTTTTAAAGATCTCATCAGATTGTTAACCTCTCTTTTTGTTAAAAACTGTGACTTGAGCAGTAAGAACTTGGCATGACTGAACTTTTGAGAAGCAGACCTGTTGTAGAAAGAGGTGCCATATCATTACTGAGGGATTTTGAGTAAATATTCTACTTCTTTTCCTTCCAAGTATTCAGAACCGTCAGGCTTCCCAGGTGGTACTAGTGGTAAAGAACCTGCTTGCCAATGTAAGAGATGCGGATCTGATCCCTGGATTGGGAAGATCCCTTGGAGGAGGGCATGGGAGCCCACTCCAGTATTCATGTCTGGAGAATCCCATGAACAGAGGGAGCCTGGCGGGGCTATAGTCCGTGGGATCACAAAGAGTCGGATACGACTGAAGTGACAGCATTCATGACTTCGCGTTCAGAGCCATCTGGAGAATGGTTTCACGGGAGACATGGTGTGAAGAGTCAAAAGTTATAGCTGTCGTTAGCTCTTGGCATTGAGGACTTCAAAAATCCCATTAAATCCATGAATTAATTGTATACTTCAGAGTACCTCCTGTTTAGAAACATAGCTCAGGACATTTTTATCAAACTTGGGCATTTATAAGGATAAATACAGCCCAGAATTTCATGGTTTCTAGGACACACTCAAACACCACATTATAGTAAAATCCGATTTGAAGTCACCCTCAGTTTGAGATGAACTCTGTTCAGATAAATCAGCACAGAACAATAAAAACCAATGCAAAGCTGCATCTGGCTTTTGAGAAGGAAATTCATGAAAATTTATGGACAGAAATTGTACAACACAATTTGGACCTTTTGTTGGCATTGTGACAGTTCAGTTTTGCAACCTAGNGTACTATACATTTTACTATAGAAGCAAGTTACATATAATTATATATAATATGCATTTTGTGTATACATAGGTGTATATATTTCTTAACAGATGTTAGCCTGACAGTGGGCATAGAAGTTAAGATTTTTTTTCTTTAATTCTTGGAATAAAGCATGGCATCCAATTAAATTATCTGTCAAGTTTTCATGTTACTCCTCTGATTTTGATTGCCTAGTATTCTCTGTATCTTAGCCATTAAATGAAAGATATCAATTTTTCGTCTGCCGTGTAAGAGTCAGGAAGGATTTTTATGAAATGCTTTTTATCTGAATAAGAAGAAATCAGTGCTTCTTTGGATAAATCAGCCAAACAGCTGCACTTTAGTTTGGAGCGAAAAATGGATGTACTCAGAAACCTGTGCTATTTCCTGTGAAAACCTCGTGTGTTGTGATGCTTCTGAGCAACATTGTGTGACTGGTCACACTGAGCCAGAGGCCCTGCCTGGACTGCGTCTGTTACTGTGCGCTCAGTTTTCAGAATTAGCATCAGACTCTTATCATTGAAAGGAGTGCTGAGGGACCACTGAACCCTCATCCTTCCGCATCATCCCTGGATTCCAGGGCTGAGATGAGCTGCTCAAAACATGTGTTTCTCAGGAAGACAGATGCTCACAAGCGATGTATTTCACCCGAGTATCTGGACATTGTAGGAACCACCTCCCTTTGCCTTTGAATTAGTTCACTCTAATTTAATGGATAATTGTGGAACTGAAAAACCCAAGAAATTGGCAACCACTGTTATTATAGGTTTTTTGCTAGTGTATACTCTCAGGAAAAGGAAAAATAAATACTGATTTCAGCTGTTCAACCCCAAATGTGTTTATCATGTTCAGTTGGCTGAAGCAGGTCATACATGGTTGCTTGAGAATCTCAAACATTTTTGTTTTGGAATAAAAAGGATTAAAAATATATAAAGTCCACAAATATATTAAAAATTGTTATAGCTGAGAACACGTAAGCTGCCTAGATTCCCCTTTGATTTTCAATCTGTACGTTTTTCAGTCAAAATTAAAACTTCAAAAAAGTCTCAAAACTGGAATGATTTGAAGTATAACTGTAAGGGATATATTATTTTTATATTTGTTATATTTTCCAAACTTAACAAATTTTTTAAAAAAATTTTATTGGAATATAGTTTGTTTACAATCTTGTGTTAGTTTCAGGTGTACAGCAAAGTGAGTCAGTTATACATACACATACATCCCCTCTTTTTAGGTTCTTTTCTCATATAGAGCATTACAGAGTATCGAGTTCCCTGTACTATACATTAGGTCCTTGTTAGTTATCAGTTTTATATATAGTAGTGTATATATTGTTAGATTCTTTCAATAACCCTCTAGCGATAGGAATTCTGGGTTCAACACAATAGAAATGCAGGTGGGAGGCTGGCTGAAGACACAGCTGAACCCAGGAACCTGATCAATGTCAGGTCTGGCTCTGTCTCTCTTTCTCTCACTCTCTTTGTTTCCTGGACAGTTCCACAAATTTTCTGTATGTAGGAAGTATCTTTACCCAAGATGTTTAGCAACCCTAACTATAAACATTTGCTGTTCAGTCGCTAAGTCAGGTCCAACTCTTTGTGGCCCAATGGACTGCAGCATGCCAGGCTTCCCTGTCCTCTCTCTCTCCCCCATAAATAGCTCTGCAGATACACCCTAGAAGGACCAAAACAGCCTCATGTTGTCATGGTCCATTCCTGAACCAATCACAGTACCATCAGATTGGTTGAGGCTGTATCCTGCAGTACTTCCTGATACAGCATGCCGGTTCCCACCCTAACCACACCTTGCATGTACCCCCAGAGCAGAGAAGGTAAAAGGCAGATAATAACAGTGGATGCCCCTCTGTCCAGTATTCCCATTTACCTGATGTGTAGAATCTGCTGCACTTGAACAAACTCACTCAGATGATAAGCACCGAGGCAGGGACTTCCTTGGTGGTCCATTGAGTAAGATTCCACTGCACGGGACACAAGTTCAGTCCTCGGTCAGGGAGCTAAGATCCCCTGTGTGGCATGCCAAAAAGATGAATAAACAGAAAGTACAAAAACCAGCGAAGCAAAATTATTTAAAACATCAAACTTAAATTAATACTTTTCAGTGTCAGTGCAGATGTATATACTTCGTTTGGCCTTGAGAGCAAAGGTAACCAAGTTTTCCACCCAGTTTTCTGAGGAGGTGAACAATAAATCCAGTATGTGAACCATGAACTCCAGATGTTAAAGCTGGATTTAGAAAAGGCAGAGGAACCAGAGATCAAATTAGCCAGATCCGTTGGATCATCAAAAAAGCAAGAGAGTTCCAGAAAAACATATACTTTTGCTTCATTGACTATGCCAAAGCCTTTGACTGTGTGGGTCACAACAAACTGTGGAAAATTCTTAAAGAGATGGGAATACCAGACCACCTGACCTGTGAAATCTGTATGCAGGTCAAGAAGCAACAGTTAGAACTAGACATGGAACAACAAACTGGTTGCAAATCAGGAAAGGAGTACATCAAGGCTGTATATTGTCACCCTGCTTATTCAACTTATATGCAGAGTATAGCAGGTGAAATCCCGGGCTGGATGAAGCACAAGCTGGAATCAAGATTTCCAGGAGAAATATCAATAAACTGAGATATGCAGATGACACCACCCTTATGGCATGGCAGAAAGTGAAGAAGAACTAAAGAGCCTCTTGATGAAAGTAAAAGAGGAGAGTGAAAAAGTTGGCTTAAAACTCAACATTCAGAAAACTAAGATCATGGCATCCAGTCCCATCACTTCATAGCAAATAGATGGGAAAACAATGGAAACAGTGAGAGGCTTTATTTTTGGGGGTTGGGGGGGGCTCCAAAATCATTGCAGATGGTGACTGCAGCCATGACATTAAGATGCTAGATCCTTGGAAGAAAAGCTCTGATCAATCTAGACAGCATATTAAAAAGCAGAGACATTATTTACCAACAAAGGTCCATCTAGTCAAAGCTATGGTTTTTCCAGTCATGTATGGATATGAGAGTTGGACCATAAAGAAAGCTGAGCGCCAAAGAATTGATGCTTTTGAACTGTGGTGTTGGAGAAGAGTCTTGAGAGTCCCTTGGACTGCAAGGAGATCCAACCAGTCCATCCTAAAGGAAATAAGTCCTGAATATTCACTGGAAGGATTGATGCTGAAGCTGAAACTCCAATACTTTGGCCACCTGATGTGAAAAACTGACTCTTTGTAAAAGACCCTGTTGCTGGGAAAGATTGAAGGCGGGAGGAGAAGGGGACGACAGAGGATGAGACGGTTGGATGTTGGGGTCATGTCCACTGACTCAATGGACATGAGTTTGAGTGAACTCCGGGAGTTGGTGATGGACAGGGAGGCCTGGCGTGCTGCAGTCCACGGGGTCACAAAGAGTCGGACACAACTGAGCGACTAAACTGAACTGGACAATAAATAGGGAAATATTCATCTGTTTAGCACATTTTTATTGGGTGTTCTCCCTGTGCTAGGTGCAGTTCTGGACCCTTGGAGGTACAGCACAGAACAAAATGAACAAAACCCCACGTCTTTGCGAGTGCTACATACTTGGTGTACTCAGTTGCTTCAGTCCTGTCTGACTTTACGACCCCATGTTCATGGGATCATCCCAGCAAGAATACTGGAGTGGGTTGCCATTTCCTCCTCCAGGGGACCTTCCTGATCCAGGGATCGAACCTGCATCTCATGCACGGCCACATCAAACCTGTGTCTCCTGCATTGACAGGCATATATATATATATATATATTTAACTACTGGCATCATCTGGAGAAGAGTGCACTGCTTTTGAAAATATAATGTGTACTGCCCAGTGTTATATACTTCACTAATCCTGAGGGGTGAAAAGTACATAATAAGATCTATACCATAGAACAGAGATGTGATTCTTATTACGCAGACACATATTAATTCAGGACATAAGTCTGTGTGGTTGTGGCTTCTTCAATCTGGCCCTTCCCATGAGGAGCTGAGTACGCTGGTCTTACATTGAAGTGATTCCTCTCCTCTCTCCTTAAATGAATAAATCATGCCCGAAGGAACTTAGGGGACATCTCTTCTACCTCCTTGTCTCTTGAACAAGAATTAACTGTAACTGTCTCAAAGGACCCACTATATTGAGCTGTTTATTCTGAGTATGTGGTTCCCAGGCACCCTGCAGATGGGTTGTCATGTACGTACTACCTCGTTTACTCCTCACAACAGCCGGACAAGCTACGTACCACTGTTATCCCATTTCACAGATGAAGAAAGTGAGGCTTATGCTCTGTGTGTCAAGACTCAAACTGAGAAATGTTTACATTTCTCCCATTGTCTCTTAAGCTTGCCCCTTTTCTTCCCTGCCTTACTGATTCAAAGGCCTAGAGTCCAGCGTAGAAAGGCAGTGTAGAAATGAGGTCAACCTCATTTTCAAACTCCTTACATTGATGAAAAGGGACAGGTGTATTAATCTAAAGAGTTCTTGGGGAAGGTATGGAAAGGAAAACCATCAGGCCAAACTAGAGAAAAGGAAATAACTAAACCAGCAAGGAGATCCTGTGTGGCTCTGGCCTGAGCTGGGAAGGTGTGAGCTGGTGGGGTCGAGTCTCTTACTCGGGAAACTGAGTAAGATTCATACGGATGCCGGAATCTGAGGTTGCGCCGTCCTCAAGAGGATGACAGCGGACATTGAGCCTGCCTAGGAGTGCCGATGAAGCACTCGGCCAATTTCATTTTACTTACAGCCTCGTAAACCAGGACTGGTAACTCTCTGTGGACGAAGCGAATCAGGGATGATTGCCTTAAGTATCTTTCAGGGTAGATGGCTTTTAGACCCTGGAGCTCCATGTCTTGTAACACATCACATGTCAGGCCCTCTCTACTGGCATTTCAGAGATGGGTGGACAGCCCTGGGTCACAGCTGCCCTAGCACCTTGGTGAGGTACTAGTTTTCATATCTAGCATTTATTGCTTTAGGTGTTAAAAAATAAATCACCTCTTTAAAAGGTCAGTGTGGTTTATACTATGTGAGCAATGAAAATAACAGTCTGGGGCAAGCTTATTTATTATTCTTCAAATGAGGAAAGTAGTATTGCCTCCTGGCAAAGAGCTGGGAAATGAGAATGCTGAAGAAAATGGCTTATATCCTCACCACCATGATCCCGTTTAAGATCGTGTTGTGCTTTTTCTTCAGGAGGTTGATGCTGTTTGATTTTGTGTCTTGTTTTGCCGTTTGTTTTCTCTTTGTTCTTCAAAGCACAGTGTTTATGAGGAAGGCTGTTTAGGACTGTGTTTTTAGTAACTCTAGAAGAAGAAATGCATTTGTTAGAAGAGGCAAGTCACAAATTCTTGTAGCATATTGAAAATTGTAGTATAATCATTGTACATCATTCTTTTAGCATTTTGAAAATTGCTAATGTGAAGCTGGAGTTGCCTCCTTGCTGGAGCATGATTATAGCCTGTGTATGTGGCCCAATTCATTCTGTAGTGGAACTCAAGAATGGTGCTCATGTTACTTTTATTCCTCAAGTGCACTGAATTGTCCTTGTTGAGTTGCATTGGATTGTCCAGCAGAAAATCTTTCCTGGAGTTGGAAAATCCAAGGGGTCTGAATGTACCAGAATCAGATTCGTAGAGACAAGAAGGCATCCTGAGATGCCTCGCATATTGAAGTGAAACACTGCAAGAGAGAGAGCTGATTTGCAACTGAAAATAGATATAACATGTTACTCCCATGCAAAAGTTGCTCAGTCGTGTCCGACTCTTTGCGGCCCCATGGACTATATAGTCCATGGAATTCTCTAGGCCAGAATACTGGAATGGGTAGCCTTTCCCTTCTCCAGGGGATCTTCCCAGCGCATGGATTGAACCCAGGTCTCTCGCATTGCAGGCAGATTCTTTACCAGCTAAGCCACCAGGGAAGCCCAAGAACACTGGAGTGCATAGTCTATCACTTCTCCAGCGGATCTTCCCGACTCAGGAATTAAACTGGGGTCTCCTGCATTGCAGGCGGATTCTTTACCAAATGAACTGTCGGGGAATCCTCATCTTTCTCTGTTTAATCACTTGTCTACAGCTCAAATATCCATTCACTCAGCAGATGCTTCTTAAGGAGCAGTATGTATCAGCCACTGTGCTTGGTGCTGCCTCTGTGAAGGCCAGTGAGACGGATATGGCTTCTGACCTCTTGGGGCTTATAGTTCACTGGAATTAGCCTGATGCAGAGACCTTGAGATCCTGTTGACAGGTCATCCGCACAGCGCACAGGTAGGAGAGAGGTGACTGGTGCCCCGTGAATGACCATCAGAAACATTTTGTCTTGCACGTCACATCTGTGTTCACTGTCATTGACATGCTTCCTTTTGCTTTCAGCAGATTTCTTTTCATGTGTCCTTCCTTTTTCTGTGTTTGTTTTTGTCTGTTCTGGATCTTTGCTTCTGAGCAGGCTTTTCTCTGTCTGCAGTGAGCGGGGGCTGCTCTCTACTTGTGATGCATGCGTGTCTCATTGCAGTGGCTTCTCTTGCTGTGGAACAAAGGTTCTAAGGCACCTGGGCTCAGTTGTTGTGGCTCCTGGGCTCCAGAGCACAGGCTCAGTTGTCCCGTGGCACGTGGGATCTTCCCAGATCAGGGATTGATGCTCTCAGCAGATTCCAATGCTGTGTCATGGATATGATTTGTAAAAATGGGCGTGATTTTTTAAAAAATACTTTACTGAAGTTCATCTAGGAGTTTTATAGTATCTAGTCATACATTTAGGTCTTTATTCCATTTTGAGCTTATTTTTGTATATGATATTAGAGAATGTTCTAATTTCATTCTTTTACATGTAGCTGTCCAGCACTCCTTATAGAAGAGACTGTCTTTTCTTCACTGTATATTCTTGCCCACTTTGTCCTAGATTAATTGACTGTGAGTGCTTCTAGCCTTTCTGTCCTATTTCATTGATCTCTCTGTCTGTTTCTGCACCAGTGCCACACTATTTTGATTACTATAGCTTTGTAGTATAGTCTGAAGTCCGAGCATGCAATTCTTTCAGCTCTGTTCTTTCTTAAGATTGTTTTGGCTACTTGGAGTCTTTTGTGTTTTCATGAAAATGTAACTTTTTGTTGTTGTTGTTCTAGTTCTGTGAAAAACGCCATTGGTACTATGATAGGGATTGCATTGAATCTGTATATTCCCTTGGGTAGTCTGATAATTTGACAATATTGACTCTTTCAGTCAAGGAACATGGTATATCTTTCCATCTGTTTGTGTCATCTCCAGTTTCTTTCAGCAGCATCTTATAGTTTTCAGAGTACAGGTCTTTTGCATCCTTCGATAGGTTTATTCCAATGTATTTTATTCTTTCTGATGTGATAGTAAATGGGATTGTTTCCTTAATTTCTCTTTCTGATATTCTGTTGTTAGTATATGGAAGTGTGGCAGATTTTTGTATATTCATTTTTTATCATGTAGCTTTACTGAATTCATTGATGAGTGCTAGTAGTTTTCCAGTAGCATTTTTGGGATTTTTCTATATGTAGCATCATATCATCTGCAAACAGTGATACTTTTGCTTCTTCTTTTCCAACTCAGAGTATACAGGGTCATAAACAGATGCTTCTATGGGGCATGTAGGTAGCAGAAATAAGTCAGAGTGGCATATTTAAATACACAGGGATATTCTTTTCTCAGAGTTATGCCCTTTAAAATATGTGCAACTCTCTTGGTCTGCATGTTATTTCCTGCTTTGATAGAGACATGAATTCGGAGAAATAGCTGTCTGCTAATCAGAAACACCACAGGGCAAATGTGATGATAAATCACAGCAGGCACTTGGTGACTAGATCGGGGAGATATCTGGAATGCTGAGGTCAGTGTTGAACTGAAAATTGGATACCGCATCGAAAAGGAACACCTTCCAGTGCCACCTTATTATGAAGAAGAGCCCGAGAACTAGACTTTTAATTGGGGAAACCTCCTGATACTTAAATATTGACTCAATCTTTCTGTACTTTTCAAACCAAACACACAGGGTGATTTCAGCCTTTTGTATCAGTTGGCAACCTCTTGAATGAGACATAACTTCTGAGAGATGTTCTCTGTAGTCACAAACATCCTACAGTGTTTGGGAAGGTGATTTTGGTTAATTTAAAAAAAAATGAAAAAAATCACATCATGAAAGGATGGGTTTACCAGATCCAGTTCACTGGAAATCCATTTGCCAATGGCAAATGGGTGGGCTTTCCCTTAGATGTAGTATGAGCAAAGACCACTGAGATGGATTGGCAGAAGTAGCCCATGTAAGTCCAGCCACATGTTTGTGAGTTCATGTGAGCACACATGTGAACCTCCTATGACCCTTTATCAAGTTGAGAAAGCAAATCTATAATATGCTTTAAAATGGAAAGCTAACCCAATGTTTAGGAAATCCTTTGCATTCATGGTACTTTACATTGAAATTTAAAATAGTCAAGGCATTATCCAAAACCATGGTCTCAAACCAGGAGATAACCTCATATCCTTTGATCCAGGTCATACCATTACACCATCCCAGGGGGGCCACCATTAAGAATCTACCCGCAGTGCAGAGACCTGGGTTTGATTCCTGGGTTGGGAAGATCCCCTGGAGAAAGGAATGGCAACCCACCCCAGTATTCTTGCCTGGATAATTCCATGTACGGAGTAGCCTGGTGGACTATAGTCTATAGGGTCACAAAGAGTTGGACACAACTGAGCTACTAACACTTATTATGTGGCAAACACTTTTGAAGGTTTTGTGCACAGAGGCCTCATTTCCGCCCTTATGAAACGTACATTCCTGTTTTGGCAGGATGTGTGAAAATTCCTTAGCCTACTAACATGGCTCTTTCACATCACTATTCAGCCAGTACCCTGCTCATCCTCTACTGTGTTCCTCCAAACACTTACACACCATATTTATACTATTAACATATTAGTAAGTATGGGCTAAGATGGTGCTGGGAAACCCTCAAACTGCTTCCTTTGAGATGATTATTTGTTATGGAAAATTGCTCTGAAACAGGTCTTTAAGTCATGTATACCTTTTAGCCAGATGACTTTGGGTGCTTACTGAGCGTGCTCCTAAGTTCTTACACCCAGCGATGCTTTTAAGATTGCAGATGCCTCTGACGTGCATGTGAGTAATGTTGGCAACAACCGAGAAGTGGATGTTAGAGAGGCAGCTCTCATGATTTCAGTGGGTGGTTATCACAGGAGAATGAGTGACATGTTAGCAAACACGGAAAGAACTTTGACCCAAGGCTAATCTGAATCTGAGATGGGACTTTCAAGGACACCACAGCCATCCAGGCGTCTTGGCTGCACTTGCCTTCCTTCCATCATCATAGTCCTCATCTTCTAGGTGAGAATAAGAGCTGCTGTGTTCCTTCTCAAGCCTCCTCCTCTGAACATGTGGTATAATAGGTGAGAAGATTACTCTGCGCGTGACAAAGCATGTGAAAGTATAGGGTCATTGCTTTGGTTGCCATTCCTGTTATGAAACCCCACTTCTCTGAGTAATTTGAATTAGTTGAGTGTGGCTCAGTGGTGAAGAATCTGCCTGCCATTGTAGAATAAGTGAGTTTGATCCCTGGGTTGGGAAGGTCCCCTGGCGGAGGAAATGGCAACCCACTCCAATATTCTTACCTGAAAAGTCCCATGGACAGAGGAGCCAGGCAGGCTACAGCCTGTAGGGTCACAAAGAGTCGGGCACGACTGAGCGACTGCGTGACTGAGCAGGTGATAGAAGACACAGGCTGTAGAGCCAGACTGTCCAGGTTTGAGGCTGAACTGTACTGCTTCCTCTCTAGCTGTGTGACCTTGGGCAAGTTTCTTACCCTCTCTGATCATTGGTGGTTTCTCCTTGAGATGGGGCTGTATTGGCACCCGTCTCAGTGAACTGCTGTGAAGATACTGAGATAACATGGGCAAAGTGCTTCTAACAGTGCCCGGCCTGTCGTAAATGTGCCCTGAAGAGCAGCTATTGATGTCGCTGATGTTCTTTTGTTATCCAGGGTGTGCACTGCTTTGTCACTCTTCTCCTCCTCTTTTATCCTTCTGGCGTTTCCAGGTCTTCAAGTCTGCTGCCCTCTTAGAAGTCCTATATTTCTGAGGCCCTGAGGACCTATCTATAAGCTGCATGGTAGTTACGGTGGTGAGGGTGTTTTCTCCTCCATTATCTCAGATATTGATTAATTTATCATTCCACAGATAGCACTTATTATATAAACTTTTATTATACATTTAGTGAACTGTTGTTAAAGTCCTTTAAAAAATGTATTGTTATAACCCTCCATCGTAACTTCCTTTGAATACAAAATACCGAGTGTCTAGCCCACTGAGAATTAACTTAAAATGCTTATATGACTTTAAAAATCATGTGTGATTGAGGCTTTTTGTTGCTGTTGTTTAGTCGCTAAGTTGTGTCCAACTCTTTTGTGACCCCATGGGCTGTAGCCTGCCAGGCTCCCTGCCACCCATGGGATTTCCCAGGTAAGAACACTGGACTGGGTTGCCATTCCCTTCTCTGGAGGATCTTCTTGACCTGAGGATCAAATCTGAGTCTCCTGCATCGGCAGATGGATTCTTTATCACTCAGTCACCAGGGAAGCCCCTGATTGACATTTAACACTATGTAAGAATCCTCCCAGATTCTAGGAGTGAATTCAAGTCTGCTAATGCTGTTAAGGAAAGCAAGAGGCATACATATTCTCATCCACCAGGTGATATGTCGAAGCGGACAAGATGGTGTAATTTCCACCTTGGTACATGAAGAGAATGAAGGAGAGAACCAGGGAAGAGAAAGGAGCTGCAGGGTTTCCATCCCAAGCTTTTCTTGACTCTGCTCCGTCACTCACAGACTAGGTGCTTGTGACCTCGTGTGGGTGGTCTAATGTGTAAGGGTCTTAACGGGCTTCCCTGGTGGCTCAGCGGTAAAGAATTTGCCTGTCTTGCATACAGGGTTATCGTTACCATCTTTCTAAATTGCATATATATGCATTAGTATACTGTATTGGTGTTTTTCTTTCTGGCTTCCAGGTTCGATGCATGATACTGGATGCTTGGGGCTGGTGCACTGAGATGACCCAGAGGGATGGTAGGGGAAGGGAAGAGGGAGGGGGCTTCAGGTTGGGGAACACGTGTATACCTGTGGCGGATTCATGTTGATGTATGGCAAAACCAATACAATATTGTAAAGTAATTAATTAACCTCCAATTAAAATAAATAAATTTATATTTTTAAAAAAAGAATTTACCTGTAATTGCAGGAGACCTAGATTCCATCCCTGGGTTGGAAAGATCTTCTGAAGAAGGGAATCACTACCCACGCCAGTATTCTTGCCTGGAGAATCCCATGGACAGAAGAGCCTCAGCAGGCTACAGTCCTTGGGGTCGCAAAGAGTTGGACATGACGGAGCAACTCACACTTTCATTTTTTTCGATAGGAAGAGCTAGCCAAAGATATTTTCTCCATTTGGAGAAACCAAGAAATACAAATCTAAATCCCAGTCATGCCTGTTAGAAGTATGCTTGTCACAGTTTAAAGCCACTGAGGGGGGGATTTAATTTACTTTCCCAGCATCCTGGTCTAAGAAGCTGGATTTTAAATGAATGTAGAACATAGTGTTCCTTTGCCCTGGGTATTTAAAAATAGACCAAGAATTCCTCCTAGGGCATCTTTCAGATACACTTTAGCAGACCGATGACGGCTGTTCCCAGGACGGATTTAAATCTGAAACGAAATGAAAATTTAACAAGGTGAGTTTGTTCAGGTTAAAAGCGTCTACCCCTTTCAGCTCATCCAAGATGATTCCTGGTTGGACAGTTTCCCAAGACAGGCTGGGCTGTTTCCCCGGAAGCTATAATGGTCAGTAAATCATTCCGGAATTCAGGTCTTTGTTACTTTTTTTTCCTGGCAAAAGACCAGGAATGCGAATTTGCCTACCCGTTATGGCCTCAAATGTTTTTACACTAGGATGCTTCTGGGCTGAAGTTGAAGGTTTGTGTGTGTGTGTGTTGTTATATTTTTTCCTTCCCCTTTTGAATGTTTTAGGAACCCAGCGGTTTGCTGCTCTCTGCTGCCCCCTGTTGATTGTGAAGGAGAACAGCTGGTTTTCCACTCAGCGTGGTTCTTAAAATAACCCTTGCCGAGAGCTTTGTGTGAGGTTGAACTGTTGGGTTTCTGGTTTCAGGTGAGGGCGACTGATCTGTGAAACTGACTTTTAAGTGAAAGCTGAGCTACATGAGGAAGAAGGCACCTACAAGCGGCAGGGGTTCCTGAGTTCAAGGACACGAAGGAAGTGGACGACTGTGAGAGCCCGGCTCCAGCTGGCACCATCTAGCTGCTTGCGTTTAGGACCTTTGCTGCTGTTAGAGTCCCGATCCTTGGCTCCTTATAGCTGGGCCCCAGAATTAGGTTCAGCTAAACAAATAACCTTCAGGGCCCCACTGTATGTCAGGTCCTGCCCTGGCTGCTGGGGACAGTCCAGGAAGGCAAGTACAGCCACATTAACATTTTGAGCTCTGGAGTCAGAACATGCCTTGGAATATGAGCTTCATCTCTTGCGGGTTGTGACTTGGATAAGTTACTTAAACATTAGTCTCTGTATCTGTGCAATGTATTTTACAGTAGGTGATGCATGGGTGATTGTGAGAAACAGAGCATTACAATGGTGTTTATCATTTGTTGTTCATGTACTAATGTCGGCATTAAAAAAATTTTTTTTTATTGGAGTGTAGTTGCTTTGGGGTATCCTTGGCAGCTCAGATGGTAAAGAATCTACCTACAGTGCAGGAGACCTGAATTCCGTCCCTGGGTTGGGAAGATCCCCTGGAGAAGGGAATGGCTGTCCACTCCAGTATTCTTGCCTGGAAAATTCCATGGACAGAGGAGCCTGGAGGGCTACAGTCCACAGGGTCCCAAAGAGTCAGACATGACTGAGCTTGTAGGCACACATCGTTGATTTATAATGTTATGTTAGTTTCTGTGGTACAGCAAAGTAATTGAGTTATATGTATGCATATATTCTTTTTTTTTTGTTTCTTTTTACATATAGGTCTTCACAGAGTATTGAGTAGAGTTTCCCGTGCTATACAGTAGGTCCTTATTAGTTACCTTTTGCATATATTAATATGTAGTAGTTTGTATATGTCAATCCCTATCTCATGTCAGGGCATTTTTAAGCACTGTCCTTCCCTTATCTTTTGAATCCTTACAAAATTCCTAGTACTGTGTCAGATGAACATCCCTATTTTACAAATGAGAAAGTAGTAATTTCAAAAGATGAGGGAATATGTCCAAGGGTAAGCAAGCAAGCATATTATCTGCCAATAGACTTGTTGTTGGTTTTCTTTGGGCTGTCAACAGCAGAAAACCCACTAAAAGAAGCTTGTCTTATACAGGAGTTGTTATTGCACTTCATGATTCCTGAAGGTAAACAGCTTCACAGTTGCTTACATGAACAGTGCCGTTATTTCACCAAGCGTCCTGGGTGCTTCACATCTTTTCATCTTCCCTTCCCCAGCTTATACGCTCTCAGGCTCTCATCCTCATAGTGCAAGACGGCTGCCACAGCTCCAGGCATCTTCTTGGAGCACACACAGGGCGATCGCTCAGATAGTGCTGGGAGAAAGAACACTTTGGGGGTACGGCTGCTTTACTGGCAACCGGCAGGGTCTACCCCTATTCACCTGGGTTCACCAAGGCTTATTCGAGATCAGGTACTTTGGCCCAAGAGCCCACAACCCACGGATGATGTACAAAGCGCTGAGCTCAGAGCCTGGCACTTAGCAGTTCCTCTCTGCAGGTTTCCTAGTGTTTCTGGCATTCTGTTCACCCAGTTGCTCTTCTCAGGATGGAGAGGCAGACACGTCAGAAAGTAATCTATAACATACAGAACGTGCTGCACTATCTGTAGCCACAGACATGTATACATTCAGAGGTTTGATCAGGTTTAAAACACTGGCCCATAGTGGGGCTGTTTAGAGTTGATTTTTCTCTCAAGCCAGGTGGTTTTTTTTTCCCCTACTTTCTGGTGCCCTCTTTGATCTGGATCCTGAAATTCCAAAGAATCCTTTTCCACCCACTTCCTTCCCTCTGTAACCCCAGTGTAAGCAGAAGAATTGACTCATTGGAAACCCGTGACTTCATTTGGAGGCTGAGTCAAAAGGAAGTCCCCCAGAGGAGCTTGGGGCATTTTCCTTTTGACTTCACTCTTCAAAAATGATGTCGTGGAACTTCCCTGGTGGTCCAGTGGCTAAGACTCTGCGCTTTCAATGCAGGGGCCTGGATTCGATCCCTGGTTAGGGCTAGATCCTGCATGCCCCAACTAAGACCCAGTGCAGCCAAATTAAAATAAATAAATTTTTAAAAATGATGTCTCATGTTAGACAATAAGTAGAAAGTTCACTAGACTATATTGGTTAAGATGTCCTAACTCTGATACCTTCTTATCTTGGACAAGTTAATTAATCCCCTGCTGCTGCTGCTAAGTCGCTCCAGTCGTGTCTGACTCTGTGCGACCCCATAGACGGCCGCCCACCAGGCTCCCCCGTCCATGGGATTTTCCAGGAAAGAGTACTGGAGTGGGGTGCCACTGCCTTCTCCAAATTAACCCCCTAAGTCTCAGTTGTTTAATCTGTAAATGGGCTAATAATAACAACCTCCCTACCCCCACCTCTTGAGGATGTTCTGAGGAGTGACTAAGATATATATTTAAGTACATTTGAACGGTGAACGCATGTTCAATAACCCGCCCCCACTGTTCTAATTTCTGAGTCTCTTCGCCTTCAAAGGGCAAAGGCCCTTTCTAGAATTAAACTGGTGACCCAGGGATAAAGGGAGCCTGTTTTTCACTGCTTTTTTTTTTGATTATTCATCTGGGTTACTTAGTTGGGAGCTAAGGTCAGACATTGCAGGGGGCCCTACACAGGGAAGCATCAACTGTCTTCTGCATATGTTTTGTCGGACAGACACCTGGGGATTCCACAGATGGGGAGTCTGAGACGCTGAGCGACCAGTTCACTCTGACCTTGAACTGTTTATCTGGCTTGAAGTGGCTCATGGCCAGATAAGAACTCAGATGATTATCTCAGTTTCTTCTGTTTCTTATGAGTCCAAAAAAAGGAAAAAGTTGTTAGTGATCAGAATTCATTTGCAGATGTGGTTTCCTTTTCCCAATCAACTTGTCAGAGCTCACGTCTCTCCCCGGGCTGTTTCATTCATTCATCTGTTCAGATATATTGCAGGCACAGGGCTATGGGCTCAGTGAAAAGGGCAAATGCTTCATTGTGGAGCTTGTTGTCACCTGCCATTCATATTCTTCCCCTTTCATCTTCCTACCCAGAGCCTTTCTTACTGGGAGACCTGACCGTTTAGTTCATATGAGTCTCTTGGTAAGAAATCTAAGTGTCAAAATTCAAATCCTATATATGTGTCTGTTATTATTAGGTAAGAATCGACATTTTCTACAAAGATGCTTGTTGAAAGCACTCTTCGAAGGGAAAGAGACTCAGAAATGATGACAATAGGGGGGGCTATTGATCATGGTAAGTTTCTGAGATGGGCATGGCAACCTGTTCCAGTGTTCTTATCTGGAGAATCCCCATGGACAGAGGAGCCTAGAGGGCTACACTCCATAGGGCTGCAGAAAGTTGTACACAGCTGAAGTGTCTTAGCACAAATTTCTGGGCACCTTGCAAAAATACTTAGATATTATTTCTGTCATTCGTCAGAACACCTTCAAGAGATGGCAGTGGCCGGGGACAGGGTGTTATTTCGTCCCATTTAGAGTCCGTTGGACTGCAAGGAGATCCAACCAGTCCATCCTAAAGGAGATCCGTCCTGGGTGTTCATTGGAGGGACTGATGTTGAAGCTGAAACTCCAATACTTTGGCCACCTCATGTGAAGAGTTGACTCATTGAAAAAGACCCTGATGCTGGGAGGGATTGGGGGCAGGAGGAGAAGGGGATGACAGAGGATGAGATGGCTGGATGGCATCACCGACTCGATGGACATGAGTTTGGGTGAACTCTGGGAGTTGGTGATGGACAGGGAGGCCTGGCGTGCTATGATTCATGGGGTCACAAAGAGTCAGACACGACTGAGCGACTGAACTGAACTGACAGATGGAAAAACAGAGGCCAAGGGATTTATTATCTTGTCTAAGGTGGGAAGATACCAACTCGCTCTCACTGGGTTTTAGGATGTGCTTGGTTCATCCCCTCTGGCAGCCTGAAGATGGGCAGCCTGGGCAGTGAAGTGAGTGAGTGTGTGCGTGTGTCTCAGCAGTGAGGGGGAATGTGGATACAGCAGATCTCAAATACCACCTTCCCCAAAGGGTGATGTCTTGCCCACAGCATTCATTCTCCCCAAACTTCCATCTCATCTTTGTAGAAGATGCTGATTCTTAACCTATTACTAACACACACAGTTATAGGATTTGAAATTTGAGATTGAAAGGTTGGAGGTGAGCCTTGGTATGCCATTTGCTGTGTTGAGTGTCTTCGGCCCCATTCAGTCTGCGCTCCAGACTCTTCCCGCAGGGTCTCTGCTGCCTAGACTCACTCTCAGGTCAGTTCAGTTTCTCAGTCGTGTCTGACTCTGCTGCGGCCCCATGGACTGCAGCACTCCAGGCCTCCCTGTCTGTCACCAACTCCCGGAGTTTTCTCAAACTCATGCCCATTGAGTCGGTGATGCCATCCTACCATCTCATCCTCTGTCATCTCCTTCTCCTCCTGCCTTCAATCTTCCCCAGTATCAGGGTCTTTTCAAATGAGTCAATTCTTCACATCAGGTGGCCAAACTATTAGAGTTTCAGCTTCAGCGTCAGTCCTTCTAATGAATATTTGGGACTGATTTCCTTTAGGATGGACTGGTTGGATCTCCTTGCAGCCCAAGGGACTCTTAAGAGTCTTCTCCAATGCCACAATTCAAAAGCATCAATTCTTCAGTGCTCAGCTTTCTTAATAGTCCAACTCTCACATCTATACATGACTACTGGAAAAACCATAGCCTTGACTAGACAGACCTTTATTGGCATAGGAATGTCTCTGCTTTTTAATATGCCGTCTAGGTTGGTCATAACTTTTCGAAGGAGTAAGCGTCTTTCAATTTCATGGCTGCAGTCACCATCTGCAGTGATTTTCAGTTCAGTTCATTCGTTCAGTCGTGTCCAACTCTTTGCGACCCCATGAATCGCAGCACGCCAGGCCTCCCTGTCCATCACCAATTCCCGGAGTTCACTCAAACTCACGTCCATCGAGTCGGTGATGCAGTGATTTTGAGCCCCCCAAAATAAAGTCTCTCTGTGTTTCCGCTGTTTCTCCATCTATTTGCCATGAACTGTATTGAGTGTTAACTCGAGGAATCAGAGGTGAACTTCCCTTTTCCTGTCCCACCTGATACCACTTGCAGCAAGTCATTGAGCCTTGAATGTTCTTCGGATTTCTGCTTAAATGTAAACCAAGAGTGAGCGTACAATCTTTTGTAGATGTGGGACAGAGTGCTCCTCACTTGGCTGAGTGTAAGCTGTGCTCTTCATGAAACCTGAACACACATCATGGAGACCACCTATGACTTCCCAGCGAAAGATGGCATTTTGAAGAGCAGCATCTTTTTGCATGGGATCTAAGTATGTGTCTAAATCCAGTCCATCACTTAGCACAAAAGACATGTTCTGCAGGTATTTAATAAACTAAATTGAATAACGCTTAGTTCAGGCCTTCTTCCCCAAAGCACTGTTCTGCTGAATGTAACACAGAAGAGATGGGTCATCATTCATTCTGGCTTAGAGACTTCCCGTGTTAAAGTCTTTGTGACATTCATGGAAAGACCAGGAGCACACGGATCTGGGAACTGAGTCACAGAGCTGCGGCAGGAGGAGCCCTCCTGGCGCCAGGCAGGTCCACACTGAGTGGTGATGTGGAGAGAAAAGTACAGACGTGCAAAATGCCCCAAGAGCAAGGAGGCAAATTTGACAGAAATCCAATTTTTGTCACCAGATTTAGATTACGAGATGAAAGGCTAGATTTATGAGGATGGATTGACTCTCCCTAGGCATTATGACTTTGGAACTGCTGCTAGGTGAAAAGTGGCGCATTTTTTAGAGGAATTGAGTTCCACAGAAAGGCTTTTCCTTAGGTAGGAATTAAAACATCCACCAATCCATATTGTTCTACATAAGAATACACACACACAGGCAAGCTGTTAATTAACTAAAATGTTCTGACTTAACAGCCGTATTTGTATAGATATCAGTTCAGCTCAGTCGCTTAGTCTTGCCTGATTCCTTGCGACCCCATGGACGGCAGCACGCCAGGCTTCCCTGTCCATCACCAACTCCCAGAGCTTGCTCAAACTTATGTCCATTGAGTTGGTGATGCCATAGATAGATACAGACGTGATGAAAGAAGTTCCAAAAGGAGCTGTGATTCCAGCTTCCACAGATAATCTTTGCCAACGTTTTTCTGGCCCCTTTTCTTTACATGTCCATTGTTGTTGCTGAGTCACTCAGTCATGTCTGACTCTTTGTGACCCCATGGACTCTAGCCCACCAGGCTCCTCTGTTCATGGGATTCTCCAGGCAAGAATACTAGAGTGGGTTGCCATTTCCTTTCCCAAAGGATCTTCCTATCCCAGGGATTGAACCTGTGTGTCCGTCTCCTGCATTGCAGGAGGATTCTTTACCACTGAGCCACTGGGGAAGCCCCTTACATGTCCATTGTTGTCATTCCGTGGGTCAGTCGTGTCTAACTCTTTGTGACCCCATGGACTGCAGCATGTCAGGCTCCTCTGTCCTTCACTATCTCCTGGAGTTTGCTCAGACTCATGTCCAAGGTGTCAGTGATGCCATCCAAACATCTCATCCTCTGTCCTTCTCCTGCCCTCAATCTTTCCTAGCATGAGGGTTTTTCCAGTGAGTTGGTTCTCATGCTAAAGTATTTGAGCTTCAGCATCAGTCCTTCCAATGAATATTGAGGGTTGATTTCCTTTAGGATTGACTGGTTTGAGCTCCTTGCTGTCTAGGGGACTCATAACCGTCTTCTCCAGCACCACAGTTTGGAAGCATTAATACATGTTCGTACATATTTGCTAATGTGGGATCACTGTAAGTTGCTTTGTCTTTACTTAAGATACTACAAGCATTTCTTTGTGCTCTTAAATGTCCTTCTAAGATATAACTTTGTATATTATGAATTATGTCTTATTTTCTACTCTTTTAGGCTGTGCATTGTTGCATGGAGGATCTTAGTTCCTCGGCCAGAGGTCAAACCTGTGCCCCCTGCACTGGGGGGCACAGAGTCTTAACCACTGGATGCCAGGGAAGTCCCAAGATGTAACATTGTAACCAGCTACGTAGTGTTCCATTGTATGATTGGAGAGTAATCAGTTAAACCCCTTTGTTGGGTACTTAATTTGCTTCCCGTATGAAAGTGTGTGCCTAAGTCTTAAACTCTTATTCCACCCCAAGCCTAGCTTCACAATTTCTGGACCAACCACAACTAACCTTTTCCAGGGTGAATTTCAGAGAAAACGGGTTCACATTCTTCTTAATTCAACCTCACATTCTTCCTTAATTCAAGGAAGCAAGGGCTTCCTTGGTGGCTCAGATGGTAGAGAATCTGCCTGCAGTACAGGAGACCAGAGTTCAATCCCTGGAGTGGGAATGGCTACCCACTCCAGTAT
Source organism: Redunca redunca (assembly GCA_006410935.1). Taxonomy (NCBI): domain Eukaryota; kingdom Metazoa; phylum Chordata; class Mammalia; order Artiodactyla; family Bovidae; genus Redunca; species Redunca redunca. The sequence goes on along the minus strand of SJYQ01000330.1, from coordinate 2,029,481 downwards.
TCTTGCCTGGAGAATTGCATGGACAGAGGCGCCTGATGGGCTACCATCCATGGGGTCACAAAGCTGGACAGGACTCAGTGACTAACACTTTCACTTTTTCATCTGTAACGAGGGTCGTGGAACCTAATCCTTTGATTAATTTTCTCAGAAAATGTATCTCTTAGTTAATGCTTTTCGTTTCTGTTTTTCCATTTTCATCCTGGTGGCATCAGATGGGGCATGTCTGTTTTTCTTAGGAACATTTCTGAAGCTACCAAGCAATACGGAACATGTGGTCAGTAAGGGTATTTTTCACAGATGCCTTTTTGTCACACAAACGGGATTAGCCCAAGAAGTGTGATTCATCTTGTACTCTGATGTGGTTTCGAAATCTTCATTTGTCTGTTACTAGGAAAAAGTCTCTGGATGAGTCTTTCCAACGATTTATAAACATACAGATTAGTCATCCACCTTCCTAGCCACCATCCAACCATCCATACATCTGTCTATCCGAATATCCATCCACCCAGTATTGATTGAGTACCAACTCTGCGCTGGGCTGTGAGTTACATACCAGGACAAAGACATGAACTAAGGTGAATTCTTTTGCTGAAAGCACTCACATTTAAATGCTGGATTCTCTTTGCTGAAGTTCAAGGATCTTTGAAATTATTTGTGAATTGTGAGTAGCTGCTTAGTCACTCTGTTGTGTCTGACTCTTTGCGACCCCATGGACTGTAGCCCGCCAGGCACCTCTGTCCCTGAGATTTACCAGGCAAGAATACTGGAGTGGGTTGCCATTTCCTACTCTGGGGATCTTCCTGACCCAGCAATCAAACCCATGTCTTCTGAATTCTCCTGCATAGACAAGTGGATTCTTTTCCACCTGAGAAGCCCCTGTGAACTATATTCTTGTTGTTCAGCCCCTAAGTCATGTCTGACTCTATGAAACCCCATAGACTTCAGCAGGCCAGGCTTTCCTGTCCTTCAGTATTTCCTGGAGCTTGCTCAAACACATGTCCATTGAGTTGGTGATGCCATCCAACCATCTCATCGTCTGTCGCCCCCATCTCCTCCTGCCCTCAATCTTTCCCAGCATCAGGGTCTTTTCCAGTGAGTTGGCTCTTCATATCAGGTGGCAAAAGTACTGGAGCTTCAGCTTCAACATCAGTCCTCTCAGTTAATATTCAGGGTTGATTTCCTGAATCAGGATTGACTGGTTGGATCTCCTTGCAGTCCAAGGGACTCTCAGAAGTCTTCTCCAGCATCACAATTCTGAAGTATCAGCTTTCTTTATAGTCCAGCTCTCACATCTGTACATGACTACTGGAGAAACCATAGCTTTGACTATATGGACCTTTGTTGGCAAATTGATAACTTTGCTTTTTAGTATGCTATCTGGATTCGTCATAGCTTTCCTTCCAAGGAGTAAGGTGTCTTTTAATTTCATGACTTCAGTCACTGTCCACAGTGATAGTGGAGCCTGAGAAAATAAAATCTGTCACTGCTTCCACTCTTTCCCCTTCTATTTGCTGTAAAGTGATGGGACCAGATGCCATGATCTTAGTTTTATGTATGTTGAGTTTTACGCCAGCTTTTTCATTCTCCTCTTTCACCGTCATCAAGAGGCTCTTTTAGTTCCTCTTAACTTTGGGCCTTAAGGATGTCATCTGCTTATCTGTCAGTTCAGTTCAGTCGCTCAGTCGTGTCCGACTCTTTGCAACCCCATGAATCGCAGCACGTCAGGCCTCCCTGTCCATCACCAACTCCTGGAGTTCATCAGACTCACATCCATCGAGTCAGTGATGCCATCCAGCCATCTCATCCTCTGTCGTCCCCTTCTCCTCCTGCCCCCAATCCCTCCCTGCTTCAGAGTCTTTTCCAATGAGTCAACTCTTCACATGAGATGGCCAAAGTACTGGAGTTTGAGCTTTAGCATCATTCCTTCCAAAGAAATCCCAGGGCTGATCTCCTTCAGAATGGACTGGTTGGATCTCCTTGCAGTCCAAGGGACTCTCAAGAGTCTTCTCCAACACCACAGTTCAAAGCATCAATTCTTCGGTGCTCAGCTTTCTTTATAGTCCAACTCTCACATTCATACATGACCACAGGAAAAACCATAGCCTTGACTAGATGGACCTTAGTCGGCAAAGTAATGTCTCTGCTTTTGAATATGCTATCTAGGTTGGTCATAACTTTTCTTCCAAGGAGTAAGTGTCTTTTAATTTCATGGTGGCAGTCACCATCTGCAGTGATTTTGGAGCCCCCCAAAATAAAGTCCGACATTGTTTCCACTGTTTCCCCATCTATTTCCCATGAAGCGATGGGACCAGATGTTTATCTGAGGTTGTTGATATTTCTCCGGGCAATCTTGATTCCAGCTTGTGAACTATGGTATGTACTATATATATATATAAAACATGTATAAATATATATCAACATATATATATGTGTGTGTTAAATATAAAATCTTTATGCATGTATACTCCTGAAAATGGGGTCTGAGTCTTCAGATCCTTAAATAGCTCATTGGTCCTAAAAAAAGACACTGGTATTTAGGACAAGTTGGAAAAGGCCACCAGGTGACCAGTTGTACCATGGTGTGAGAAATTGCTAAAGTTGAGGTGTGGATTCTACACTTAGAGAACAGAAGAAGTGGGTCCTAATTTACTCGAGTAGCCCAGTGTTCAGGGGAGCTCCTGGGGGTGGTCACACTGAGCCCTGAGGATGGCTCGGACACGGATAGATGAACAGATGTCTCGTAGAAGCATCTGATCTGGGCTGAGGGAAGGACACGTACAAAGGCCCAGATGCTTAAGAGGTTTAATCAAGAAACACTGACTCAGGTAGCTGATCAGCACCTAAATGGAGGGTCCCTGGGAGACATGCAAGAACTGAGGGTGTAGAAATTGGAAGAGAGCAGATGCTGAAAGGCATTGTGAATCCTGGACTGGAATCCGCTGGAGACCTTGAATGACTTCAAAGATTTTGAAGCAGAGTGACTCCACAAATTTGTCTTTTGAAAGCAAATATTTCTGGGAGAGACTTCAGTAGCCTCATCAGCTCAGAATTTAATTGATGGTCCCCTGAGGACTGGGGGCATGAGGCACTTGGGGATGTGGATGTTGGAGCAGATAAAGCCATTGGCGAGGTAAGTGGCAGCCTTGCCAACTTCAGTTCTGGCAGAGTTTACAGAAATGGAGGAGAGCCATCCTGTTGAGGCCTTCCTAAGGCACCATCAGCTTTCCATAACAGCTCATTTAATCCTCTTAAGAATTTACAAAGGCGTAGATTGGGAATTAGTTTCCTATTGCTGTTCTAACAAATTACCACTGTAGTGGCCTGAAAGGAAGCAGGTTTGTTAACTTACAGTTCTGGAGGTCTTCAGCCCTGAGTGGGTCTCCCTATCTAAAGTCAAGGGGTGGGCGGGGCTGCACCCCGACAGGAGGCATCAAGTCTGGTCCATTTCCTTGCCTTTTTCAGGTCTTGGAGGCTGCCTGTGCTCCTAGGGTTCAGGGTCCTTACAAAGCCAGCGGTGACGGTTTGAGTTCTTCTCACGTTGTATCTGACACTGACCTTTCCGTCTCCCTCTCCCACGTGGAAGGACCCTTGTGACTGCACTGGGTAATCCAGGCTATCACCTCCCCATCCTAAGGTCAGCTGATTAATAGCCTTCCTTCCTTCCTTCCGTCTACTACCTGGATTCTCCGTTTTCCTGGGAAGGCAGCATATTCACAGGCTTGGGAGGTTAGGACAGGGTCATCTTTATGTGCTGTGTACTCAGTCGCTCAGTTGCATTTGACTCTTTCTGACCCCATGGACTGTAGTCTGCCAGGATCCTCTGTCCTTGAGATTTCTCAGGCAAGAATACTGGAGCGGGTTTTCATTTCCTTCTCCAGGGGATCTTTCTGACCCTGGGATCAAGCCCTGTGCCTGTTGCATCTCCTGCATGGGCAGGCGGGTTCTCTGCCACTAGAGCCACCCAAGAAGCCTGGGTCGTCTTTAGGAGGCCGTCGTTCTATAGACCATACATTTTCATCTCCTCTCTTCTACTGTAGAAATAGCTTCAGAGGTTATTACAGCCCCCACAGCTCTGGAGGGGCCAGAACAGGGATTTGACCCCCAGTGTCTTTGGCTTCAAAGTCAGCCAGTGATAAGAGGTGAACTTTGGATGAAAGCTAATGATCAAAGACATTTAGGTCTCCCGCACCTCTTAGGTCACTTGTGTTCTATAGAGGGTTTTTAAATTTGCTTTCTAAATTAGTCATTCTCCAAGTTACTCACCCCCTTGTTGCCATTGAAAAAGGCCTAATATATGCCTAGGAAATCTGCTATGAAATGGATGTTAGGTTTTGATCTGAGCTTTGTCCCAGTGATATATCTAACTTTGTTGGGGAGCAGACTGTCCCTGAGTGTGCTTGCCAAGGATGGGAAAGACCACACATGTTCATTTGGTAGCATCTTTTCTTTTTCTCATTCCCTGAGTCGCCATCCTAAGGAAGAAAGGATGTCAGGGATTTGATTTTTAAGAGGTCCACCATCCGTTTGGTTTCTTATAACCCCAGATGATTTTTTTCCTGATAATGAGGAAACACTTAGGCAAGGAGGCAACAGTTTCTATGTAAAACCTGGAACTCTTGGACTTATAGCGAAAGACAGAATGAGTCAGATTAAAAAGTCACCAAGGGAGAAACTGACATGCACGCCAGACACTCGAATACCCACCATGGCAGGCATTCCATTGGAAGCTTGGAAGGACTTATTTTAGGATAAATGAAAAGGCTACTTTTGAAGCAGGTAAGTCATAGCTAAGAGCTTGGAGGCAAGCTCCTTCTAGTTTCAACTTCAGCCTCAACTTCTTTAGTGTTTAAGATCATGAAGATTCCCCATCTGCAAATTGGAAATGATGATAATATCAACCTCATCAAGTTGTTGTGAGCAAAACACTCAGTAGACCTTTTGGCATGTGGTAAAAGCCTGCCTGGGTATCTGTATATCCATCCATCCATCTATCCATCCATCCATCCATCCTTCTAGCTATCTATCCATCCATCCCCCCTTGCTTCCATTCGCCCTTGCTTACCATCCTCTCATTCATCTCTAGTAGATACCATTACCCTTCTTATTTTTGGAGGTTAGTAACAGAAATCAGGTTTATTGAGGTTTAATGATTGACGTCTCTGTCCATCCATCCATCCATCCATCCAGCTACCTCTCTTTCCATCCATCATTATTAAATATCAGTGTCCTCATCGCTACAGAGGTTAGTCACAGAAATAAGTTTCATTAGATTTAAATAATCGAGTAGATTTGGATTCCTTTCAAAGTAAAACATTTTAGATAATTTTTTTGAAAGCAAACACACAAACACGTGAACTCAAGATGGTAAATCCTTCATAGATTTCTTTTAAAATTCGTATTTATTTTTGTTTTTTATTTTTTGACCATACCAAGCAGTATATGGTATCTTAGTTCCCTTACCAGGGATTGAAACTGCCCTCCCCACCCCCCACCCCCACATTGGAAATGTGGAGTCTTAACCACTGGACTGCTAAAGAAGCCCCTAGTCCTTCATAGATGTCTAAGCGTTTAGAACACCTCTGCCATTTCCAAGATTGATGTCGAAAAACTCCGCCACCTCACTGTTCCCACAGATTGTCCGAGTGCTTTATATGGAACAGATTGGACCTTTGCCGTTTAGACAGCTACCAGAGTGTGTTCACCCTTTTTGTCTTGCTTCCTGGCGTCTTGCGCACCAGGGAGAAGGGCTTGCAGAATTGGAAGTGAGTGGAAGCACTTCTGTCTGCCATTCATTCTGGAAGGCAGACACCTCTAACGAGCTTGTACCTGATAAAGTCTCTGCCTTTGCGAGGAGCTTGGTAACCAGCCAGCACCTCTGATTAGTCCTGCTCTGAGCTTCTCTTCTGAAACTGAAAGAAAGGAAGGCAAGATAGCAAACCAAGTCCAAGGCTGAGTGAAGCAGAGGGGCAGACTAATGACCTGCTGGAGTTTGGAATTGTCCCAGACACTCTCTGGTTTTCATGGCGATGCACGGGAAAGTGTGTCCACAGTTAGAGAGATTTGCTTTCTTTCTTAACATCACCCTTTGCCCGGCTCCAAGAGAAGTCTCGTCTCGAGTTCTTTGCCTTTGAGCTTGGGTGCCAGATCCTAGTCACCCACCCCTAAGTGGCAAAGGAGTTTTGAAGAAGCCTGACCTGACCCTGAGCGGACCCTTTTAGGGTGTGAAACTTTGGGGAGCGGATTATGGAAACATCATCAGATGTCATTTGCTTTTGCCGCCATGTTGCCACGGAAACAGAACGTGGCTTGTTCATGGTAAACGACCTTGTCATTGCTTTTATATATGCTCTTAGTTATTTTGCTGAAGTTATTTATAACCTGATGGAATAAAATCCCAGGAGAGGGGCATTGTTCTACTTAATTGTTGCATGGTGTGGAGGAGAAAAATTCTATCCCATTGAAAGGAGGAGAAAAGGAAAGAACAGAATGAAACAGAAACACATAGATAAATCCTTCTGAAAATTGCCTCCCAAAGGCATTTTTGCCTTGCCCCATGCTACAGCGCAGCAGGCTTCTCTGTCCATGGGATTCTCCAGGCAGGAGTATTAGAGTGGTTTGCCGTTTCCTCCTCCAGGGAAGCTTCCCGACTCAAGAATTGAACCCACGTCTCCTGCATCTTCTGCGTTGGCAGGTGGGTTCTTTACCACTGAGCCACCTGGGAAGACCAGGACCATGTGAACTCCGTTGTATTTGCTCTAAATTTTATCTTGGATGTTTTATGTAGCCACTATAACATTTTTTAAAAATCTCTTTTAGGACTGTTCATTCCTTTCATATCCTCTGCAGAACCTTCCCTGTAGTTGGTTAATATGTCATCACAGGTTTTGGGATTGTAGATGTTAGCCATTTTGTGAATTCTCTACCTCTCTGATGGCCTTTGAGGAAATTCTGGGTCCTTAAGATCAAGCTTTTGGAGTCCATGGACCAACATAACCTTTCACTATGGTCTAATGAGGTGTCAAGTTTATAATTTATCGAATAAGGATGTTTCAAACCCTAACCCTTGGCTGGCTGTTTACCATCACCATTACTTTATAAAATAGAGGATGTTATATGAGCTATAAAGAAATACCATAACAGATAATATATTTGATCATCTTCGATGTGTTGGATACATTAACCTCACTCCTCCAGGCATGGGCAATGGGCCAGCTCAAGTAGCCTTACCTGGGAAAGAGTTAGGAGCGCAGAGACCCAGGCCCCTCCCCAGACCTCCTGAACCAGCACTGTCAGGTCCCTGCGGCCTCCAGGTGATGTGAATGGGCGTTAAAGTTTTAGAAGCCTTCCTCTAGAGGAATGTGTCTCCACTTGGGGGACTTCATTAAAGGTACAAATTCTTGGGTCCTACTCAGACCTAGAAGATCAGGAATCTCTGGTGGGGGGTGGGGTTCTCAGCCACCTAGAGTTTTAACAAGCTTTCTAGATGACTATTATCAATGCTAATGTATGACAAGCTCTGGTCCATAGCGAGAGCTTTCATTATCTCCATTTTGCAGATGAGAAAAACGAGCCAGTGGCAGGGTCACTTCTCCCAAGTACTTAGTAAGTGGCCAAGTGAGGGTCTGCACCTAGGACATGTGAGCCTGGAGTCCACAGACCTAGCCATTATGTTGCTGTTGTTGTATTTTTTTAATATTCATTTATTTTTGGCTGTGCTGGGTCTTCACTGCCACTCGGGCTTTTCTGTAGTTGCAGCGAGCGGGGCCAGTTCTCTGGAGTTGTGGTGCCCTGGCTTCTCACTGTCGAGGCTTCTCTTGTTGTGGCTCGCGGGGCTCTAGGATGACTGGGCTTCGGTCGTTGCGGCTCACAGGGCTCTAGAGCCCAGGCTCAACAGTTGTTGCACACGTGCCTAGCTGCCCCGCAGCAGGTGGGATCTTCCTGGACCAGGGATTGAACTGGTGTCCTGCACTGGCAGGGTATTCCCTGCCGCTAAGCCATCAGGGAAACCCTCTTGTTGCTGTGGAGTCACTGAGTCATGTTTGACTCTGCAACCCTGTGGGCTGCAGCACGCCAGGCTCCTCTGCCCTCCACTGTCTCCCAGAGTTTGCTCAAATTCATGTCCATTGAGTCAGTGATGCTATCTAACCCTGCCACCATCTCTTTGAGCTGTTCTCCATTGAACTTAGCACTCTCCAAAATTCTTTTCTGATTATTTTCTGTTTTTTTTGTTTGTTTTTATTTATTTATTTATTTTTATTATTATTATTTTTTTACATGTTTCAATGCCATTCTCCCATCTCATCCCACCCTCTCCCTCTCTCTCTCCCCCAGAGTCCAAAAGTTCACTCTATAGATCTGAGTCTCTTTTGTTGTCTCGCATACAGGGTCATCATCCCCATCTTTCTAAATTCCATATATATGTGTTAGTATATTGTATTGGTGTTTTTCTTTCTGGCTTGCTTCACTCTGTATAATCGGTTCCAGTTCCATCCATCTCCTTAGAACTGATTCAAATGTATTCTTTTTAATGGCTGAGTAATACTCCATTGTGTATATGTACCACAGCTTTCTTATCCATTCATCTGCTGATGGGCATCTAGGTTGCTTCCATGTTCTGGCTATTATAAACAGTGCTGCGATGAACATTGGGGTACATGTGTCTCTTTCTATTCTGGTTTCCTCGGTGTGTATGCCCAGCAGTGGGATTGCTGGGTCATAAGGCAATTCTATTTGCAATTTTTTAAGGAATCTCCACACTGTTCTCCATAGTGGCTGTACTAGTTTGCATTCCCACCAACAATGTAAAAGGGTTCCCTTTTCTCCACACCCTCTCCAGCATTTATTGCTTGCAGACTTCTGGATCACAGCCATTCTGACTGGTGTGAAGTGGTACCTCATTGTGGTCTTGATTTGCATTTCTCTGATAATGAGTGATGTTGAGTGATTATTTTCTGTCCCCCCATCCAGCACTGGAGTGTGAGCTCCTTGGAAATTTGGGACTTACCCAGCTTGCTCACGGCTGTCTTGCAGATTGACATTGCTAGGAAATTTAGCAAACTCTCTCTTCACCTGGAGGGAATAACCACATGGGTAATGGACTCCACCCCCATGTATCTGGTTCAACAGGTCTGAATGAGCCAAAGACTCTACATCCCTTTCTTTTTTTAAAAAAATATTTATTATTTATTTGGCTGTCCCAGGCCTTAGTTGTGATGCTTGGGATCTTTAGTTGCAGCAAGCAAACTCTTAGTTGCACCATGTGGGATCCAGTTCTGCAGCTGGGGATGGAACCCGGCCCCCTGCCCTGGGAGCACGGAGTCTTAGCTGCTGGCCCACCACGGAACCCCAGACTCTGCATTTCTGACAAGCTCCCAGGTGGTGCCGCACCTGCTGCTGGTCTGCAGACCTTACTGGGATCAGTGAGAGTTTGTACCATTTTTCAAAGGCAAGAGAAGTGTGTCTGTGTGTGCATGTGGCGGGGTGGGGGGGGCTGGCTACCAGTTACTCTGTGCCCTTGCTGCCCTTGGTCGTTGCCTGGCATTCTACACACTTTGTGAACCTCACCTCATTAATCTTCTTCACCCCGGGAGGGCCTGTGTGAGGGACACTGGTGCTTTTATTTCACAGATGGAGAGGCCACGGTGCTGGGGAAGTGTGACAGGCCCAAGGTCACGTGGTGCACCTCTCAAATGAACCAGGAATAGAAATGCGGCCACCCGCCTCTGAGCCCCATGGCCCTCTCTCCCCTGAACCTGCGAGCCCCCAAGCCCACGAAGCCTCCCCTTGCCCCCTCTGTCCATGCCCACTTGCACGGCCTCCCAAATTAGCTTTGTCTCTCTAACCCCACCACAGGAGACGCAGGTTCAAGGTTAGCACGGGGCACCTTTTGAGCTCCTTGTAACTTGAATTCTGGGATGATTCTGAGTCAAGAGCAATTAACTATAGAAACATCCATCCGGCAGAAGAGCTGCTCAAGTCTGGTGTCTCTGCTGCCGGAGGCGGTCCGGGTCTCCCCTGTTCTCTGTCTCTGCACACCTTCGAGAGAGCTCCGGCATCCAGTTCCACTGGCGAGTCAATCCTTCAGACACTCAACTGCAGATATAGGTGCTGAGATACCCACTCAGTCCTGGAGACCAGAATCAGGGCTGGAGTCCAAGCACCCATTTCACTCACTCAGGTGATTCTGATGCAAACATTTCCTGGAAAATTCCTAAGTAGAGGAGGTGGAGGAGCTTCCAGGCGTACTAATAGCCCTCTTCCCAGATACGTGGTAAACAGTCAGGAGGGATGTGGTGTGCGGCGGGGAAGGGGGTGCTTGGACTGCATTCTCTAAGCCACATTCTGTGGTTCTCCTAGGACATGATTTAAATCAACAGAGGATGGACTGGGTGGGCGGGTTCCTGGTTCTTCACTAGGCAGAGAATGTTTCTCCATCTGGCTGAGAGTCTGTCGTGTTGTATGACTCTGGTGGGCGGTATATTTCAGAATTTACAAAAAAGAAAATTTGGTTTAACCCATTTGGCTTTTCTCATTAGCCAGCACTCATCTGGAAGAATGGAAAAATCCATTGATTGGAGTCAAAATGGAAATTGGCCATAGTCAGTGTTCAGGTGGCCCACCATTTTTCGTTTGTTTTGAGTTGAACTGTAGTGTTGCTCTGCTTTTCGGCTTGCTGTTCACTGGACTATAGATGAATCCATGATGGTATCTGCAAATGGGCTATGGCAACCCTAACTTCAGTACCACTGGCATCTGGTTTGGTTCTGTGGCCTGTGTAGGCATGGAAGGGTTAGTTCTGAGTGCCCCCACAGTTGTTTTAAGTATCGAGTTGTCCAAAATATTCATTCAGATTTTTCCATAAGATGTTATGAAAAATCCTGAACTTCTTGGCCAACCTAATCAACCTAGTCAACTTCAGTATATGATTCTATTGATATGAAACATCCAGAATTGATAAATCCATACAGGCAAATGCAGATTAGTGCCAAGGTCTGGTAGAGGGGGAAACGGGGAGGGACTCCCTACAGGGTTTGTGATTTCCTTTTGGGGTGAGGACCATGTTTGGAACTAGGGGGAGGTGAGGGGTAGGGACTTCCCAGGTGGTGTGAGTGGTAAAGAACAGAGTCGGACACGGCTGAAGCAACAGCATTCACGCACAGAGGTAAGGACTGCGCAATGTTGTGAATGTACTGAATCTCACCAACTCGTTAACTTTAATATAGTTAATTTTATGTTATGTACTTTTCACCTCAATAAGTAAAATAACAAGAACAGAGCCAGACAACACATAAAAACAAAGCAAACTCTAACCCAATGTGTTGCCTCCTTCCTTTTTCTCAAAAGAGTTTGCCCTAATTTAAGGGACCATTCAAAACAAATCTTCTCTTTTAACTTCCATAGGAAAGGAGTGCCTTTCTCTTTTCCTCATTTATCCTCACGGTCAATAGGAAAACATGTGTGAATCTTCATCTGTATAGGCAGGGGGTGTAAGTTAGCATCATTTAGGATCTAGGAGCCTTCTTTAGGTAGGAGAGGGTGTGTGGAAGACTTGGGAGTGGTGTTCAGTCACTCAGTCACGTCCTACTCTTTGTGGCCCCATGGACCACAGTGCGCCAGACGTCCCCGTCCTTCACCATCTCCCAGAGCTTGCCCAAACTCATGTTCATCCTTCACCATCTCCCAGAGCTTGCCCAAACTCATGTCCATTGAGTCGCTGATGCCATCCAACCGTCTCATCCTCTGTCACCCCCTTCTCCCCGTTTCATCTTAGAGGGTATCCCAGTTCCTATGTAACCAAGCAGGAGCCTATGGGGCCTTTCTGGGGACAGGTCTTCCCCCACATCCTCTGCTTTAGCTCCTCTCTGAAGTGCCTAGGTAACAGTATTTGAGGTGCATTTCCCCAGCTGTTTTATAGATGTGAACCACCCCGTCCCCCAACCCCATGGAAGTGGTTAATGTCTTGATGAACCTGAGCACAGAGCCCCAGGCCTCCAGGAGCCTAAGGCCTGATAACGTTAACCCCAGTGACACCATCCTGGTATCTCACCATCAGCGAACCATGCGTAAGGTGATCACAGACCCTGCGACCACCCCCGCCTTCCTCACCTGGCTTTTAAAAGTGCTTTGTGGAAAACCTTCAGGGAGCTCAAGGCTGTTGAGGGCACAAGCCACCCTTCTCTTTGCGTGGCCTCGCAGTAAACCTTTCTTGGCTCCAAACTCGGACATTTCAGTTTCACTGTGCGTCAGGCACATGAACTTGGGTTACTGCCTAGACTAGGCCCATCCTTTCTGAGTCTTGTGTTCTGAGCTGACTTTGGAAATGACTTGTGTTCATTTATTCTTTTAGGAGGAAGTAACAGGAGGTCTCTCTGTGCAAGCATCTTAGTGTGTTCAGGGACTTGGAGACCCTGGTTCTTAGTCACTGTTGTTATAAGCAATCAGGGTGTGTTAGCCTTTGTTGGGCAATGAAGGATATTGAAGCGGGGAGGGGGGTGAAGTTGATTGGCTGGAGGAAAGGGACATTGTGGTTCTGAGCAAGCCAAGAATTGTGTCACAAATGTGGGAGCGAGCACTCTGTGGGTAGTGGAAGATGCCCGGTGAACCCAAGTCCTATGGCCCAAGAGTGGAGACCCGAGGGCTGAAGCCTCTGGGTTGCATCTTGTTTCTGCCCGTTACCTGTGTGGTGGCCTTGAGTTAGTCCCGTCCTCTGGGCCTCAGTTCCCTCTTCTGACTGGAGATGGAGGGGAGAGCATCTTACTATAGGGCGCCAGGTTGGGCAAACTGCCGCAGTGTTTTTATTTGTAAGTGAACTTCCCCCTTTCCGGAAAAGGTCACTTTCCATTTCAATCCCAAAGAAAGACAATGCCAAAGGTTGTTCAAACTACCATTGCACTCATTTCGCACACTGTGAGATAATGCTCAAAATCTCTCAAGCTAGGCTTCAACAGTAGTGAACTGAGAACTTCCAGATATACAAACTGGCTTTAGAAAAGGCAGAGGGACCAGAGATCAAATTGCCAACATCCACTGGATCCTAGAAAAAGCAAGGGAATTCCAGGAAAACATCTACTTCCGCTTCATTAACTACATGAAAGACTTTGTGTGGATCACAACAAACTGTGGAAAATTCTTAAAGAGATAGGAATCCCAGACCTCCTTACCAACTCTCTCTTTTCTGCTGAGTCCTAAATTGGGAGAACCATTCCTTTAGAACCTGGATGGTTCTTCTTCACCCTCTCCACCCTCAGTACGATGCCAAAAGCTCAGCTTTTGGACCTCAAAACATGTGATGCACACATTTGGCTGTGTGAAAGGAATCAGATGCAAAAAAGCTGTATATTGGACAGTAGATTGTTACCGTCATTTCCCATTAGACAAATAGGCCTCAAGTTTCTGTTGCCTAAACTACTCCACTTTCCATTGTATTTGCTGAGGGAAAAAAATCCAGAAACCATGAAGAAGATGGTGGTTTTGCTTGGGTCAAATGGAAAAGCCCATCATTCCTTTTACCTGTGTCTTACCTTACTTACTCAAAGCCCATTTGGAAGCAAGCTCCATTCTTAAGTTAACATAATGGGGAGAATATATACCATGTCTGCTCGGACCTGGTGGCAGGCAGGGATGTTTAAGCTGATCATTTGTTTTAAACATAAGCCATTTGTAATGAGTGATTCATCTGTGGCTGGGAGGTACATGGCACCTTTTACAAATACCATGATTCAAACTGTGACATATTCTTAGCTCAGAAGGGGGAAAAAAAAGTCAGAGGTTTGTTTATCAGAATTTTCACAGATTTCACTTTTATGGAATTGAATATAATACCATCCTAGCCTATTTTAAACTAGCATCCTGGGGAAGGGACTGTTGGCATGCTGATGTAAGAAGCAAAACAAAGACAAATCAAAAAAATTAAGTTCTTTTAGAAATGGGCAGATAAATGTTACTAAACTTCAGTGGTTATTTTCACTAACCTTGTCTTTGTGTGTGTGTGTGCGTGCCTTTCTTTTGTTGGTAAAATAATATATTCTTGTGGAGGAACAAAGAAAAAAAATAAAAAAATAAATTCCCTTGTAAAACTCTTACTGTTTTGGATACTTGCTAGCATCATTCTGGTAGGTTCCATTTGTATTTATTTATTTTTTCCGTGTATATGTGAGTACTCATATATTTATTTAATTGGGCTCAAACTGTATATATCACTGTGCCTTGCTGTTATCACTTGACATTTTATGATGAACATTTTCTTACACATCATTAAATATTCTTCAGGAAGGTAAACTTAATGGTCCATAGGAGCCTGAGATTGGGGTGTGCCATTGTACTTACCGTTCTCCATCGGTTATAGACTGATACTATTTTAGTTTTTTTTTTTTAATTGTTAAAAGTTGCAGTGAAAATTCTTGAACAGAGATCTTTGAGCCCATCTCCACTTCCTTTGGAAAAGCTTTCAAAAGTGAAATAATTGGTTCAAGGTGTGGGCTTCCCTGGTGGCTCAGACAGTAAGGAGTGTGCCTGTAACGCAGGAGACCTGGGTTCAGTTCCTGGGTTGGGAAAATCCCCTGGAGAAGGGCATGGCAACCCACTCCAGTCATCTTGCCTGGGGAATCTCATGGACAGAGGTGCCTGGCAGGCTCCTATGGGGTTTTAAAGAGTTGGGCTTGACTGAACGACTAAGTGTCACTTTCAGTAGACTTCCAGTCAGAGTTTTAGCAATACTTATCTCTTAAAACATTGGTTTACTTGCCTTATCAGTTAGGAATAGGTTTGAAAAAGACTTCAGCTCTTAATGTTGCACACAGGTACTATTTTTCTAAGAATTATGGTGGAAATTAATAGACTCATTCATGATATAAAGATTTAATGTATCAAAAAGAATCAAATGGAGAGAGTGACCTTAAACTTAAAAAATTCTTTTTTTTTCTAAAACTTAAAAAGCTTTTGGCTGTGCCGGGTCTTCACTGCTGCCTGCAGGCTTTCTCTAGTTTTGATAAGTGGGCTTCCTGTGGTGGTGGCTTCTCTTCTTGCAGAGTTTGTGCTCTAGGACGCACAGGCCCAGGAGCCACGGCGTTCAGGCTTAGCTGCCTGCAGCCTGTGGAATCTTCCTAGATCAGGGATCTAACCCACGTCCCCTGTATTGGCAGGCAGACTCTTATGCATGTACCACCAGGGAAGTCTACCTGTTATTTCTTAATGTCTAAGAATGCAGTATAGTATGAATGGCCCATGAATTTAATGCAGTATACAACATCTATCCTTTTACAGACCAAAAGTTTTGCTCTTTGTGATACAGAATTGTACAGGGGGCCGTGTCACAGAGTGGTTATGGGAGAGTACCCTGGAGCCAGTTTCCTGAGTCCTAGTGACAGGTCTGCCATCTGATGGCTGTGTGACAAAGGACCAGTGTTTCTTCCGTGCAGTAGACATCCTAACACCTGAAATATGGTGATAGTGTGAGCACTAAAGATCTAGGAGGGGCTATCAGATGTCCTGTGTTGCTATCATTGCCAGTATTATTATTCGGTAGGGCTTCCCTGATAGCTTAGTTGGTAAAGAATCCACCTGCAGTGCAGGAGACCCTGGTTCGATTCCTGGGTTGGGAAGATCCGCTGGAGAAGGGATAGGCTACCCACTCCGGTGTTCTTGGGCTTCCCTTGTGTCTCAGCTGGTAAAAAATCCACCTGTAATGTCGGAGATCTGGGTTTGATCCCTGGGTTGGGAAGATCCCCTGGAGAAGGGAAAGGCTACCTACTCCAGTATTCTGGCCTGGAGAATTCTCTGGACTGTATAGTCCAAGGGGTCACAAAGATTTGGACACGACTGAGCAACTTGCACTCACTCATTACTGAAGTCTGGGATGAAATAGAAAGGAGGACTCGAAATATGGTGGCTTTGTTAGGTTCCTGTTGCTCCTGCATCAAGTAATCACAAACTTGGTGACTTAATCTAATAGAAATTTATTCTCTCGCTGTTCTAGTAGATAGGATATTCAGCTCCCCAAATCAGCCCGACTGGCAGAACCTGCTTTTTCTAGGGGCGCTCTTTGCATTTCCCAGTTTCCGGTGGCCACTGACCTTTGTTAGCTTATAGTCACCTCCAGTTTATGCCTCCTTCTTCCCATGACCGCCTTCTCTGAATCTGCCACATATCCCTCTGCCTCTCTCTTTGAAGGACACTTGTCTTTGGATTTAGGACCCTAATTCAGAATAATATCTCCTTGTCTAAGGATCCTTAATCATATCTGCAAAGACCTTTTTTCCCCATATAAAGTAGCATTTATGGTCTACAGGGAATAGGACCTGAAAGCTTTGGGTGGCCATTATTCAGCTAAATACAGTAGGTTAGACATGAAACTCGATTTCCCCTGTCACAGGGATATGGTTTGTCCTGGCGGTTTCACCAGGTGGTCCACAAAGCCCGTGTGTCAGCATCTGTGTGGGCATTTTCTGAACGGTGCTTTTTGTTTTCTGCATGGTGCTTTTTGTTTTCTGCAAGTTCCTTGCCCCTTTCTCCTTTAATATTTGAGTAAAGCTTATTTTATGAATAAAAATGCCTGCAGCAAAAAGCACGTATTGACCATCTGTGGATCGATATATAATATTTATATTTCACTGGATCTTCACGCTATAGTTCAGGTTTTGCTCTTCTGTCAATTTTGAAATGATCTCTGCTAATTCCATGTTGGGAAGGCCTCAATCTTCTCTACCAACTTAATTTTATCTTCTCATTCCACGAAAAGCCTTTCTTATCACCCCAGGGGTTGCCAAAGGATGTTTTTTAACTGATGAGGCATAATATAGTTAGTCGATGATATATTTGTTGTAAAAAAATTTTTCTTCTTTCATTGTAGTCCAAACTTAAATTTCCCTAGTGTTCATTTGCTTTCTCTATTTTTGAGTGCACTTAAAAATACATTTGCAGCCACGATTGCCTGGGTAAGTTATAAATCCTAGATATTAGAATTTTTATGCTTTAGAAATAATAAATGAGGGCTTACCAATTAAAGATAAAAAATTACTTGGCTGGGGATAGTAGAATATTTTATCAGTATTATTAAAATTTAAGGGCAGCTGAAATGCCACTGGAATCTTTGTACAACATTTTAGTTTAAAAAGTTGGCTTAGGGATAACTTACATTCTTTTCTTCAATTTTACATCAAACAAGTTTTTATATAAATTAAAAAAAAAAGGAGACTAGCACTCTTGTTCAGCTGATTCAGATATAGAGCTTTTCGTCTGACAAAGTCATATGACTCTACCCTTTATATTTAGCAATCACTTTTTTGTGTACCTTGGGTTCCTAATACAGTTTTGATGTTCTCAAGCTAATGTTGATATCACACGTGGAATAAATGACCTCATGATTTTTTACAAAACAAAATCTTTTAAAAGCATAAATATTTTATCTATAAGCATGTCTGCTGTTTATAGAAGGTTGTATTTAACAGATGATCAGAACAGATTTTTCACTGATTTTTTTTCCTCTATTCTCTTCATTATTATTATTATTACTGTTATTTTTTTTAATCCATTATTCTTAACAGCTCTCTGGTGTTCTGGTTCATTCTCTGTAGGTCAGTGTGTCTTCTTTGCAGCATCATCACAATTCTCCACAGCTTCATAAATAACCTCCCTGGAAACTGATGACTTCTAGAGAATAACATGGAATCCTAGGTAGGCACTAAAGAAAATAAAAGGTTGCCTTTTCAGAAGATGATCCTATTAGAAGCAGAATCCTGTATCCTACACAAACAAATTGATGCCTAAGCAGTGTGCATTTTTAAGCAGTCATTTAGGAAATGGTGTGGACTTAATGGCAGATTAAAACAACTACCTGCTGGGCTGTTTCAAAAAACAAAACCCTCCAATTAAGATGGATCCATGAAAATGTGAAATCAATCCCCCATAACGCTGAGTACCTCTGCCGTGAATGACACTCTGCTGCTGATATGAACGAGAAGAGTTGGGAGTCATCTCAGTCCTGAGAATTGTGTGGTGTAGAGTGATGGTTCCCAGTAGAGGTGGGGAGGCGGGCAGTTCTGCCCACCAAGAGGGCCCACCTTTGGCAGCATCCGGAGATATCCTTGGCTGTCACAACTGGGGGCGTGGTGCTGCTGACATCTAGTGGATAGAGGTCAGAGACGCTGCCCAGCGTAGTACAGAGTGCTCGACCACCCCGCCCAACCCAGAATTATCTGGTGTCAGATGCCATGGTTCTGAGTTTGCAAAATTCTGATCTAAGACAAAGAGAAAACATACATAGCATGAGTTTTGCTCTTTCAAGCCAGCCATAATGATGCCCAGCCTGTTTATTGGGGTTCTAAGGAGACAAGAGATTCTTGTGGGTTATTTGGGGCTGGGACATGAAGGTCAGGTGTCATGCTAGAGTTATGAAGTGGAATGTGCCCTAAAAAGATGGGTGGGGAGAACTTGAGGGCATCTCATTAATAGAGATAGCAACACCAGCATGCTGTTCATAATCCTCACTGATGAGTCTGGTGTACACACTGACCACGGCTGAGAGGCCTTGGGCCAGCCATGGGCCAGCTGTCCTTGCTCCAGGCTCAATCGAAAGTCCAGTCTTGCTAGAACTGATTTGGGATAAAATGGAATTGATTTGTTTCTTTGAGGTCCTTGAATAAGAAACTGATCTGATAGGCAGAGTGGGCTATGAAACCATCAAAAAGTTTTGCATTAAGGAATTCCTGAAAAAGTTCTTTTATACTCCACTTCCACCCACCTTGTCAGTGTATTTTTTGAAAGATGTTAGGTGTGTAATTGTATCTCCTCATAGGGATTGTCCCCGGGCAGGTATAGGGAAAGCCTCATGACCGTGACTTTGAATGATGTCCCTCCTAAAAAAGTTGGATGTTTCTAATATCAGACATGGGTGGTGACAGGGCAGGAGAAAAATGTGATGAGGGAGGCAGTCTTATACTGAGTTAAATTTGGGGACAAAATGATTTGAGATGAGAGGAAATCAGAAAGGAAGGCCTTTTTAATTGTCTGTTTATAGGCAGTGGCTTAAAAATTAAGTGACATACACCTGGAGTGTGATTATTACAGAATCTGTAATCTGATCTCTCAACTTCTAGTGATTTGAAAAAAGAGGGTAAAAGTATGAGTTGATTGGAATAATACACATAAAATATCTGGTCCAGGGGACAAGTGGTTTGAAATTGAGAGACATTTGCTAAAAGCCTGATTATTAAGGGGTCAGTAAAATTTAATATTTCTCATTTTCCATTAACTGATTTGATACATAGGTAGTTAATGTATGGATTCAATGAAATAGTTCACATAGTATACTGGGCTTAAAGAGGAAGTGGTTTTGAATTCAATATGTGGCGTGTTCTGATTCTGCCAACAGTTCCATGGTGAAAATTTAGCTTTGAATTCTTCACTATCGTGAGGATGAGAATTAATTTTATGTGCTTCCCAATCTTACCCTGTATGGATAACAAGAGATAACACATGCAAAGCATTGAAGACATTGCCTGAAATCTTACAAGGGCTCAATAAATGAATATAATAAATGCTATTTATAATGTTTATCCCAAATGTGGATTCAAATAAAGAAATCAGAGTTAACCTTGAGATGGTGAGTGTTCATCACTGTCATAATAAAGGTGTGTTAAGCAGCTCATGTGGGGAGTAAGTTTTGAGGTGAGAGATGGAGTGAAGTCAGTGTTATGTGCTCAGAGTTTGAGATGAAGGCAGCACAGAGCAAAGCAAAATGCTTAGTGGGTGTTTGGAAGCTATACAGCTGGTATCTGAGAGACCAAAGCAGGGTATGCTGCCATGGAAATCTGTGTAGAATGAAAATTTAAATCAGAAAGTGTGGCTGACAGTTTTCTGCTACCAGTTCCTTTAGTCTCTGTTGCTTGCTTTTTTAACCTCCACTGGGGCTCGGAGAAGCCATGGGACACAATTCCAGCCAATGAAAAATGTATCCGTCAGTTCGTATCATCACAGTGCTGTGTAACAAAGGATGCTAAGACACAGTGGCTCATATGAGTATGTATTTCCTTCCAATGGATCTGTGGGTCCACAGTGATACAAGTGCCATTTGACTGGTCCAGACTGAGTTGCAGATTCCAAACTGCATGCTGAGTCTAGACCTTCCTGAGATGTCTTTCATCTTCCTTGAAGTAGAGACTTCCTGGGCTGTGTTCTTCTCATGATGGATTACCTAAGGACAAGAGGGCAAGGCCAGCTGTGAAAGCACGTTGTAAGTTTCTGCTCACTCCACATGCCCTAACAATCCATTGAGTAGAGCGCGTTCACCGTTTGGCCAGACTTAAGGTCAGATGTGAGTGTGCTCGTCGTGGAGCCTGGCTGCTGTTGTGTAATTGCTCAGTCATGTCTGACTCTGCAAACCCGTGGACTGCAGCCCTCCAGGCATCTCTGTCCATGGGATTCTCCAGGCAAGAATGCTGGAGTGGGTTGCCATTCCCTTCTCCAGAGGATCTTCCTCACCCAAGGATCGAACTGGCATCTGCTGCATTGGCAGGCGGATTCTTAACCCCTGAGCCACCTGGGAAGCCTGAAGCCATGGTTGGCTTGTGTTTTTTTTTTAATGGTATTATGAGAGAGTGAGGATTCAGGACCAACCCGGCCACAGAGACAACAGGAAATGTGCTGGAGGCAGAATGTTCTGAGAAGCTTACATATTTGTGAAAAAAAGAGACAGAAGCACGGGACTGCTTCCTTGCCCATCTTTCTGGCTCTTGTGTGGATTCACTTGCTGACAGGTACTGTGCCATCCTTGCAGTCACGATAAAGAGGTCAGCAACATCATGGAGACAGTCTTGACATTGTCTAGCCAACAAAGCAAGGGCAGAAACTGCCTGCCTACAGATTTATTGATATTGAAGCCCTGAAGTCATGTTTTCTGTTACTTACAGTGGAAAGCAGTTCTGATGACCCAGTAAGGGTAAGAGAAAGGAGGAAAGCAGAAATTGAAGCTGAACCTTGGGTTTCACCCCCATTTGGAGTATGGGAGGGACGTGGTGCCTCGCATGTAATGTGTACTCTAGAAATGTTTGTTGTCTTGAATTGATTCAAAGGAGTCAGACAGGCCACAGTCTCTGCTACTCTTAACATCTATTATGCCACCGCCAGGCCATTCTCCTTTGCTCCTGTCCCAGAGAAAACTGCATCACCACCAGCATAATAATGACATTTTATTATGAGGTTCTGAAAACCTCGGGTTGATATCCAGCTGTTCTAAATAGAACAGGTTTCTGCCAAAGAGATTTCACTTAGGACTAAGCTTGGCTGTATTCAAACTACTGCCACCTGGGGAGAAAGTCTTGATTTACCATTCTTCCTCATTGTCAATCTCTGGATAGGTATGTACTCATCACTTTTTGTCCTTCCTTTAGCTTCTCTGATATGCACAAAGAAAAACGTTTGTGTCCTTAAAGGATGGCCTGATGGTGAGTAAATTTCTTCTCTCGTAGGTCATTTTACAATTGGATTCTTTCTCTCTCTCTCTTTTTTTTTTTTGGTGTGGACCATTTTTAAAGTCTGTATTGAATTTGTTACAATATTGCTTCTGTTTTTACCTTTTGTGCTTTTTGGCTTTTTGGAATCTTAGCTTTCTGATCAGGAGTAGAACTTGCACCCCCTGCTTTGGAAGGTGAAATCTTAAGCCTAGGATTTTTTTTTTAAACCAGATTTTACTTTTGTCCTTTAACTCATGTACTCTCCTAGGATTCAATTTATTATCCACATTTTAATTGTCATATCATCTTAGTTTCCTCCAATTTGTGGAAGCGTCTCAGGTTTGTTTGTTTATATCTTGCATGGGTTTGGCATTATTGAAGAGTGTTGTCTTTTTTAATTTTTGGTATAATACCGCTCAATTTGGGGTTGTCTGCCCTTTGCCTCTGATTAGACTGAAATTACCTATGGTTAGAAAGGACGCCCAAAGTGCTGAGTCCTTCTAAGGGTGGAGGACACATGAGATCTTTGTATCCTGTTCCTGGTGCTGCTGCTGCTGCTGCTAAGCCACTTCAGTCATATCTGACTCTGTGCAACCCCGTAGATGGCAGCCCACCAGGCTCCTCTGTCCACAGGATTGTCTAGGCAAGAGTACTGGAGTGGGGTGCCATTTCCGTCTCCAATTACTGGTGCTAGTTCCCTTCATCACTTGGCATCACTTGACAAGGCATCTGCCAGGCTTCTTCCCTGAAAGTTTACTGTTTTCCTTTTGTGCTTAATAGCACACTAATTTATTACTTTAGTAGTAAAAACGGTGATTGTCGTTTCTGTCAACCTTTTTCCATGTATTAATTGGAACTCTTCTATAAGGAGGCATTTTCCTTTCTTCTCCATTTATTCTATTATTTAGTTGTTTACATCATTGTTCAGTTCAGTTCAGTCGCTCAGTTGTGTCTGACTTTTTGATCCCATGAACCACAGCACGCCAGGCCTCCCTGTCTATCACCAACTCCCAGAGTCCACCGAAACTCATATCCATTGAGTCAGTAATGCCATCCAACCATCTCATCCTCTGTCGTCCCCTTCTCCTCCTGCCCTCAATCTTTCTCAGCATCAGGGTCTTTTCAAATGAGTCAGCTCTTCACATCAGGTGGCCAAAGTATTGGCGTTTCAGCTTCAACATCAGTCCTTCCAATGAACAGCCAGGGCTGATCTCCTTTAGGATGGACTGGTTGGATCTCCTTGCAGTCCAAGGGACTCTCAAGAGTCTTTTCCAACACCCCAGTTCAAAAGCATCAATTCTTTGGCGCTCAGCTTTCTTTATAGTCCAACTCTCACATCTATATCATTGTGTATGATAATAACACACACAATAACTCTAGAATATTTCTTTTCTTTTAGGCTGTAGTCTGATTTTGTCATCATTTCTGTTGCTCACAGTATTCCAGGTTTGCTCTGAGGAGCTCCTTCTGTTTGATTCTTACGCCCTTTAAATTATACTCCCCCCTTTGGGCACTTCTTAAATTTGTGGCCCCATACATTGCTCCAGGCTCATCTTTTGTTTTCTCTGACCTGCGCCCAGAATCACTCCCTTCTTCAGTGAACTCTGGTTCCTTTTGTTTACCAGTGTTTAGGAACCAGGGTCTGATCAGAAGTGTTCATGTTGTTACTGGAAGTCTGAGTCTCTCAGCGTGTGCCTCCTCAGCCATGTCTGACTCTCTGTGACCCCAGGGACTGTAGCCCACCAGGTTCCTCTGTCCAGGGACTCTTCCAGGCAAGAATTCCTGGCGTAGCTTGCCATTTCCTTCTCCAGGGGATCTTCCTGACCAAGGGGTTAAACCCTTATCTCCTGTGGCTTTTGCATTGGCAGGCAGATTCTTTACTGTTGAGCCCCTGGGGAAGCCTGTTAACAGTTCCTGTCTCTGTGGGTTGACTGTGGCAGGACATAAGGCAACCCCTAAGTAATGCCTGGGACAGAGCTAGAGCTCAGCAAATGCCTGGGTTATTTTTTCATGTCTTTTGCTTGTTTGAGTGCTTCCTCTGCTACTCTGTGAGCTCCCTGATAGTGGGGGAGATTCATTAATGATTTGTGTATCTTCATTACTTCTCTGAGGGCCTGGTGTCCAAGGGCGATCAAACGCACACACACAGGCATGCATACACACACAGTTTTAAAGGATTTTCTGTGCACTGGGGGCTCTTGAATGAACAAACGAATGTTATGAATCCCTTAATGTCTTTCTTTGCTGTTTTCATCATTTTCTCATTTGAGTTCATCTCTGAAGACATACTCTGCCTTGAAGCCACCTTCTTTCACTGGCTATTTGTCGTGCTTACATTATGCTGAGTCTGTGTTTCTTGAGGTATCCCCTTTCCCATTAATGACTGACGGTGGGGAGGCAAGAGGGCTGATGTGCTGAGTCAGCACCCCAGGGGCTCACTGGCTCCCCCCTCATTGAAGGGGGAAGAGTAATTCTATCTTCCCAGTTAATGGGAAGAGAAGACCATGGGGCCTTTGTCATTTGTTCTGCAGGGTTGCAGAATGTGATCTGTGTGTAGAAAAAAAATATATATATATATATATTTCCGATTAAAGTGCCAAAGCTACTCCCAATAGACTTTGGGTTAAACAGATGAAAATTAGTTAAAAATACTGAAATAACACAGTGAGAAAGAACTATTTTTCAGCTATCCATAAAAATATTGGAAATATATAAACCACTGCTACTCTCTAGAGAATATTAAAGTTAGGAACACACTATAGGAAAAGTCTTTGCTTTAACTTAGGGAGGTAAAATTTTGGCAGTTCCTCAAAAAGCTACTGATAGAATTACTGCTTCTGTGTATCTACCATAAGGAAACAAAAGTAGAAAGTGCAGCAGATACTTCTACTCCAGTGTTAATTGCAGCATTATTTACCATAGCCCAAAGGTAGAGACAGCCTGAATGTCCAGTGATAAATAAATGGATAGGAAGATGTGGTTCATCTGTACAATGGAGCATTATTTTTCAGTCATAAAAAGATGAAGATCTGACATCTTCTATTACATGGATGAACCTTGAAAACATGATGGTAAGTGAAAGAAACCAGGCACAAAAAGATAAATACCATATGATTCCACTTATATGTGATACCTTGTTGTTTAGTTGCTAAGTAGTGTCCAACGCTTTGTGACCCCAAGGGTTGTAGCCCACCAGGCTCCTCTGTTCATGGAATTTTCCAGGCAAGAATACTGGAGTGAGTTGCCATTTCCTTGTAGTCATATTCAGAGAGAAAATAGAATTTGCTTGCCAGGGGCTGTGGGTGGAGGAAGGGAATGGCGAGTTCTTATTTAATGGGGACAGGATTTTGTTTGGGAGGATGAAAAAGTTCTGGAAAAGGAGAGTGGTGACCATTGCACCATATTATGAAAGCATTAAGTGCCACTGAATTGTAGATTTTAAAATGGTTAAAAGGTAAATTTTATGTATTTTTCACCACATTAAGAAAGTTAAAAAAAATAAGCAGCTGAGAAAAATCGTAGGAGAGTCTAGCCTCTTACTTGGTTGGTGCTGGCGCTGACTTTCCTTCTGATACCCACTTGTGCCCATATGGAAGATGTGTTTGTTATCTGCCTTTTGAGTCAGACATAGAGGTTTGAAACTGGCTACTGCAGGCTGTACGTGGCCAGGGAAGAGTTTTGTGTTTTGTGTGAGCCTCACTATATATTTGAAATTCATATTATTTGTCAGTGTTTTCCTAGAAGAGCTGTCGTTTAGTTGCTCAGTCATGGCTGGCTCTTTTGTGTCGCCATGGATTGTAGCCTGCCAGGCTCCTAAGTCCATGGGATTTTCCAGGCAAGAATACTGAAGTGGGTTGCCATTTCCTTCTCCAGGGAATTTTCCCAACGCAGTGATTAAACCCAAGTCTAACACATTGGCAGGCGATCGTTTACCAGTGAGTCCTTTATTTAATGAAGCCCTTTACCACTTGACTCAGTGGTAAAGAATCCACGGGTTTGATTCCTGCATCGGGAAGATCCCTGGGGAAGGGAAAGGTGGTTCATTCCAGTTTTCTTGCCTGGAAAATCCCATGGACAGAGGAGCCTGGCGGGCTACAGTCCATGTCATTGCAAAGAGTTGGATGCAACTGAAGTGACTTAGCATGCATAGTCCTTAGTCCTTCTTTACCACTTTATTCCCTTTACCAGGGGCGTTCTTCCTATTAGAGACTTGGCATGAAAGATAGAAGCTGGACCCCTGTCTCTTAAAACTTGGATGATCTGGCCACATTGGCTCCACATCCTCCCACATCAACCATCTCTCCTTAAAGGGGCCCCTGTCTGTCTTGTTGACACAGGTGGTGGGGCACCTGCCTGGGCCCTGTGGGCACCTGAAGTTGCAGCCCCTGCTGCTGACTCTTTGTTCAGAGTCAGGGGGTGTGTCACCTCTGTCGATCACTGTCTGTTCTCCTGCCTTCAAAACAGGATTGGATCCTTGTTATGTGCTCCTGGGTTTGGCCCCCTCTTGGTTGTTTATTTCTTCACCACTGGCTGGGATCTGTTAGCTCAAAATTCCACGGTTGCCAAACCCAATTTTTTACGTATCCAATTACTTTAAAAATAGCCCCGACAGGCAGATTTTAGTCATTTGGAACATGCCTGCTTTGTGTGCCTCACAAAACCTTAGGAGGCAGCTCTCACCCACTGGTAAGACAGGACTTTGTAGTTAGAAGGGCCCACATTGCTACAGCTTTGGAGTTTGGGGCCCAGCACCCCCCTGCTGTGCTGCTGAGAGATACCACCTTTTCATGACTGCCCTCTCTCTTCTCCCTTTCCTGGAGTTTCCTTTCCTGGCCCTCTCCGTGTAAACCTCTGGAAAGCATTTGGGCTGAATATTTGTGGGCCTCCTAAATTCCTGTGTTGGAAGCCCTAACCCCAAAGCAATGGTATTTGGAGATGAATCTTCCAGAAGGGAATCAGGTTTCGATGAGGTTGGGCATGACTTAGAGACCAAACAACAGTAGAAGGGGAAAAGGAAGTAGGTCTGACTCACAGGTGTCTGTTTCTGAATGGGAAAATAAAGTTATGGATAGTGATAAGAGATGCTTGTGGAACATGGACCCCAAGAAAAGAGTTTAGAGGTTATGAGGGTGGGGCCCCAGTGATGGGATCAGTGCCCTCGTAAGTAGAGGAAGAGATGTGAGAGCTGTCTGTTCCCACACTCATACACCAGGGAAAGGCTGCCTGAACAGACCTCCAGAAGACAGCTGTCTATGAGCCAGGAAGACACCAGGAACCATCAGGTGTTTCCCACCAGGAACCAGATATGCTGGCACCTTGATCTGGAGGCTGGACCTCCAGAACTCTGAGAAAGGAGTCTCTGCTTAAGCTTCCCAGTATTGGGGGCTTTGTCACAGCAGCCCCTCCAGACTAAGACGGGCGGTCCCTGCTGTGAGGAGCAGGCCCTGCTTGCACACCTCTACCCAGGTGCCCAGCCCCTGCTCCCTCCGCAGAGCTTGTTGTGGGTGACTGTCTTTCTCGGTCATGTCTTTTCCAATTTTTAGAAAAAATAATTGAATTTTATTTTTGGTGGGGGCGCTGTGCTGGGTCTTTGTTGCAGCTCGGACGTCTCCAATTGTGATGTGTGGGCTTAGTTGCTCTGCCGCATGTGGGATCTTAGTTCCCCAACCAGGGACCAAACCTGCGTTGAAAGGTGGATTCTTCAGTACTGAATCACCAGGGAAGTTCTGATCATACCTTTTCCTTGACCAGCCCCTGAATCCCTCACGTTCCCTACAATTATTACAGTTGTCCTGGAAATGCAGTTATCTGAAAGTACGATGACTAGACAGAGCTGGGGTGGGGTTGGTGGTGGAGAAGAGCTGGGGTCTCCTCACGGAGGTCTCGTGTCCCCTGCATTAAGATGAAAGAACCTTACAGTGAGCACTGAGGAGGACCCTTGTGTTTTCCAGAATCAGGAGGGAGTATATCATTTGTCTACTTTGGGCATGTGGATAGGCCTTTCAGGAATCGGCATCATTTCTGTTTGCTTGCACAGTCGCTTCAGACGTGTCCGACTCTTTGCGACCCTATAGACTGTACCCACCCCCCACCCGCAGGCTCCTCTATCCATGGGATTCTCCAGGAAAGAATACTAGAGTGGGTTGCCATTTCCTCCTCCAGGGGGTCTTCTTCACCCAGGAATCAAATCTACATCTGTTATGTCTCCTGCGTTGGCAGGAGTTCCTTACCACTGGTACCTCCTGGAAAGCCCCACCATTCATATTGACCCCCTGGATACTATACTGACGGAAACCCCTCCAGTGGTTAAAATTGTGAGTGGCGGGTACCTGGAGAATGTTTCTCATTGGCCAAGGATTAAATTCTTGGGGAAGTCTGCACTCAGAGCTGCTTTGGCCTCATCGCAGCTTCCGAATCCAAGGTGAAAAGGCTGTGGAGCTGGTCACAGTCAGCGGACCCATGTCTCTAAGCTGGATTGATGGTTCTGGTTGATCAGAATTCACAGGGAATGGAGTAATGCAATTACCGTTCGCAGCCGGTTCTCCCTAGGATATTCTTGCAGATCAGTAGCAAAGGGTTAGGAGGCGATTTTCTTCCCCATTATATTGTGAGTTGTACAAACCTTCCTACTGCTATTGCCGGGGAGAGATTTTATAGAGGATTATGAGATGGCTGCTTTAAAAAAATGATTTCCAGTTAAACACCTTTCAGTATGAAAATGGTAAAGCCATAAAGAATGGGGGAAGGGGAAGTTCCTCCAAAATAATTGCTTCTCAAGGATCTTAGTTTGATTGTCTTATAAACAACTTTAACTCATTCTTTTTTTTTTTTCCTTGCCCATGACAAATGAGAAAAGAATTCTGAGATTCATTGAACAGTCAGATTTCCAATATGGTGTTTACTTGCATTTTCTATTTCTACTGCAGTCAGGAAATCAAACCCCAAGAATTAAATGCCCCATTTGAAATGTTATGGAGAATTACAGAAAGAAAGGGAAGTTCACCCATCGTTGAGGCAGGCTTCAAAGTTTCCAAGTGTTATTTGAGAGGGCCAGAAAATTTAACGAAGGTGATGTTGAATCTGTAAGGCCATTGGTATCCCCATTAGCTTCCTGCTGGGGCCATAAGATCAATCTTTCAAAGACCCTCATGGCTAAAGTGGCCTCACAGTGAAAGAACCTTTCTTATGTGCCAGGCCCAGTACTTGCTCCATTATTTTGTTTAATCTTGACAGTGCCTTCAAGGGAGCTTCCCAGGTGGCACAGTGGTGAAGAATTAGCCTGCCAATGCAAGAGACTCAGAAGATGCAGGTTTGATCCCTGGATGGGGAAGACCCCAGGAGGAGGAAATGGCAACTCCCCACTCCAGTATTCTTGCCTGGAAAATCCCATGGGCAGAGGAGACTGGCAGGCTATATTCCACTGGGGTCATAAAGAGTGGGACACGACTGAGCAACTGAACACACATACATGCGCACCCACGCGCGTGCGCGCACAAACACACACACACACACACACACACACCTTCGAGTAAAATTTTTCATTAATCCCATTTCAGAAGGAGAAAACAGACACACATAGTCAACAATGTGTCCAAGTTCACAGAGCTAGCGAGTGGTAAAGCCAAGGTCCCTCTTCCATCTGACTTCAGGCCCATAGTCTGAGTTACCATGTGCCTTCCAGTGACCAAACCCAAGCTCACTCTACTTCCTTCCTGCGTGTGTGCTAAGCTGCTTCAGTTGTGTCTGACTCTCTGTGACCCTATGGACTGTAGCCTGCCAGGCTCCTCTGTCCATGGGATTCTCCAAGCAATAATACTGGACTGGGTTGCCATGCCCTCCTCCAGAGGATCTTCCCAATCGAACCCATGTCTTTTATGTCTCCTGCACTGGCAGGTGAGTTCTTTACCACTAGCACCACCTGGGAAGCCCCTACTCCCTGCATGACAGGCTAGTTAACAGAGAGACAAGGTGTTGAGGTAAGGAATACAACTCTGTTAAAAAAAAGCCAGTTGGCCGAGAAGATGGCAGACTAATATCTAAAAATAACCATCTTATCAGGGTCTGGATGCCAGTTTCTTTTATAGAACAGAGATGGGTGAGGTGAGGAGGTAAAGGAAAAAAGACCATTAGTCTTACAGATATCTCCTGGAATGGCCAGCCTCAGGAAGAGGATGTGTTAATTTCTTCCTTCCAGTAGACTTGCACTGGTGGGCAGGATCCCAAACAAAGGCATTTTCATTTAGCATTCAGGCAGAGGAGCAGGGTTCCCCAAGGCAGGCCATTATGCATGGACAGTATCCTTTTAATAAACAAAAGCAATGGGAAGCAAAGATTAAAATAAAAGAATAGGTTCAACATGGGATCTGCAGATGCCCTGAAAAGATAATGCTTCTGCTGAATCTTGGGGAGAACAGAGGAGCAGACTTTGCCAGCAGCGATGGGAAGAAAATTCCAGGCCAAGGGAATAGCACATACAAAGATCTTGTGATGGGCATCAAGTCGACATGTTTGTGGAAGGTGTTCGGCGTGGTAGGAGGGACAGACTGTTTAGAGAGGCAGGCTTGCTGGGATTCAGTGGTTTGGATAAAAAGAGTGGAAGAAACGTATTTTGTATTGTAGGGTATTTTCTCTGTTTCTAATTTTAAGAGTCCTGTTTCCACCTTGCTCTTCTCCTGCTCCACCTAATTCAAATACCTGCTCCAGGGATCCTTGATGAAAATGTATGACTGTCTGTTGATTTGGACCTTTTAATTCAAGAAATCTTGACGCATTATATGCCAAACTCTGAGGTAGTGCAGGACCCCAAAAGAAGTGATGTGTGTGTGGTGGGGGGCAGCTCAGAAACACCGAGCTTTGAATTCTAAAAGTGAAAATGAAGCTGACCTTGTGGAAAAAGATCCCACATTAGGTGGCGTTAAGCCTCTAAAGAAGATTCATGTAGGACCTTTTCAAATAATTCTGTTCCCCGGTCAATTTAAACCACCCTGCCTCCTAGCCAGCACAGTTTATGGCTCTGTTCACATCATAGATTTGGAAATCAAGACCCAGGAAAGGTCACACCATTAAATAAACGTTTAACACTCAGGGAGAGATGGGACGGGAATACATTCTCAGTGGAGTGACATTAAGTTACTGCTTCTGTAACAGCTACTTTGGTTTGCATTTGTAAAGCTTAAAAAATCTTTTCTCCTATATTTTTGGTGAGATAAAGGAAGTTTTTGGCCTGAGCATTTTTCTCCTTCAGAGAATCGGATAAGGGAAGCGTGCATTGATCACTATACGTGGAGGTGCTACAAATCAGTTTGAAAACCCCTAAAGTCTAGGTTTCTTCAATTTATGCCTCAGGACACTCTAGAGCTGGCCATCCAATACAATAGCCGCTAGCCACATGTGGCTACTGTTCACTCTGCAGTGTGGCTGGATCAAATTGAGTTTTGGTTGTATGGGTAAAATACAGGCTCTTAAAGACTATGTGTGAAAAAATGTGAACCATCTCAATAATTTTTACATGGATTGTTCAATTTTGGTATACGTGCTGCTGAAGCAAGCACTTTATGGACTACTCAGTTGAATGATCATCTTTGGATATGTTCAGTTAAGTACAATACACTGAGACTTCACTTGTTCATTTTTGCTTTTTATTTTTTAACTAGCTGTTAGAAAATTTTAAATGATATGTGGCCTGTATTCTGTTTCTGTTGGATTGTCTGTGTGCTCAGTCTTGTCCAAGTCTTGCAATCCCATGGACTGTAGCCCACCAGGCTCCTCTGCCCATGGAATTTTCCAGGCAAGAATACTGGCATGGATAGCCATTTTCTTCTCCAGGGGATCTTCCTGACCCAGGGATTGAACCGAGTCTCTTGTATCTCCTGCACTGGCAGGTGGGTTTTACCACTGAGCCACCTGGGAAGCCCCCTGTTGGATTATCCTACTCTAAAAAGACTTCCGCATCCTGTCCTCATGCTATAACTGACACCCAGGCTTGTCCTCCTATTGAAAACAACTGTAAAACCAAATAAGATATATGAGGCTGTTCTTTTCAGGCATTCATCAAAAGGCAGTGTGGTCCTGGAGAGAAGGGAAGCATAGGTTCAGAGCCTCATAAAGCCCTGGCTGTCCAGGAGCACTTTTCTGCTTCAGTGCAGGTGGGAGGCACCAGGTGGGGGAGCATCCTGCTGAACTAAGAGATAGAGATTGGAATTCTTGGCTTCTGAGGTGGAATTTTGGGGACAGGGTACCAGAAAAGAGGATTATGTGCAGGGGAGGACTCATATATCTTCACGGGGATTTACTGCCCTTGGCCAAGGGCTGGACTGTGCAGTCGAGGGGAGGGACCTCACCAGACTTAGCAGAGACCGCCTGATGCAGGGCTGGGATCCATCTAATGAGGGTTTGAGGGGCGGGTGTTGCCAGACATCCCATACAATCAGTTGTGACCCCAGAATGTCCGTGACCTACGAGTTTAGTTCAGTCACTCAGTTATGTTCAACTCTTTGCGACCCCATGAACCACAGCATGCCAGGCTTCCCTGTCCATCACCAGCTCCTGGAGTCCACCCAAACCCATGCCCATTGAGTTGGTGATGCCATCCAACCATCTCATCCTCTGTCGTCCCCTTCTCCTCCTGCCCTCAATCTTGCCCAGCATCAGGGTCTTTTCAAATGAGTGAAAAGGTGGCCAAAGTATTGGAGTTTCAGCTTCAGCATCAGTCCTTCCAATGAAGAGCCAGGACTGATCTCCTTTAGGATGGACTGGTTGGATCTCCTTGCAGTCCAAGGGACTCTCAAGAGTCTTCTCTAACACCACAGTTCAAAAGCATCAATTCTTTGTTGCTCTGCTTTCTTTATAGTCCAACTCTCACATCCATACATGACTACCGGAAAAACCATAGCCTTGACTAGATGGACCTTTGTTGACAAAGTAATGTCTCTGCCTTTTAATATACTATCTAGGTTGGTCATAAGTTTCCTTCCAAGGAGTAAGCATGTTTTAATTTCATGGCTGCAATTACTAACTGCAGTGATTTTGGAGCCCCCAGAAATAAAGTCAGCCACTGTTTTCACTGTTCCCCCATCTTTTTGCCATGAAGTGATGGGACCAGATGCCATGATGTTAGTTTTCTGAATGTTGAGCTTTAAGCCAACTTTTCACTCTCCTCTTTAACTTTCATCAAGTAAGTCCTTATAAGTTCCACTAGAATAAGGCCGCACAGAAATTTATATTACTGTGGAAGAAAATGAACCTTGATCTATACCTCACAAAATTTCATTGGGAATAGTTCACAAATCTAAATGTTTAAAATGATAAACTTTCTGGAAGAAGCTGTAAGAGAATACCTTTGCAGTCTTGGTGTGTACAAAAACACTCATGATAGAAGAGAGAAAAAGATGAACTAGGTTTCATTAAAATTAAAAACCTATCAAAAGTATAAAGCAAATGCAAAGGCAGACTATGGAGTGAGAGAGTGTATTGTCAGTCCTGCAGTCTGCCAGAGGAGTTATACCCTGAGTATGTAGAGAGACAGCCCAGGAAAGTGCGAGAGTGACTTGCGTGTACATTGCATATCAAGGGCTATAAAAGCGTCCACTGAGCATGTTAAAAAGTGCTAGAGATTGCAGTCATCAGGGACATTCATACTGAAAGCAATCACACTGAGACACCACTTCACACCCACTAAAATAACTAAAAAGGGAGGAAAACACCAAATGCTGCTGAGGGCGTTGAGGAACAGGAACACTCATCCGTTGCTTGTGGGAGTGCGCATGGCACAAGTGCTTTGGGATCTGTATGGTGGGTATTTGCACAGTGCAACGTCTATTTCTCAGCAATTCCTCTCCTCAGTAATTACCTAAGGATAATAGAAGCATCCAACCCCNCAACCCCCCCCACCCCCCCACACACAAATGTACAATGGTAAAGGTTGTTGTAGCTTTATTTGTAATAGACAAAACCGAAAGCTAGCAATTCAAATGTCCATCGGTGGAAAAATGGATGAATAAATGGTGAAGCTCATGCAGTTTAATTCATACTCTCAGCAGTGTGAAAAAGTCTGACTAGTGATATGTGGAGGAATCTCAAATACTACATTAGCAAGAACATAGGGACCAAACACTGAAGCATGTGTACCGTATGTTTTCATACATGTGATGTTCAAGAGTTGGCAAAACGATTGATGGTAGAATTCAGAACAGTCATTGCCTTTAGAGGCCTGGGTACCACACTGGGGTGATGGAATGACCCACACTTGATTAGAGTGTTGGCTTGATTGTATATGCATTTATCAGAATTCAGAAACGTGAACCAAAGATCTGTGCCTTTCACTCGATGTACAATGTTTCTTTAAAAACTTCCTGAGAAAACCCTCTAAAACAGCAGTCAGCAGACTATAGCTCGTGACCCTCTGTGGCCCATCACCTGTTTTTATAAGTCAAACGTTATTGGTGCAAAACCATAATGATTTATCTGCATAGTGTCTGTGTCTGCTTGTGCAGCTGGAATAAAAGCTGAGGAGTTCAGACAGAAACTCTATGGCTAGCAAAGCCTGAGCTATTTATTATCTGGCCCTTCTTAGAAAAAGCTTGCTAACTCCTGTCCTAGAATAATTGTTACAGTGAAACCCACCCTTGGGCATTCCTATCCACAGCAGCTGAGGGCGGAAATCTATCATTCCATCCCCACTCCCCAGACGGCTCCAAAGCAGGAGGAACTGGGCAAGCAATAAGTAGAGAGCAGACCCTTTCAAGAGTCACCATATCGATACACAGGTACTGTCTGGTCATAAAGCGATTTTACTGACTAATTTGCTCTTGCTAGAGTTATAAAAGCCCATTTCTTCCCCATTAGCTTTCTGTGGAAAGTGTGGAAAGTTCATTCTCGTCATAGTTATGTAATCATCTTCCATAAATGTGAGGAGTCTCATGTGTTCTGCCATCAGCGGCACCGTCTCCTGCCACCGTTTGGCTTTGGGTAGGAGGCTGTTTGAGAGGTTAAAAGACAGGATGGGGAAAAACTCACAGAACGCTTTCTGTGCACGTCTAATGGATAAAGATCCTTAAGAAGCTTTACTTAAAACTGATCTGCTTCTTGATGATTTGAGCTGCTCTTTTAATTAGTTTTTCAGAGCATATATTGTTTATTATCATTATTTTATTTTACCACACGGAGGCTTCAGCATGCTTTAGTTCACAGAGGAGCCAGATGCTCTTACTGGTTTTTGAGTACCAATTGAGGAAGAAGAAAACAACTTATTACACTGGAAACTTTTCCCCATGGGTGGTTTGTGACTAAGATTAAATGATTATGGGGGTTACTTTGGACAGAAACTTTAATGCTCAACAAACATTCTGTTTGTGCCTCAGTATTTCCAGCACCCTTCTGGTTGGGTGGGTTGTGTGACTGATTTTGCTCCATGAAATGTGTGGCTTCTCCATTCTTTCTCCCCCTATAGAGGCACATATTGAAATAAAGTTACCCCAGGAATGAAATGAAGCAGTCTGGATTAATGATCTTGTCTTGTGTGATCAGGAAATTAGCATCTGTTGTGTTAATCCACTGAGTTTTTAGGGTTATTTGTTACTGACAAAGATAGTGCTCATTGGTGTGGGTTAAGTTACTTACTGGAAAAAACAGACCCCTAAGCACATTACAAATGTAGATGGTATAGATGTGTCACTTCCAGTAAGGAGGTGTGTGTGTGTGTGTGTGTGTGTGTGTGTGTGTGTGCGCACACGCGTGCGCGTTTGGTTGCTCAGTCGTGTCCGACTCTTCTTGAGGATGGACTTAGTTCATGGAGGAAGGACACATGACTGTTTGTTCTTTCCATTGAGCCATATAAAATAAATGAAAGAATCTTTGTAAATATAAACATAAATATAAATGTAAATATAAATCTTTGTGAATATAAACATATGCACATCAATGCATGACATAAAGAAAAATATAAAGACAGTGGAGACTTGCTTTCCAAGAGGTCTCTGTCGTGCATTTTGTTGCATGATTTTTTTGTTTTTTGAGAGAGAAGCCAGAGGAAGCAAGTTGTTACTGTTGTTTAGTCACTAAGTCACGTCCAACTCTTTTGTGACCCCGTGGACAGTAACCCACCAGGCTCCTCTGTCCATGGGATTTCTGAGGCAAGATTACTGGAATGGGCTGCCATTTCCTCCTCCAGCGAATCTTCACAACCCAGGAATCCAGCCTGCCTCCCTTGCGTCTCCTGCACTGGCAGGCAGATTCTTTACCACTGCACCACCATGAGCTAATCCAGTTATTGGTGGGACTGTGTCGTGAGTCTCAGGTGTTCTGGGGTAGGAAAAAAATGATTGAGAACCACTGATGTAATTGCAGAGGGGAAAAAAGCTTGGAGAATTACAGGGATGAGGGCTGATGCTTTTGTTAGAATGCCTGCTTTTTTTTTTTTTTTTGGTCTTTGACATGTGGGATCTTAGTTCCCCCACCAGGGATTGAACTCGTGCCCTCTGCATTGGGAACACTGAATCTTAACCACTGGACCACCAGGGAAGTCAGGGTGTCTATTTTCTGTTCATCTTTTAGATTCCCTAGAAACTACCCATTTTTAGGAATGACTGAGTTGTATGCATTTCTGCAGAGCTCAGAACTAATTTGATGTAAATTATACACTCCGGGTATCCAGAAAAACCTTTATGGGGCCCACAAAGAGTCCACGAAGGGAACTGATGATGTGTTTTATCCACAAGCAAGCATTTCTCTTCAAAATTCATACGCAGCCTCCAAAAATACCTAATGCATCACAAGCCCGACATTGGTACCACTGGCTTTCCATACACAGAGAAGTACCGTTCCTTTTAATCAAGTAAGTTGATTTTGCGGCAAAACCTTTTGTATAATACTGAAAAATAGTTGTGTTCCTTGGAAGCTATTTCAGTTTTCTGAAATGATCATTTTTAATCATTCGCCTAGCAAAACAATTTACCAAGCAGCGGAGGATAACGAACCATAAAGTTTAATTTGCCTTTTTTAATTGAGTTGTTAATTAGCACCCCTCAGCCGTTGGAAACTTCTCACTTGCTTTTTGTTTTGCTTCTGATCCGAGACGTTTCAAAGAATCTAATCTATCATATTGCCTCTACCCAGGTACTTTCATGAATCACATCAATAGGTGATTATTCCCTAAGTCTGCTGCAGCTTCCAAATGCATACAAATTTCTATCAGTGGCAGATAATTAGGGAGTAGAGAGTGGTGTTCAGTGGATGAAGATATCTGCCGTTTATTGAATTCCTACTATGTGCCAAACACTGTTTCAAGTGCTTAGCGTATATTACTGAGTCCTGACAGCATTTAAATAAATTATTTCTTTCTTTGGCTACGTTAGGTCTTAGATGCAGCACACGGGATCTTTGCTGTGTCATGAAAGCTCTTTGCTTGTGGCACATATATTCTTTAGTTATGGCTCTCTATCTCTCTAGTTGTGGCACATAGGCTTAGTTGCTCCACAGAATATGGGATCTTGGTTCCCCAACTAGGAATTGAACCCACATTCCCTTCATTTCAAGGCAGATTCTTAACCACTGGCCCACAGGAAAGTCCCTCCTGATAGTATTTTGAGGAACAGACTACCGTCTCCACTTCATCCACAGTGAGCAGAGGTTCGGTTATGTTAAACACTTTCTCCAAGGATGTCCAGCTTATCAGTAGTGGAATAAAGGTTCAATCCCAGGCAGCCTGGCTGGTGGTCCCACTGACCCTCCTTTCAACCTGCTTTATATTTTCAAGATCCTTGGAGTCAAACAGACTGACACTCAAATTCTAGTTCTATTGTTAGTATTGTTGTTAAACTAAGCATGTGCTATTCAGAGCCAAGTTCATGGGTATGTGACTTGGGCAGTCAGGGTCCTGTGCCCAGGAGGTCCCTGTACGTGGTTCTTCTGTTGCCATCATTTAAAAGAATTGATTAATTAATTTTTGGCCACAGTGGGTCTTCGTTGCTGCTCGTGGACTTTGTCTTGTTGCGGTGAGCTCACTAGTTGATGTGACGGGCTTCTCATTGCGATGGCTTCTCTTATTGCGGAGCCCAGCTCTAGGACACAGGGGCTTCGGTAGCTGTGGCACAGGGCCGTAGTTGCTCTGAGACATGTGGGCTCTTCCTAGACCAGGGATCGAACCCATGGCCCCTGTACTGGCAGATGGATTCTTAGCCACTGGACCGACTGGGCAGTCCTTCTGTTGCCATCTTGATATTTTAAATAAGGTTTGGTCAACGGACCCCCATATGTGTGTTTTGCCTTGGGTTCTGCAAATTCTGTGCTTGGTCCTGACACTGTTGTTTTACTGCACGCTGGTTCTCCCTCCTTCTCGTGATTTTGTGGCTCCGAAGTCTGTGCACGTCTTAGCCAGGTCTTCTGTTTAGGGTTTCACAAGGCTGAAACCAGGGTGTCACCCAGGGCTGGGTTCTCCTCTGGTTGAACTGGAGAAGCAGTCATCCCCTTGCCTGTGTGTTCTCCTGACAACATTCAGTTCCCTGTGGCTGGAGGATTCATGGCATTTTATTTCTTCAAAACCAGCAAACGAGGACTTCCTTGGTGGTGCAGTGTTGAAGAATCCCCTGGCCAGTGCAGATGACACCAGTTTGGTGCGGGAAGATTCCAAGTGTCACAGAGCAACTTAGCCCACGTGTTGCAACTACCGACGCCCGAGAGCTTGGGCGCGCTTGCTCCATAAAGAAAAAGCCACCACAATGAGAAGCCCACACATTGCAGCTAAGACCCAGCACAGCCATAAATAAATAAAAAATAAATTAAAAAAATAAGTATATTGTTTAAAAAAGAGAGAAAGAAACAAAAGAAGCAAAAGGAGAGAGAAGGATCAGGGCAAGTCTTCCTGTGGACTCATATCACGTAACATCATTATGGGAGCACAAGCCCGTCATCTCTGCTGCAGTTTTTGTTGCTTAGAAGCAAGTTATAGGTCTTTGCCACACTTGAGGGGAGGGCATAATGAATGCGTGAGAAGGCTGGGAGGCGGGGCGTGGAGGACTGCCTTAGATCTGTTTGCCTCGATTACTGTGTATCACTATTACGTGTAGTTGTTGTCACCATGCTTTTCATTGCTGATGTTGCTGGCAGCTCTGTAGAGCTTAGTGTGCTGCAGGCCCTGTTGTGAGTGCTTTGCACGTATTAACTGACTGGCTTGCGCAGCTGAATTCCAAGGTCCCGAGGACTGAGACAAAGGTCACCTCCTCTCTGCCCACTGGAACTAATAGCTCTCAGGCTAATGAAGCATGAGGCCACTCTTTATTTTCTTGAGTGATAGGATCGTCTTGGGAAGGAGTTAAGTATAATGATTAGCCTAAAGGAAATCAACCCTGATGCTGAAGCTGAAGCTCCTATCCGTTGGCCACCTGATGCAAAAAGCTGACTCACTGGAAAAGACCCTGATGCTGGGACAGACTGAGGGCAGAAGGAGAAGGGGGTGGCAGAGGATGAGATGGTTGGATGGCATCACCGATTGAATGGACAAGAGTTTGAGCAGATTCTGGGAGATGGTGAAGGAGGACAGGGAAGCCTGCTGTGCTGCAGTTCATGGGGTTGCAAAGAGTCGGACACGACTTAGCAACTGATTGACAACAACAAGTAATGATTAGAAACTTGGAATTTCGTGCCCTTCAGACCCAGGTGCATTCCCAGCTCTGCCGCCTTCTGGTTGCGTGGTCCTTCCTATGTTTCCTCGTCAGGGTTGCTCAGGAAGGCTTTGGATAGTGGACAGGGCTTAAGGCTGCTTAAAGATTCAGGTCCCTTCCCACAGTGGAGTTATGCTTTTGTGTTTTAGACATTATTGTTTTGTTTAGTCACTAAGTCATGTCCGACTCTTTGCAACCCCATGAACTCTAGCCCGCCAGGTTCCTCTGTCCACAGGATTTCCCAGGCGAGATTACTGGAGTGGGTTTGCCATTTCCTTCTTTAGGGGATCTTCCTGACCCAGGGATCAAACCTGGGTCTCCTGCTGGGCCAGTGGATTCTTTACTACTGAGCCACGAAGGAAATCCTTTAGAAACTATTACCCTTCTGAACTCCAAGAGCCTTCTTGTTTCAGGCTCCTGCACAGTTTGAAAAAAAATACAATGGGTAGCTGGAAAAATATCTTGAAACTTGCCATTGCCCATATAACTACTTCCTACCCTCTTCTCTATTTTTCCACTAGGCAGATTACTTTGTTCTCCAAACCTGTTCTCACTGATCATTTTTTACTCTTTTCCTCACTCATTCTCTTTCTCACTTTTTCTTCATTTCTCTGGATCTATCTGTTTTTTATTTTTCTCTCTCCCCTGTCTTGTCCTCCATTTTTATCCCACTGAATGTTTTGTCTTCATGCTCCCTTCTCAGGTGGAAGTGAGCAGAGGAAGGAGAAAAAAGGGAATGATGGGTAGAAGTCAGTCATTTCCTTTCCTCACAGGCTCTTCAAAGACTGTGCTACTACTGTATGTAGAATATATAATTAATAAGGACCTACTGCATGGCACAGGGAACTCTACTCAATAATCTGTAACGGTCTGTAATGGGAAAAGGACCTAAAAAACTTCAAATTGCCCTGAATGTGTGGTAGGCATACCACCGTAACTCCCAGCATTTTCCTACTGGAGACAATCAGATCTTACCCAGTCTTTGTGAAGCTAGGACTACCTGATAACTTGTAAATTTCTATACATCCTTCATTGGAAATGCTTGTCTTTTTTTTTTTCCTGCCAGGGAAGGAACATTCACTGACATTCTCACAAGTCCTCTGTCCATTCCTTGGAGGGGTGCAATTATTAAGCAAAGAAAAAGATTGTCCCCCTCCCCATTTTGATCCTAGCTCCTTCACATCTGTCTACAGTATCTCTTTTCATTATCCTGCCTCTCACAGATGTGGTCAGTCTCTCATTCCTTCTAGTGGATCTTCCTTTTTAGCTGATGAACACCTCATCCTATAAACAAAACGTCCTTGGAGTTGTTCACTTCCTCCAGCGACATTTCCTTTCTTGGTTCTGAAACAGAGCAGTGCGGCTTCATTTCGTGTCTCTGATCACCTATTTGCTCCTCTGCACCCCATTCTGTCGGACTGACCCACTTCCCACTCTGCTGTCCCGAAGGCCGCTGGGGAGGGCTCGGCCACCCGCTCTGCTTCTCCCCGTCTGCCTACAGCATCAGGTGGCCCTGACCACCCAGCTGTGAGAGTCTCTGCCCTTGATGGCTTTCCCGGGACCTAGTCAGTCTCTGCACCACTTCCGACCTCTTGTTAACTGTCTGTATCCAGCTTGTCTTCTTCCAGACAGGGACTGCGCAGGCAGCCCTGAAACGTGCTTCCAAGCTCCTTCATCCCTTACCTCTCCCACTTTGGTCCTGGATTTTGGTCACCCTGGACGATGCTTTCTGTGACCGGACTCTGAGTCAGACCCTGTTCTAGGCGCTCTTCATGTGTAAAGTCCTGTAATCCTCCCCACATGTCTTATGAGAGAAAATATATATTATTGCTATTTTTCAGGAGAAGCACTGAAACAGAGAGTTTATCTTTCTTGAAATTTCTGGGTATGATCTCGACTGCTCTTGGTCTTTGATTTCTGTTCCTCAGCTTGTGGGTTCTTTGCTACTGACTTACACTCAAAACCAAGCTCACCTTCCCTTCTCTCTCTCTGTGTTCATCCCCCCTGCCCCTGTTTCTGTCGATCTGTTGCAGTAGGTGTCAGTCATCACTTTCTGCCTCACTTTTGGTGACTCCCTCCCTTTCCTTCCTCATCAGCCCTGTTCATTTCACACCCAAATATCTTCCCTTCCCTCCCAATTTTATTTATTTTTTTAATTAAAAATTTTTTAAAATAAATTTATTTATTTTAATTGGAGGCTAATTACTTTACAATATTGTATTGGTTTTGCCATACATCAACATGAATCCGCCACGGGTGTACACGTGTTCCCCATCCTGAACCCCCCTCCCTGCTCCCTCCCCGTACCATCCCTCTGGGTCGTCTCAGTGCACCAGCCCTGAGCATCCTGTATCATGCATCGAACCTGGACTGGCGATTCATTTATATGGTAATATACATGTTTCAATGCCATTCTCCCAAATCATCCCACCCTCGCCCTCTCCCACAGAGTCCAAAAGACTGTTCTATATATCTGTGTCTCTTTTGCTGTCTCGCATACAGGGTTAATGTTACCTTCTTTCTAAATTCCATATATATGCCTTAGTATACTGTATTGGTGTTTTTCTTTCTGGCTTACTTCACTTTGTATATAGGCTCCAGTTTTATCCACCTCATTAGAACTGATTCAAATGCATTCTTTTTAATGGCTGAGTAATACTCCATTGTGTATACGTACCACATTGTGTATATGTACCACAGCTTTCTTACCCATTCATCTGCTGATGGACATCTAGTTTGCTTCCATGTCCTGGCTATTATAAACAGTGCTATGATGAACATTGGGGTACATGTGTCTCTTTCAATTCTGGTTTCCTTGGTGTGTATGCCCAGCAGTGGGATTGCTGGGTCATAAGGCAGATCTATTTCTAGTTTTTTAAGGAATCTTCGCACTGTTCTTCATAGTGGTTGTGCTAGTTTGCATTCCCACCAACAGTGTAAGCTTCTGCTGCTGCTAAGTCACTTCAGTCATGTCCAACTCTGTGTAAGAGGGTTCCCTTTTCTCCAGACCCTTTCTAGCATTTATTGCTTGTAGACTTTTGGATCATAGCCATTCTGACTGGCGTGAAATGGTACCTCATTATGGTTTTGATTTGCATTTCTCTGATAATGAGTGATATTGAGCATGTTTTCATGTGTTTGTTAGCCATCTGTATGTTTTTTTTGGAGAAATGTCTATTTAGTTCTTTGGCCCATTTTTTGATTGGGTCATTTATTTTTCACTAATAGATGGAGAAATATACCATGTTCATGGATTGGAAGAGTCAATTTAGTGAAAATGAGTATACTACCCAAAGAAATTTATAGATTCAATGCAATCCCTATCAAGCTACCAATGGTATTTTTCACAGAGCCAGAACAAATAATTTCACAATTTGTATGGAAATACAAAAAACCTCGAATAGCCAAAGCAGTCTTGAGAAAGAAGAATGGAACTGGAGGAATGACTTCAGGCTCTACTACAAAGCCTCAGTCATCAAGACAGTATGGTACTGGCACAAAGACAGAAATATAGATCAATGGAACAAAATAGAAAGCCCAGAGATAAATCCACGCACCTATGGACACCTTATCTTTGACAAAGGAGGCAAGAATATACAATGGATTAAAGACAAGCTCTTTAACAAGTGGTGCTGGGAAAACTGGTCAACCACTTGTAAAAGAATGAAACTAGAACACTTTCTAACACCATACACACAAATAAACTCAAAATGGATTAAAGATCTAAATATAAGACCAGAAACTATAAAACTCCTAGAGGAGAACATAGGCAAAATACTCTCCGACCTACATCACAGCAGGATCCTCTATGACCCATCTCCCAGAATATTGGAAATAAAAGCAAAAATAAACAAATGGGACCTAATTAAACTTAAAAGCTTCTGCACAACAAAGGAAACTCTAAGCAAGGTGAAAAGACAGCCTTCAGAATGGGAGAAAATAATAGCAAATGAAGCAACTGACAACTAATCTCAAAAATATACAAGCAACTCCTACAGCCCAATTTTATAATATTCTTTCGAGCCTTCTTTGCCTCTCTCATCGTAGTGACAGTAACCTGTTTGTATATGGATTTTCTTTTCCTCCATTATAGAACAATTGTATGCTGATTCATTTGGCCAAAAAATAATGCAAGAAAAGTTTAAAAAATCTGCAATCTGATAGAGGGACACAGATGCTTTCTGTATGGGTTGAATATTATTCCCCCCAAAAGATATATTGGCGTCTAAACCCTCAGCACTTCAAAATATGATCTTACCTAGAGAC
Source organism: Redunca redunca (assembly GCA_006410935.1). NCBI lineage: Eukaryota > Metazoa > Chordata > Mammalia > Artiodactyla > Bovidae > Redunca > Redunca redunca. The sequence continues at coordinate 1,986,115 of SJYQ01000330.1, read as the reverse complement.
AGGGTCTTTACAGAGGTAACCAAGTTAAAATGAAGTCATTAGTATGGGCCCTAGTCCAGTGTGACTGGGTGTCCTAAGAGAGATTTGGATTCAGGGAGAAAAATGTCATGAAAAGATTGGGGTGATGCTGCCACCAGCCAAGACATACCCAAGGTTTCCAGCAAAAAACCTTCAGAAACCAGGAGAGAGGAATGGAATGGAGCCTCCCTCACCACCTTTGGAAGGGACTAACCCTGCAGACACCTTGATTTCAGAATTCTGTGAGGTGATATATCAACATTTTATTTGTTCCAGATGCCCAGTTTGTGGGTACTTTGTGAAGACAGCCCTCACCCACTTTCAATCCTGCTTCTGATCTTGCTCTCGCTTCTCTATTGGTGATCAGTTCCTCTAAACCAGCTTTCCTATGTAAATCCTTTGTGGATCCTTTTGTTGCTACAAACCATGCAGCTCTCTAGGTAAACATTGAAAGCATTCCAGGATTCCCCTAGAAGGTAACTATCTGGAGGAAAATGACTTTACTTAAGGAAATGGCACCCCACTCCAGTATTCTTGTCTGGAACATCCCATGGACAGAGGAGCCTGGTAGGTTACAGCCCACGGGGTCACGAAGAGTCGGACATGACTGAGCGACTTCACTTTCTTTTCACTTTTCACTTCACTTACTCAGGGTGTCACAACACAATGACAAGTGCCAGGAATGGTGTAGGCGCTCGCTTCTTGAATGGGTGAAGGAATGATAGGTGAGTGAATGAATGGGTGAATGAAAGAATGGGTGATCAGGTGATGGATGAACCCCTTCGCCTTCACTAATCTCTGGCTTCATCTGGAATGAATCACTGCGTTTCCCCCCAGGTGTACTGTTTTCCACTTCTTCCCCCTTGCTGTAGCAGCCGATAGCTACCCGTGGTCATCTCCATTTGCTCTTGGGTTACTACTGGTGTCATTCAAGACCCAGCTCATCCTTCAGTGCCTCTTCAAATTTCCCCTGCTATTTTCTAACTGGCAGAAGTCCTTCCCTCCCACATTACCCTGCAAGCATTTTTTACTTTGCATTATGGTCACTTTATGCCAAGACCTGAGCATGATAGCATTATTTTTGTGGCTTGGCTCCTGGTAGGTAGTCAATACATATTTGTTATGTAAGTAAATTAATTGGGGCTTCCCAGGTGGCTCAGTGATAAAGAATCTGCCTGCCAGCACAGGAAATGGGAGTTCAACTCCTGGATCAGGTAGATCCTCTGGAGAAGGAAATGGCAACCTACTCCAGTATTCTTGCCTGGAAAATCCCATGGACAGAGGCACCTGGCTGTCTATGGTCCATGGGGTCACAAAGAGTCAGACATGACTGAACAACAGACATACACGCACAAATTAATTCCAAATATCTGGGAAAACAGAGCTGAAATGTGAACTCATAGGCCCCCCTCCCTTCTTTCTGTGTCTAGGCAACACTTTGTTCAAAGATTTCACTCTTAAAATTTTTATTTACAAATGCTCTTCAGGAATTACATGGAAGAGAAAGGAGCTGGTATTGAGTGCCTTGAAAAGTTTTGAATTGCAGGTTGCCATGGAAACAGAGTTAAGAGTTGACTTTTTCATGTGTGAATGTTTTAATGAAAATATATTCTTAGCCATTGTGGATAGGTTTGTATACCGGAAAAGAAGTGCTTTATCTTAACATACTATTATGTTCAGAAGTTAGATTGATGATCCCAAGTATTATTTCATGAAATTACTATACGTTACTGTGATTCCCTTGCAGGAAGTGATCCCAATGCTGACAAAATGAAACTGTCCTTGTTTGTGGAAGAAAATATCTCTGTGGACTGATTTTTTTTTTTCTTTTGCTGTTGTGAAGTAGCCTTTCTGTTTTAGCCAAAGGACACTTCCTTTAAGTGTCTGATTCTGTTCTTTCTTTGAAGTAATAATTGCCCCCAAATCATGCATGCATTGTGTATGTTGCTGACAATTATTCAGTAATTTGAAAGGTTTCATGATGATGGTGGTGATAATGAGGGTTAGTGATAAGAGAAGTTCAGTGTTTACTCCCAAACTCTTAGTAAGTAGGACACTTCCCATGCACAAACCACTTTGAGTTTTTCTCTCCATTTGTTTTTTTAACAAAAGAAGTTAATTTTCTCAGAGTACTGAAGTTCAGCATTAAGGTATGGGGAACTTTGCTGTGTCTCGCTTTGTTTTTTAATATTAATCTTTATTGGAGTGTGGTTGCTTTACAACGTTGCGTTAGTTTCTACTGTACAGCAAAGTGACTCAGCTGTGCCGACACATATGTTCCTTCTTTGGTGGATTGCCTTCCCATTTGAGGTCAGTGTGGAGCACTGAGTAGTGTTCTTTGTGCTCTATAGTAGTTCTCATCAGTTGTTTATACACAATTGTTGTTTAGTCACTGAGTCGTGTCTGTCTGTGACCCCATGAACATCAGGCTCCCCTGTCCTTCACTGTCTCCCAGAGTTTGCTCACATCCATGGCCACTGAGTCAGTGATACCATCCAACCATCTCATCCTCTGCTGCCCCCTTCTCCTTTTGCCTTCCTTCTTCCCCAGCATCAGGGTCTTTTACAGTGGATCGCTCTTCCTATCAGGTGGCCAAAATATTGGAGCTTCAGCATCAGTCCTTCCAGTGAATATTCAGGATTGATTTCCTTTAGGAATGGCTAGTTTGATCTCCTTGCAGTTCGAGGAACTCTCAAGAGTCTTCTCCAACCCCACAGTTCAAAAGCATCAATTCTTTGGCTGTCAGCCATCTTTATGGTCCAACTCTCACATCCGTATGTGACCTACTGGAAAAACCATAGCTGTGATTGTACATATCTTTGTCGGCAGAATGACATCTCTGCTTTTTAATACTTTGTCTAGATTTGTCATAACTTTCCTTCTCAGGAGGAAGTGTCTTTTAATTTCATGGCTGCAGTCACTGTCCAAAGTGATTTTGAAGCCCAATAAAGTAAAACCACGGTATACACAGTTGTGTATGCCAGTCCCAGTCTCCCAGTCCCGTCCCACCTCCCCTTCCCCTCTTGGTCTCCACATGTTTATTTTTCTACATCTGTGTGTTTTTCTCATTTTAAGGCGACTGTTACAGGTTAGAGATCACAGACTATGACCATTAGAATGCCATCCTGAGCATGCTGGAATCATAATTAGACAATTATTAGTTCTCTTTGCAATCTCCTGTTGAAGATGTTTTATTAGTCATCTTGTCCTTATCCAGAGATGGGCATGCTGGTCATCACTTGTGGCAAATTTGAGGTACCATTTTGCTTACCTCTTGAAGATCTCTTTTAATACAGAGATCCAGCTCATCACTCTTCTCAAGCATCTTTTAATAGGAAACCTCCCAATAAACTTATTAAAAGCATAATGAAAACCTCACTCTGTCTTCTGTCAGCCTTCGGAGCTCTAAGTGGCTTCTAATTTGCACGAGATTGGAATAGCATTGAAGAATTACAGGAACTAAGTGAAACACTCGTCGGATTTTCAATTTTCTGATAGCATCCCATGTAATTTCTTGTAACGCATCTGTAGCCGAATGCGGTGACACGTCAAGGCTCCTGCTGGTGCTTCTGCCCACGTCAGCGTTACAACGAGAAGCATGATGCTGTCGGGACTTCTCATGGGGAGGGTGCAGATCAGAGCCTTTGTTTGGCCTTGATGGATATTCCATTAGATGCAGTCCTCTGAACAACAGTCTCATAATGTCTAACAGCTCAGATAGATGTGTGTGATGCTTGACATTTGACTTCACGTATTTATTGGAACAAATTGTGCATCGTTCCTTCCACGAGACTGCTTGGCAGAATATGTAGCTTGTCCTGTGGTACCTGTTGATTTGATGGCCTCACTGGAACCAAGACTACATGCTTTGCATTCTGATCCATGGAATTCCTCTCGGACCAGCTACGAGAAGCTAGGGGCAGACTGTGGCTCTGAACCAGAGAAATGAGACCCCAAGCTTCCCTTAGCACATTTCGTATTATTCTCAGGTATTGTTTTCAAGCTAAACAATTCACTCTCCCTTTCAGAGGACCTAAGTATTTTTCTTCTAACCTTAAGCTGAGAGTCTCTTGTGCCTAACTCTTACATTGGTTGTTAGATTTATATTGATGTATGGCAAAAAACTATCCCAATATTGTAAAGTAATTATCCTCCAATTAAATAAATAACTTTAAGCCAATAACTGTCTTACAGATAGACTCATCACACTTGGTGAAGGAAAAAAAAAGCCAGCCAGGCTTTGTAATCGTCCATAGAGTTAACGGTATGGCTGTTCTTTGCATGTGGTCCTGGCAAGATTGTCCCACTCCCAATGCAGGTTTTTTTTACTGACTTTTCTACCTGAGTGAGGATGAATTTGCACTAATTCAGCTACACACTCTTCAGGGGTCCCCTCTGTAACTAAAGGCATTTATTTGTGAGGCAGCAGGGCTGAGGTTAAGACAGTAGTCTAAAGTCTAATCACGAAGTCAAGCTAATTGGCTCACATGGGAATGAGAGCTCTGCACTAACTATGGTGCGTTGGAAACCAGGGACCACCTTTTTGACCCCTCCTCTCACCCATGGAACTACAGCAAACATTTACTGAGTTCTCTCAGAGAGAGGGTGAAGCCCTAGGTTGAGAGCTGTGTGTGTGTGGGGGGGGTGGGGTGGGGGGAGGGCAGGGCAGCCAGGAAGGGCTCATATCAGGGCAGCCAGACTTCCTGCATGCTCAGGGCGGATAGGAATCCAGGCTTCTATTTCAAACCTACTGAAACAATGAAAGTGTTAGTTGCTCAGTCATGTCCGACTCTTTGTGACCCCATAGACTATAGCCCACCAGTCTCCTCTGACCATGGGATTTCCCAGACAAGAATACTGGAGTGGTTTACCATTCCCTTCTCCAGGGGATTTTCCTGACCCAGGGATCGAACCCAGGTCTCTTGCATTGCAGGCAAATTCTTTATTGTCTGAGCTATCAGGGAAAGTCTTTTTCCTTTATTATTTGCATCTTTCTATTAGATTTATCTAATAGGCAATCACTGAAAATGAATTGAATTTAGACTGTGAAATTATAGATCAGATATTTTCAGTGTCAACACTATGGATATTTTGTTGTTGCTGTTGTTTAGTCACTAAGTTGTATCGGACTCTTTGCCATCCCATGGACTGCAGCACACCAGGCTCCTCCATTATCTCCCAGAGTTTGCTCACATTCATGTCCATTGAGTTGGTGATGCCATCCAACCATCTCATCATGGATATTTGGGGCCAGATTATTTATTGATGGGGAGTTAAAACTGGAGGTGTGTGTGTGTGCAAGAGATATTAGAATAATGACCCTCAAGATAGTCAGGGATGGGAAAAACTAGAAGAATAGAAAGAGTATCATATTAATACTTAGCGCATCTTTCAACATGATAAGTTGCACTCAGCTGCCACACTTACCAACTCTGCCCTCAAATTTTTCCCATCTTTGTAAAGTGCTTCACCTTCCACTCTGTGGTTCAGCTAAAAGCCTAGGCATCATGACTGATTGATTCGCCCCCAATCTGTCAGCATTGATTGCTGATCCACCTTCAGGAATTGAAGGGTCTCAGTCCATCCATGTCTGGTCATTTCTGTTGCTGCTAACCTGGGTACCATCTGTTATGGTCTTCTGCAGGGGTCTCCCAAATTTATCTGCCCGGTCACTTCTGCCCGTCCCACTCCACACCCCTTGGTTGAAGTGACGTGTTAGTTGCTCAGTTGTCTCCAACTCTTTGCGACCCCGTGGGCTGTAGCATTTTTCAGAAATGCTCAGATCCTCACTTGCTCAGGTCTTCTAGGCTCCTCTGCCCATGGTATTTTCCTGGCAAGAATATTGAAGTGGGTAGCCATTCCCTTCTCCAGGTGATCTTCCCCACCCAGGGATCAAACCTGGGTCTCCTCGTTGCAGGCAGATTCTTCATCCTCTGAGCCACCAGGAAAGCTCACATGCTTCCATTAGTAGCAGCAAAAGTCTAGTTTCTAAGCTGCAGATCCCCCTTTGACACACCCTTGCTCACTGGGCTTCAGCCTTCTTTTTGTTCCCCACATTCTTCGAGCATGTTCTAGGCTTCAAGTTTGTTCCCTCCCCAGCCTCCTTTACACCCACCCTCCCACATAGACGTCTCGTGATTCCTTGAGTCTCAGCCTCAAATCTCATCCCCTTAACTCTAGAGTATCCTATACTGTTAGGACCAATCGAAGCATTTCTGCTTACATCCTGTGTGCCAGGCCAAGCTCTTGGGTCAGTATCGGCACACGGATGCCTTTGGAATAATTCGTCACCAAGTGAGGATCTGAGCATTTCTGAAAAATGACACCGTGGAACCAGAAGGACCCTATGTTGGAATTGGACACATGGCCAGGGGCAAGCTGGAGTTCTCTGAGGTAAAGTTCATGTGCTAGGCTTTGGTTTATCCCGTGGAGGGAGAGACATCGCCTATCAATTATCAATAAAACTAAAGGGTTGAGTTGGGATGTTGTCCCTCAGGATCTGCAGTAGTTTAATCTAATCTGGAGCAGTTTCAGAACTCAATAATGCCATCAGGTTTTAGTATTTTTCCCCCCACGTAATGATTCATGTGCCGTGAAATTTTTCATTAAAAAATTGCAAAGCTCACAAAGTAGAGAAAAGGCAAAAGGGCCTCCCATACCTCATCTGTTCAACCATTTCAACGAGGCCCCACATGCAGAACATTGAGATGGAGCCTTGGAATTTTAAATCAAGTTTTACTTTGCAAATTTAATGAAATGCAAACAAATACTTGGCAGTTCTAAAGGGCATGAAGTCATTAAGGTTTCTCATTTTGTGAGGTGCTTTGGGGGCCTCCATATTTTTGAAGTAAAATCAATTAAGTTCTGTGTGTGTGTGTGTGTGTGTGTGTGTGTGTGTGTGTGACTACTTGTGCAGTTCTGTGGATGCAGGCAGACTCTGGTCTTAAATTTCCCTTCGCCCTTTCCCAGCTGTGTCTTTGGGCAAGTTACTTAACCTTGCATCACGTGTACAGTGGAGATGATGCAAGTTTTCCTGGGAGGATACAGTGTATTGGGATAGGTTTCTGGTCTTAAAAGGGCCTGTGCTTTGTGTTATGTTTTGCTGTCATCATCTTGAAATCCTTTAGAACTTTTGAATAATAGGACTCGTATTTTATTAACTTTTTTTGTTTGTTTGTTTTTGGCTCTGCTGCACAGCATGTGGGATCTAAGTCCCCTGACCAGGGATCCAACCCATGCTCCCTGCAGTGGGAGCGCAGAGCCTTAACCACTCCAGGGAATTCCCAAGCCCTACATTTTAAATTCTGTATCTGGTGCCACAAATTATGTGGCTTGTCCTGATCTGATGAGATTAGGTAAACATGTGCTAAGTCCCTTGAATTAGGTGGATATGGATACTCCCATGCATTTGTTCTTTTCCTTCCATATTCAAATAGCTGTGTATTTCTCCTTCCTCGAGTCAGGCAAAACTGAAAATGCTGATACTTTTCTAGTCTCTCTCCCTCCATTCCATATTGCCCCACCCCTAAGAGAAGCAGATGATTCTTTGATTCCTCTTAGGACTGTAGAAAAGATATTCATTCCTCATCTTTCCTTGTTAGCAGTGCTGGAAAGGAAGATAGTATTGGGGGGATGTGTATAGCCTAATCATATGGTAAAATGAGAATCTTCGTGCAAGTGATTTGCCAGCTGTAAATTGCTCTACGAAAGTCATGATGAAGTGTGCTGAACAAAAGGTTTATTGAACAGTAACTTGGTACAGATACGGGTAAGGAGATCTGTCAGAATCTTGTGGGGTCAAACATTCAAAGTCATAGCTCCCCAAATCTTAGTATTATCTCTGTGAATTAAGTGAGCCTAGAGCTCCGTCCTGTGTTCTACAGGCTGAGGGTGTTGGGTTAGTTGATTCCAAAGAGTGCAGGACTCCTGGTCAGAGGAGATTATGGGATGTTAGTAGGTTAGAGGTAATCATGGAAGCTGATGGAGAAGATGTTTGGAGAGAAGCATAGGGCATGATCAGAGAGAGCTGGAGAGGGGATCTTGGAGGACTTTTGCACCTGAGGTTCTCTACCTTTGGGTTAACATTGAATACCCAGAAATTTCATACAGGTGGGGTTGACGGGAACCATCCCCTATCGGGTAAAAACCATCATTGGTCTACCCTTATAGGGCTGGTGGATCCAGAAGAGAGGAGTGAAGCTGAGAGAGTCTCAAGACACACATAAACCACAAAGCAGAGCCAAGGAGGGGACCTGGAATTTCTCCTGGCCTCTTTCCCATTGGAAATAGGAGTAATAAAATCAGTGTCTGTATTGATCATGTCTGTTCCCTCTTTGGGGCTTCCCTGGTGGCTCAGATGGTAAAGAATTTGCCTGCAGTGCAGGAGACCCGAGTTCCCAAGTGGTCACTGGCTCTTTTAAGGCCACCTTCTAAAAGATTCTCTCTGCCTTTATCCTCTCTATTATTCTGTTTATTTCATCCAGGGCACAACACACTCTTCGAAATCATCTTGTTGATGGTATTTATTATCTTCTTCCTTCCTCTCCACCCCTGGTTTGTAAGCTTCATGGGAGTGGGGATTTTGTCAGTCTTGTTTACAGCTCTGTTCCTACACGCTAGGTCCATACCTGGGACATAGTAAGCCCTCAAATATTTCTGGAATGAATGAGTGCGTCAGGTTTCCACACTGGGAATGATTCTCCATTGTGAACTTCTGGTTGTGCTGACATGGGGCTGAATTATTTGCACTCTTCCCCAACGCTTTGATTTCCACCTTGCCCACCCTCTTCAGGCTAGCCCCTGGAACTCTTTTTCCCAGGTTTGATGTTTCTGCTGTTCTTCAGGATGGAGCCTTCTTACACATTCAGTAACCAGTCTTCTGCAAAGTCTATGAAATCCCACTGGAATGTGAGCCAGAATATGTCTGGCTTCCATATTCATCAATACTCGGTAAATACGTATCCAGTGAATCTCTGTCCCTCCCATACTCTTCCTATATATAGTAGAGGAATTGATCATTCATCAGAGGTGATCTGTGCTTGTGGCCAGACTTAAAGAATGCATAAACCATGTCTTTTCAGGAATCAGGTTGTTATTTCAATACCAGTCTTTTATGAGGTTCTCTGTCTTCATGCATTTAGTAGATCACAACTCAAATATCACATTCCTAATAGAAAGCAAGTTGTTGGCCAGAAAAAGGGAACGTATGAATAAAGCTATACAGGCACTGCTGGGAGCCAGGAAAAACGGAGTGGGTACAGATAGTGCAGAAAAGATTTGTTTTCTAGGTCTCACTTCTTTCCTTGATGGTCTTGGGGAATGAGGGGAAAAACTAACAAGGCGGGTCTACCTTTGATGATTTTGTGGCAACTTTGCTGAAATGCATCTTGGAATCCATGAAGGGCATTAATAAGATGGTATAAGAAGCTGCTTGTTTAAAAAGAGAAAATATGCTTTGAGAGGACTGAATCGCTGGATACTAATGTACTACTGTTGCAAATGTGAATAGCCATTTCTTGGATTTCTCAATGATTTTCACACTTCCCAAGCTTGATTCAAATTTGTAATGTCCTTTATGTGTTAAGTCGCTCAGTCGTGTCCGACTCTTTGCAACCCCTTGGCCAGTAGCTCTACCGGCTCTTTTCTCCATGAGATTCTCCAGGCAAGAATTCTGGAACGGGTTGCCATTCCAATGTCCTTTATGTGAAAGTGAAAGTGCAGGTCGCTCAGCCGTATCTGACTCTTTGCAACCCCATGGACTGACTATATAGTCCATGGAATTCTCCAGATCAGAATACTGGAGTGTGTAGCCTTTCCCTCCTCCACCAGATCTTCCCATTGCAGGCAGATTCTTTACTCGCTGAGCCACAAGGGAAGCCCAAAAATACTGGAGTGGGTAGCCTATCCCTTCTCCAGTGGATCTTCCCGACCCAGAAATTGAACTGCGGTCTCCTGTATTGCAGGCAGATTCTTTACCAACTGAACTATCAGGGAATGTCCTTTATAGTTTTCTTTTATTGGCCGGGGCAGGGGAGGGGGAGGGGGGGAACATCCTGAAGACTTAGGTTTCCATCAAAGCTGATGGAATACACTAATGAAATCATATGTCTTGTTAAAATGTGAAATATATGGTGGCGTAATATTGTCTGAGTCAATCCAGCGGAATAGCATAATTAATAGTGGCTTTGATGATTAATTTAGAAGAGCTGGAAGATGAGGACAGCCTGGTTCTCCCTCTTTCTCTCTCTGCTCCCCTCTCCCCACCCCACCCCCCATTTTCTGTCCTGCTCTCGCTCTTTTTGCTGGCTGCTGTTTTCCTCATCCAAATATGCATAGAGAAAGTCTTAAGTGGCTGCTGAAACTCCCAGAGGCCTGTTTACTTCAAGGTAGAGGCAGGAAAGCTGCCATAATTCAGAAAGCAGCTTCTGGCATGAGATGAAAGTCAGATCCACTCAAGTTTGGGTCAGAATTTAGAGGCCCCACTGGAGTGTTTATGCTTGTATCTGTAGTCCAGATAAGTTAGTGGAAGAAATTGTTCCCTGTGGCAGGCCATGAATCTAATTACCCTAGAAACATTCCTACAGGCGCTTGACTGGAAATTGGTAAGCTGTGTGTGCTGTCTGTGTCTTCCCCCACCCTTGCATCGTGTATGGCCTGTGGACAGCATCACCCACTCTGGCCCACAGACCAAAACTCAAGGAGGGAGCCCATGTTTCCGCAGCAGAAAGCAGACCTGAGAGCCCCTGCTACTGAGCACCTGTCCCCAAAATTTCACCATCTTAGGGATGTGGGGAAAAGAGAACTTTCCTGGATGACAGGAGAGGAATATTGAAGGCTCGTGAGTTGACAAGGAGACACAGAGAGGAGATAAATGGCTGGTTTTACGAACTAGCTCAGTGCCTCCTTCATTGTGGATTCAGTCCTTGCCTAGGACTATTTCCTGCTGTTAGGAGATTTGAATGCAAATCTTTCTTAAGAAGGGCATAGTTATATCTGGTTTGGGTGCAGACTGTGGGTTCATAAATCAGCATAAACCCATGCCTCCTGGAGACCCTATGGGCATCATCTGGTGATTGACAGCAAGGGTTTGGAAATCAGACACTCCTGGATTGAAGTCCCATGCTGACCCTTATTAAGCCTGTGACACTGTATGAACTAGTTATCTCTTGGCCTCCCCTTGGTCATCTTTAAAATGAGGCTGATGATATTTATCTCATAAGGCTATTATAAGGGTGATGGGGCAAACAAGGTCATTTAAGTGATTCCTGTAATGATATTTATAGGTCAGGTGCCTGCATGCTTAGTTGCTTAGTCGTGTCCAACTCTTTGGGACTCTATTGACTGTAGCCTGCCAGGCTCCTCTGTCCATGGGATTTCCCTGGCAAAAATACTGGAGTGGGTTGCCATTTCGATCTCCAGGGGATCTTTCTGACCCAGGGATCGAACTCGCATCTCCTGCATTGCAGGTGGATTCTTTACTGTCTGAACCACCAGGGAAGCCCATAGGTCAGGGCATTCCCTGCCAAACAAGCTATATAATTGTTGGGTAGCCAAAGAAGCTGCAGGGCATTGCACCTCTGTAAATCAGAGAGTGAATCTGCTATGGTGTAGGTAATTGTTTTCTCTGAGGTCTTTTTAAAAAAAGAAATTTATTTATTTTTAATTGGAGGATACTGGCTTTACAGTATTGTATTGGTTTCTGCCATATATCAACATAAATCAGCCACAGGTATACAAATGTCCCCTTCCCCCTGAAACTCCCTGCAAACCCCCCCACGCCATCACACCTCTCTACATTGTGACAGAGCGCTGGGTCTGAGCTCCCTGTGTCATACAGCAAATTGCCACTGGCTATCTATTTTACATGTTGTAATGTATATGTTTCTCTCAGTTTGTCCCTCCCTCTCCGTCCCCCACTGTGTCCACCAGTCTGTTCTCTGTCTTCCTGCCCTGCAAATAAATTCATCAGTGCCATCTTTCAAGATTCCATATATGTGTGTTAATATATGATCATTTGTTTTTCTCTCTCTGACCCACTTCATTCTGCATAATACGCTCTAGGTTCATGCACCTCGTTACAGCTGCCTCACATGCATTCCTCTTTATGACTGGATAATGTTCCGTGGTGCTATGTGCCACAACTCCTTTATCCGTTCATCTGTCGATAGCCATCTCGGTCGCTTCTGTGTCCTAGTGTTGCAATGAACATTGGGGTGTACGTGTGTCTTTTTCAATTATGGTTTCAACTATGCCCCGTAGTGGCATTGTTGGGTCATATGGTAATTTAATTACTAGTTTTGAAGGAATCTCCATCCTGTTCTCCGTAGTGGTTGTATCAATTTACATTTCCACCAACAGTCCACAAGGGTTCCGTTTTCTGCACCCTCTCTCCAGCATTTCTTGTTTGTTGGTTTTTTGATGATGGCCATTCTGACTGGTGTGAGGCGATACTTCATGGTAGTTTTGATTTGCATTTCTCTAATAATGAGTGATGTTAATGGAAAGTAGGAAGAAGGGAAGTGGGACTTAGTGATGATGAAGTTGAAAAGTCTTTCTAAATCTGCTAGTTCTCAAGGACTGCGGCTGTCACCTTAGGTCAGGAACCTGCTGCTGATGTTGGAATCAGAAGAGATACACGAAGGGAATGGATATAAATATCAAGAGGAAATGTGTACTGGGTTGAGCAAAGAATGTATAAGTCCAATAACCCTTTAGGAATTTGGAATATATAGAAGACGAACTTCTTTCTCATTAGTTATTTGACCATGGGCCCTACCCGGTGTTTCATGGTTGAAAGTTCTTTTAAAAATAAATAGATGACTTTATTTCTTTTTCTTGTCTTATTGTCTGTGGCTACAACTTCCAATACCATGATTAAAGATGAAAGTGGGAAGAGTAGACATCCTTGTCTTGTTCCTGAATTTAGAGAAGAGGCTTTCAACTTTATATTGTTGAGTATGATGTTAGCTTCAGGTTTGTCATAAATGGCCTGTATTGTGTTGAAATATGTCCTCTCTATACTCACTTTGAAGAGAGTTTTTATCATGAATGGGTGTTGAATTTTGTCAGATGCTTTTTCTGTGCCTATAGAGGTGGTCATGTGGGGTTTTTTTGTCCTTCCTTTTGTTAATGTGCTTATTACATTGTTTGATTTACAGATACTGAACCATTCTTGGGTCTCTGGAGTAAATCCAGTGTGATCATACCAGTGGCTGTTTTAGACAATAGGATCTGTCACCTGTCCCTCTTGGGTATCCAGGAGATAAGCAATGAGAAACTAAGACATGGAATGGTGGTTTGATGTTTAAACAAAAGACAGCTTGCCATTCCGGGTCAATTGTTTTAGATTTAGGACCATTGAGAAATTTATCATGGCTGTCTGGCCTACAAACTTAGAGTGAAACCAGAAGGGCTGTCTGTTGAGTATTTGGAAACCTTAAAACATACAGAGTAAATTTTATGACCCAGAAGGTAGATTTTCCCCTTGTTCATGTAACCCATTTTAAGGACTTGATAGTGGGAGAAGGAGCTTTTAACCTTCAAGTTACTGGTTAAGGAATGTCCCAAGTTGGTAGTAAGTAGAAGGCATTGCCATCTGCCAGCTACTTAGTGGCTTATATGAAATGACACAGAGGTCTCACAGCAAAGTGTAATGAGCAGTCATTTCTATCTAACCAACTGTAACTCCACTTTCAATGACCCAGACTCAGACTCCTTGAAAGGGTCTCCCAAGAGTCTGATTGGAAGATAACAGGTGGTTAAGAATGGAGACATCCATGTGGGAAGCAGCAATGCCAACCTTTCTTGGGAACTCATCAATTTAAAAGAATCAACTTTATTTTACTCTTGGGACAAGATTCTCAAACTACTTCTCTTGTCATTTTAAGATGCTATTAGCCACTGATGTCTGAAATTCATTCTGTGCCAGATACACTGATAAATGCCTTACCTGCACAATGTCATTTTATCCTTCCAACTGTTTTTCAGATAGGGACTCTGTTCTCTGTTTTACAAAGTGGGAGACTGAAGCTGACCAACATTAAGGGATTTGCCTGAAGTTCCAAAAGTAGTAACCTGGATAGGATTCTAGCCCAGATCTTTCTTTACCTGGAGTGCATGCTCATTTCATTATTCTGTCTAACTTGCTAAAAATATCTTTTAAAATCAACATTTTGTTATGTTATGCCCCCAAAGTTTTTGTTACTTCTTGGGACACATGAAGTAATATAAGAGTGTTCAGACCCTGTAGATAACTTTTCCAACAGTTACTCTCCTACCCCTTGGCTAGTAGAATGTTGATTTTATTAAAGGATTGGGTAGCCCTGTGTTTTACCGGAGGCTCTCCTGGCCTCAGGAAGTGAATCATGGTGAGAAGTGAAAGTGAAAGTTGCTCAGTCTTGTCCAACTCTTTAGACTATACAGGCTCTTTGTACTATACTCCATAGATTATACACTCCATGGAATTCTCCAGGCCAGAATACTGGAGTGGGTAGCCTTTCCCTTCTCCAGGGGATCTTTCCAACCCAGAGATTGAACCCTGGTCTCCCGCATTGCAGGTGGATTCTTTACCGGCTGAGCCACAAGGGAAGCCCAAGAATACTGCAGTGGGTAGCCTATCCCTTCTCCAGGGGATCTTCCCGACCCGGGAATAGAACTGGGGTCTCCTGCATTGCAGGCAGTTCTTTAGCAACTGAGCTATCAGAGAAGCCTGAATCATGGTGAGCTTTGATTAATTATACAACATTTCCTTGCTTATAATTTGATGAGGTAAACATGTGACCCCGTTCTTGGCCACAGGATGTAAGGATTTCTGCTGGCAGCTGCCTGGGAGATGTTTCCTTGATCTTGGAAGAGACATGCAAAAGAGGATACTCATCTTTTGAGTCTTGACAGGCTTATATAGGAAGATGTCCCATCCATCAAGTAACTGAGAAGAGACATGCAAATACCCTAGGGGGGTTGAAAACTCACTTTCACATGAAATCACCAGGTTAGCAGATGGGCTGACTCTCAGATCAACCCTTAAACTCATTACCATAGACATAAAGATGAGATATGTGGATTGACTAGTACCGGTCATGTGACCAGCTTTGACACTGGAGGTTGACTTTTCATGTGGGAAAGTCAAACCTCAAGGAAATGGGAGAGGGTGGTCCCTGTGATAAAACTGAGAAGGAAGATGAGACGAATGCTGAACAACCAACAACAGTGTCCTCCCAGTCACTGGGCATTCAGACAGAGGACTGATCTGAAAGAATGCTTTGCTTGCAGTGAACTGGGTGGGCCCCTGGTCCTGTCTGAGTCAATGTTTTGCTGCAAGTGGGGTAGACTGAGCTGAAGACTGTGAATCACAGGTAATGTACCTTAAAGCCATCAGATGCTGTGAATAAGGCTGTTTAGTTCCATCTCAGAAGTTCAATGAGGTTCAGCCTATTAGTCAATAGTGACTGAAACAATGGCAGCTCTTAGCCACCTCCACATGCCTTGGGGCTTCCTTTGATTTTCAGCCATAAAGAATCTCATTTGGTTTTTATATAAAACCTAAATTTGAGTTTTATTGGAATACTTATACATGATTACCTTTCACTGAAACTTATTGTCATTTCATCTCTAATGTTCTAGCAAATAGAGTGGCAGATTTTTTTTTTACTTCCTTTCAAGTTGTTAGTTTCATTAAACAAATAGTTATTGAGCAGTTCCTATGAGTTAGGCGTTGTAGATGATAAAGAAAATTCAGACAGACATCTTTGTCTAGAGACACTTTCTTGATAACATTTTGCTGTGTGAGTTATGTAAGCAAAAGTTCTAATTATCTGCATTGAAATGCTGTTTTTTATAATTATAAAGGTACAAGGAAAGTGAGGTGGGGGGAGCATTTGAGACCTTGAATTCTAGGAGAATTGATTGAGAACCCCACCAAACGTTAACCTGGTGATCTAGTCATTTGTGCCTGGATTCTCTGTCACAGGCTGTCAGGCGGACAAGATCTTCACCTTTCAATTCTTGATGTGGTTGTAATTTGACTTTCACTGTGGAGAATCTTGAGCCTTCCCTGATGGTGCTAGTGTTAAAGAACCTTTCTGCCAGTGCAGGAGACATAAGAGACAAGGGTTCGATTCCTGGATTGGAAAGATCCCCTGGAGGAGGGCATGGCAACCCACTCCAGTGTTCTTGCCTGGAGAATCCCATGGACAGAGGAGCCTTCAAGGCTACAGTCCATGGGGTCGCAAAAAAGTTGGCTATGACGGATATGCACACACGCAGGCACATGGAGAATCTTAAGGGGACAGCTTGTGTCCACGCCTGGACTGGAATATACACTCCTGAAGGCAGAAGCTACTCTATCCCAGCACCCAGCTCAGGGCCTGCCATGTGCCAGGTACCCAGTCAATACTGTTAAATGAATGAGGACATCCTGTCCTCTCCTGCTTCCTCACTCTGCCCCTTGGCTCTCTCAGATCTCTTACAGATGATGTAATGTCATGTTAATATCAGGGACTGAAGACAGTGAACATGCTCTTGACCTAGATTTTCAGCAGCTCCAGAGAGCTCCCTTGTTAAAGTTGCATCCTATGTTTCCGTACACATTTGGCAGGGATATGATCTGGTTCTACCTGTTGCCCACACAAACAAGACAGAAGCCTGACTTGGTGTGGCCAGAGAAAGGAAAGTTTTTCCTTCAAAGTGTCGAGAAGATGGTGTTCAGTACTGAATCGGTATCTCCTCAGGTTTGTGTGTTTTCTTCTCCGGTCGGTATTTAGGTGTTGGAATAACTTCAGATGCTTAGTAACAGACCTGAGACTCACTTAACCCCCTCCCCCACTACAGGTCAATAGCATAACCTTGAGGTTGTTCTTACCATGCCTCAGTGCCAGAAATCAAACTATCAACCCTGAAGCTGGGCTTCCCTTGATCTACCACACCTCACCTTCCCTTAATATATCCTCTAAGCTTCTCTTCCAAATCATATCTCCAGCCCATCCACTTCTCACTTTTCTGGTGCTCCTTGTCATTGTTCAGTTGCTAAGTTGTGTCCAACTCTTTGTGACCCCATGGACTACAGCACTCCAGGCTTCCCTGTCCTTCCTTTCTCCAAGAGTTTGCTCAGATTCATGTCCATTGAGTCGGTGATGCCATCCAACCATCTCACCCTCTGCCATCCCTGTTAATCTCCTGCCCTTAATCTTTCCCAGCATCAAGGTCTTTTTCAGTGAGTTTGCTCTTTGCATCAAGTGGCCAAAGTATTGGAGCTTCAGCATCAGTTGTGCCAATAAATATTCAGGGTTGATTTCCTTTAGGATTGACTGATGACTGGTTTGATCTCCTTGCAGTCTGAGGAACTCTCAAGAGTCTTTTCCAGAACCACAATTCGAAAGCATCAGTTTTTCAGCGCTCAGCTTTCTTTGTGGTCCACCTCTCACGTCCATGCATGACCACTGGAAAAACCATAGCTTTGATTGTGACTGGGCTCCTGCATCTGTATCCTTTCACATTCTGCCAGTGATGCTTGTCATGGGTGTGTCAAATCACGTCTTGCCCCAGTGGCTTTATAATGTGGTTAGAACAAACTCCAAAGTCCTTGGCCATGTCTGCAAGACTCTCCGTGGTCTGCTTCCTGGGGCCATTAGGATCTTGTCTCCTAACCTCGAGCTGGCCCTCTGTAAGCCAGGCTTGCCCCCATATTTCAACTTTGGAACTTGCGGATCCCTCCCTGAGATACTCTATGCCTGACCTTCTTAAGATTGACACCATCATCCCATGAACACCTTGATGTTTCAATTGTCGCATCCCTGGAGAGACTTTCCCTGACCACTCAATCTGCAGGAGTATCCTCACGTGCTCCCCAGTGATGCTGTTTATTACTAGAATATTTCCTCTTTGTTTATTTGCATGGTTTTGTCTCTCTCCTCCTCCCCACTGATAACCAGAATGTCAACTCTCTAAGAGCAGAGCCTTGTCTGACTTTATTCTGCAATCCTACCCTTTGATCAGGTCTCAAAAAATCATTTTTTAAATGAATAAGTGATTATTAATCAGTCCTCTTACTTGCTCTCCTACCCCATTGGCCAGGGAAGTCGACTAATGAAATATCCCACACAGACTGAGGAGAGATTGTATACTGCAGAGAACATGTTACAAAAGTTAAGGTTCAAGTCAGAACGTAAACACTCATCAGAAAATGTCTGGAAAGGAATTGAATGTCATCTGCTTCACTCCATGGTGACTTTCAAAGGACAAATGCCCAGCATCATTTATGATAGTAGAGTGCCTTTGAAAGGGCTGAAGCTGATGATTTCCATTTCACTCAAGAAAAGTCATTGTCCTCTATGCATCCCTGGCTTACATTTGGAGACACCAAGCGTCTGGCTTTGGGCTTCTTTCAAGACTGAAATTGCCTTGCTTTGTGTTACTGCTCTCAGCAGATACTTTTCCTTTGTGAATCATCTAGCCAGCCCCCCTAATCACTGGGAACAAACTTTTGAGTAGGTTGAACCAAATTAGGTGTCAGAGTACATGCTTTCTTAGCCAAATAAGCTTTCAGAAGCAGGGGAAGCTGCAGAGCCCTGTCAGTCCTTCACAACCGTCTAATTGTCTTCCTCTTGGAAAGTCTTGACTTTTTTGCTTGCTATGAACCAGCGTTAGCTGCAAAAGCATTCCACAAAAAACTCCTTCGCTAGGCCTCTCAGAATCCAATGCAGAGCTCCAGAGGACAGGGTTTGTGTTTTAGACAGGAAGTGCTGGGCGTGCTTGTGGCTTAATGTTGAAGTCAGTGCACCCTTTGTAGATGCTGCTTCCTGCAGGGGAAGGAAGCGCGGGACCTGGAGACATGCACCACTCCCAGTCTCGGGCCGCACGAGAACAGGAGCTCCGGGAGGTGGTCCCTCCTGCTTCTCTTGGGGAACAGTGATAGTGATGTCTTCAAGGGAAGACAAACTGGAGGGAGAAATGAAGCCCAGATAAAGCTCACTTTAGGTTGGGACACTGAGGCT
Organism: Redunca redunca; assembly: GCA_006410935.1. Classification (NCBI taxonomy): domain Eukaryota; kingdom Metazoa; phylum Chordata; class Mammalia; order Artiodactyla; family Bovidae; genus Redunca; species Redunca redunca. The sequence goes on along the minus strand of SJYQ01000330.1, from coordinate 1,967,108 downwards.
GGAGGAGAACAGGCGTGCCCTGTGCTTCTGATTATAAACAGTAACTCAGCATCGAGTGGCACCCTGGGAAGGCTAATGATGGACAAAGCCCTTTGGACAAAGGGCTGCAAGAAATGTTGCAGTGTAAGCGAACCCCTTCAATGGGCGCATGCATTTGTGCTAAGTCACTTCAATCCTGTCCGACTCTTTGCAACCCCATGGACTGTAGCCCACCAGGCTCTTCTATCTTAAGGATTCTCCAGGCAGGAATACCGGAGTGGGTTGCCATTCTTTCCTCCTGGAGATCTTCCCGATCCCAGGGATCGAACCTGCATCTCTTATGTCTCCTGCATTGACAGGCAGATTCTTTACCCATAGTGCCACCTGGGAAGCCCTCTTCACTGGGAGACATCCTGCCTAAAAGGAGAACTTCTGCAAGTGATAAGAAGAGGGGAGCAGGTCCATGGGACTCTAAAGAGTCTCCTGAGGATCGACTCTGTGGGGAAGGAAAGACCATTCATCACGAAATGCTTGTCAAGGCAGCTGTGCTTTCACTTTTAAAATATTTCTTTTATTTATTTGGCTGTGCCGGGTCTTAGCTGTGGCATGCAGAATCTTTAGCTGTGGCAGGTGAACTCTTCATTGCAGCATATGGGGTCTAATTCCCTGGCCAGGGATCCAAACTGGGCTTCCTGCATTGGGACCACAGACTCTTAGCTACTGGGCTGCCAGGGAAGTCCATTTGTACTTTTTCTTTTTAAAGATTTCTTTATTTGGTTTTGGCTGCACTGGGTCTTCTTTGCTGTGAACGAGCTTTCTTTAGTTGCAGCCAGCGGGGGCTACTCTGTATTGTGGTGCGTGTATGGACTTGTCACTGCGGTGACGTCTCTTGTTTCTGCTTGCGGGCTTAGTTACTAGTTGGCATGCAGGATCTTCCCAGACCAGGGATTGAACCTGTGTTCCTTGCACTGGCAGGCAGACTCTTAACCACCGAGCCACTGGGAAGACCCATTTATACTTTTTTTTGCAAGAAGTTCTGAACTAAACAGCTTTTGATAGCATGATAAAGACTTTTCAATTAGGCATTTCATTGTGAGTGGAGGGGGGGGACCCTATTTGAGCATAAAGGGAAGGAAGTAAGTTCATTATTGTTGCAGCCATTGACTCTGTTAAATACCTTAACATTTGAAGGTTTCCGGGGCTTGAAAAATCAGATAAATGGTAGAGGAGTTGTAGTTGTTTTTTTTAGTTGAGTTGGTATGTTCATTTGTTTGCATTGACAATGGGATTTTCATGGAAACATTGGATGTTTTCTGAGCTTGAGAAATATCTTGGTATCTTAGCCTCAAGATTGGAAAGCCTTTAGTGGTTATTTTATCTTCTTTCCATATGTTTCAGTAGAACATATTTTAAAATACATTTGAAAAACTACTGATACACAAAAATGCCAGGTCCATCCAACGTTTTAACCTAAATCTGTAGTGGGCTTCCCTGGTGGCTCAGCTGGTAAATAATCCACCTGCAGTGCGGGAGATCTGGATTTGATCCCTGGGGTGGAAAGATCCCCTGGAGGAGGGCATAGCAACCCACTCCAGTATTCTTGCCTGAAGAATCCCCATGGCCAGAGGGGCCTGGGGGGCTACAGTGAGTGAGATCACACGCCTAAGTGACTAAGCGCAGCACAACAGCAGTGTTTATCAGCTGATGGGGGGCTGATAGGAATATTTTCCCTAAACCTTAACTAAATGAAATAAGTATAGGGACAGGGAGCACATTGTGAAAGTGCCAATTTGGGGAGGAAGCGAGAAGTACAACTCCTGCCTGTCAAACGTCGCCTGCTTCATGATGCTTTAAGTTCTGTAACCAGAGATTTTGTGGTATTAGTCATCATCCAAAGACTGTGAGCTCCAGAAAGAATTGTTTATTGTGATATTATGTCTAGGCATTCATAGTCAGGCAGATACTTGTACTTATATATCTTTGCATTATAATTAATGTCAATTACTAGATTTCTTTCATAGCATAAGCCTGGTAATAATATAAATAATTATAAATCAGAGTTCTAAAATTTCTCTGTTCAGGTGGCAAGATTGTTCTTTGCATATCTATTTGTATTCTGGGAGTATTACATTTCTAAAATTTATACATCAGGTAGAAGTGACATTTTCCACAAAATCCCTTTGTATTGAAACTTCTTTTCTTATTAAAATGTTTTAATTGCATATAAACACACTCAGTGGAACTCAGCCCAAGACTGACAATGTGTTTGAAATGTTTACTTCCATATAATGCTAGATACCATCTAAAAATCCTGGAGTCTGCTACAGATGAATTTTTTAGATTAAAAGATGTTTGGTAGGGACTTCCCTTCTGTCCAGTGGTTAAGACTTTACCTTCCAGTGCAGGGGTGCCGGTTCGCTCCCTAGTCAGGGAGCTAGGATCCCACATGCCTTGTGGCCACAAAACCAAAACATAAAGCAGAAGCAATATTGTAACAAATTCTACAAAGATATTTTAAAATGGTCCACATTAAAAAAAATCTTTAAAAAGGATCTTTGGTTAGATTTTGAAGAAAAATTATGTAATTAGCTAAATAGTTCTAAATATGCGAAGGTTATTACCATTACGTATGTATATTTAATTAAAAATACTATATTATTTTTGTTATTGCTATTTATGTTTTCGAATTGTGGTGCTGGAGAAGGCTCTTGAGGGTCCCTTGAACAGCAAGGAAATCAAACCAAGTCAATCCTGAATACTCATTGGAAGGACTGATGCTGAAGCTGACACTCCAATACTTTGGCTACCTCATGCAAAGAGCTGACTCATTAGGAAAAGACTCTGATGCTGGGAAAGATTGAAGGCAGGAAGAGAGGGGGATGACAGAGGATGAGATGGTTAGATGGCATCACCAACTCGATGGACATGAATCTGAACAAACTCTGGGAGACACTGAAAGACAGGAAGGTGTGCTGCAGTCCATGGGGTTGCAAAGAGTTGGACACGACTGAGCGACTGACAGTTTAGACATACGAATGAAATGTCTAAGCCTCAGTTTCTTCAGTTTTTAAATGAAGGTAATAATAACATTTGTACCTGATCTTATTATTCAGAAGATAAAATGAAGTCCAGAATGCAAAGTGCTGAATGATGGGCTTGACATATAGTAGGTGCTCAATAAGTGAGAGCTCACTGTTATTGTTTTATATTCACTTATTTATGGGTAGAGAATATTAATCGTCTAAACTACCTTAACAGCTGCCAACCAGAAACAACCACATCATCTGCTTCTCCAGGTGGTGTGAGTCACAAGGGTTCATTTTATGGAGACAGTAAAACCCCAAACAGGCAGCAGTGCTTCCTAGAAGGCAGCTATTTGCAGAAGCCTCACCAAAGAGTTTTATATTTGAGAGTTCCAAACCCAGTGAAGATAACAAGCCTGCCCTCTGGTGGATCTTCATTTCAGCCAGTTAGGATTTTCTCTGCATAGATTCAGATTTCCCATCTCCTCCCTAAAAAGCCAGAATTGTGTGGCTGGGACGACAGCACTGCTCGCTTCTCTTGGATTCTGATGAATGTGCAGGTGGACATAGAAACACACAGCATGGGTGGGGATGTGGAATGGTTTATGGCCACAGAGAGACTCTTCCTTTCTGTTCAGACCCGTCAGGACTCAGCAGCTGCTCAGGGTTACTTACAAGAACTCCGAGCTGCCTGATCATTCAACTGTGGAAGGTAAATGAGAGATTTAAGGTGCAGGGAATAGGAGAGGCCAGTAGAGAAGTAGGGCAATTCAGGAGGAAAAGGCAGATGTCAGACTCACATACCAGCTGCTGGATTTCATGGGAAAGAAAGAGGTTTTTAATGTTTTTTTTTTTTTTTTGTGGACAACTTATTATACAAATGTTGCAATCTATACAGACTATACATTTTAATCAGTTGTATTTATACATATAATTCATTTCCCTTGAATGAAAATTTACTTCAAAAATGGGTATGTAGTAATAAACAAGTACATTCATTAGTAATATTTCCAATATGAATGTATGAAATCTTTGTGAGCAAAGATTACATGTGTCTCTCAATTTTGGTTTCTTCAAGGTATATGCCAAGGAGTGGGACTGCTGGGTCATATGGTGGGTTAAAATTTTTTAAAAAACTATGACTAATGTTTGTTTATTTTTCCCCCTCTATACATTGTGTGCCCTGTCCCCTACCCCCTCACTGTGGAGTGGAAATTATTCCTACAAAGGACATCAGTTCTTAGGGTATAGTCTTATTTTCCTATTCACAATGGTTAAAAAAAAGAAGGAAAAAAGAGTAAATAGAGACACTTATCTCCCAGTGGCTTCTGGTTCCCAGGGTAGAAAACCTTTCAGTTGTCAATAAATGCAATAATAAAGGTGCATACTCTGTCATGTCCCACTTTTTGTGACCCCATGGACTGTAGCCCACCAGGCTCCTCTGTCCATGGGGTTCACCAAGCAAGAACACTGGAGTGGGTTGCCATTTCCTTCTCCAGGGGATATTCATGATCCAGGGATCAAACGGAATCTCTTGCATCTCCTGCATTGGCAGGCGGGTTCTTTACCACTAGCGCCACCTGGCCAAATTAACCGACCTTCAAATATGGTGCCCGTCTACTGCTGAAGTCTTCTCCAACTCATGGCCTTTCCTCCACTGCTGAACTTGATTCCGTGACCTTCAGGGCTCTTTAGGGTCCAAATGAAAGGAACTCAACTCAAACAAGTAATATCGGGGACATAGGTTGACTCACCTACCGGGGTGTTCCATGGTTCATCTAGCTTTGAGTGGCCAGATTCAGCAGCTCAAATAATGTCATCAGGGCCCCTCTCTCTTTCTCTCTCTGTCTTTCCATCACTCATTGCAAATTTCTTATTCTATTAGGGTTCCATTCTCAGACAGGCTGTCTTTATGTAGGGCCATGATGACCCTGAAACTGGAGACTTCTGACTTTATCGGTGTCTTTGTTTCCAGGAAAGGACCCCTCCGTCTTGGTACCCTGTCAGTCCTTGAATATAGAAGGAGTCTTCTTGCCTTTTTCACTGCCTGACCCTGGGCCAGGTCCCAGTTTGGATGGGAACCTGACTTCTCTCAAGAGTCATATACCCAAATCTCTGCTTTCAGAGGCAGGATCCTAAGATGGGGAGGGAGGCTCTTTGCTAAAGATTAGGGCAGAGAAGGCAATGGCACCCCATTCCAGTACTCTTGCCTGGAAAATCCAATGGACGGAGGAGCCTGGTGGGCTGCCGTCTATGGGGTCGCACAGAGTCAGACACGACTGAAGTGACTTAGCAGCAGCAGCAGCAGGGCGTGTATGCTAAGGTGCTCCAGTCATGTCCCACTCTTTGTAACCTTATGGACCGTAGCCCTCTAGGCTCCTCTGTCCATGGGATTCTCCAGGCAAGAATACTGCAGTATGTTGCCATGCCCTCCTCCAGGGAGTCTTCCCGATCCTGGAATCAAACCCACATCTCTTATGTCTCCTGCATTGGCAGGTGAGTTCTTTACCTCTAGTGCTACCCAGGAAGCCCAAAGACTAGTGTGATTCTGTTACTAAAAGGACAAGAGGGATGTTGGATGGAAAAAAGCCAAAATGTGTTTAATCTTCCTTGTTCCCAGAACGTACACCTGTCTCTGCAGGGTTGTGTAGCGCTGTTCTTAAATGATCTTGCATCTTTCAGGGTGTGGCTGAGATTGTACTTCCTCTGCAGACTCTTCCTACCAGCCTGATTTCTACTCCCTTCCTTTTAAAATCAGTAGCACATACCTGGACTTCTCATTTGGCTTTTTCACTTAGCTATTATTGCCATTATTGTTATTTCCATTGTTACTGTAGTCTTCGGACAATTTTTTGGACATTCCATTTTTTTTTTTTTTGGTTTAGTATTTAAATGTCCCATTACTCTTTCTGTGGGAACTGATAAATTTTTGGATGTGTATCTTCTTCAGTACAGGCAGCACTGACTCATATCTTAATGAGATGGGAATCTGAGGAACATCATCAAAAGACCAAAGCCATTCAGTGATTTTCTCCTGCCTTTCTGTCACTTGGTATTGTGGCTCAGTCGCTCAGTCACGTCAGATTCACTGAGACCCCATGGACTACAGCACGCCACACTTCCCTGTCCTTCACTATTTCCCGAAGTTCACTTAAACTCATGTCCGTTGAGTCCATGATGTCATCCAACCGTCTCATCCTCTGTCGCCCCATTCTCCTCCTGCCCTCCACCTTTCCCAGCATCAGGAAAGATTGTCACTTTGAAGGGCAGCCTTCACCTCTTGATGAGACTGTTTTCAGCAGTCTGCCTGGGGGTGGGTCTCGTTTGCCATAGGCACAGGGTCCTGTGGACAGTGCTCCCTTTGGGCCTGGGGAGCAGAAGATGTAAGGGATGCCCCATACCTTGCAGCTGAGGTTTTGGGTGTTCAGTCCAACTGCTGCTCCAGAAAGAGGTCAGAGAGGGGAAAGCACTGTTCTTTTGTTTATCTGTCTCCATGAGGCCAAAAACACAGGTCCAGGTTAAGGGCAACTTGAAACTCCACCCATGGCAAAATCCAATTATAAACTCTACCCTTACTGAAATGCCATTAGAGGTTGGTTTTGCTTTATTTGAGATGCAAGCTGACAGTTGTGCCTGTGATGTATTCAGGAAGACATATCTATTAAAGATAGTCTAACAATGGGAGCACACTCAGATTTGCATTTTAATTCATTTTCCCTCAGTGCTGATATGCAGCTTATCTTTCAAGAACAGGCTTCCATCAACCCTGATATAAGTTGCTTAAGAATAATGCTCATAATCTATTAGTTTAATCTGTTCACATGAGAAGGGGAAAAAAAATTATTGCGTGATGCAGAAGGTTTCAGGACCCTTTTTTTTTTTTTCTTGAGGATTTCCCATAACAGTTCCTTTCTGCTTATAGTTCTCCTTCTAAATAAAGTCTTAACAGCTGAGAGAAGAGGTGTCCTGGCTTTTACTCAGGCTCAGACAGGCTCGAGTTCAAAAGTCCAGCTCCCGTGTATTTCGCTTATGTACGCATTACTTAACTTGAGCCCAGTTTCGTTATCTGTGACAAGTGTATAACAATACAACCTTGAAAATGGGCTTTGATCACTACAGAGTAGGTATAAAAATTACCCATCAGAGGACCTGTCAGATAATAGATAGTAATCAATAATTTTATCCTTGTGGAACTAAGAAATCTGCTAAGATCTCTATGTCTTTCTGATACCTGCAACCCTGTATATTGTTTCTCTTACTCTCTGTCACTCCCGAGGGAAGACAGTGTCCTTTCTGTGTAAGGTTCATTAAATATTGGATGGAGAGTGTGTAGCTGGGAGAGTCCTGTTTTGGTGTGTTCACTGTTCTGCATTTTCGTTGGCCCTTTCACTCCTCTGTCTTGTTTAACTCCCTCTGGGCTCCTATGACCTTGATGTTTTCCGTAAAGGAAGATGGCTGGGCATCTGATGGTACTGGGGAGTCAGGAGTGGGATGATGGTCTGGACAGTAGAAAAGTTTGAGAACCGCTATGGCGTGCACCAGTGTGGACTTAGAGATGGGGAAAGTGCCTGACAGCAAAGAAGGCCTGCTGATGTCATAATGGACCTCGTAAGAAGTGTGTTTATCATCTTCTTTAGCTCCATTCTTATCTGGAGGGAAATGGACAGCAGGGATGATGCACAGCAGATGAATAATGCCAAGGAGACCACTGGTCCCTGGACCATGGTCATATGTGATAATCAGGGCTTGTCCTTAGCTGTAGGACAGCTGTTCAGTCACTAAGTCGTGTCTGACTCTTTGGGACCCCATGGACTGCAGCACGCCAGGCTTCCCTGTTCTTTACCGTCTCCTGGAGTTTGCTCAAACTTATGTCCATTGAATTGGTGACACCATCCAACCATCTCATCCTCTGTTGTCCCCTTCTCCTTCTGCTCTCAATCTTTCCCAGCATCAGGGTCTTTTCCAATGAGTCTGCTCTTCGTATCAGGTGGTCAAAGTATTAGAACTTCAGCATCAGTCCTTCCAATGAATATTCAAGATTGATTTCCTTTAGGATTGACTGGTTTGCTCTCCATACTGTACAAGGGACTCTCAAGGGTCTTCTCCAGCACCACAGTTGGAAAGCATCAGTTCTTCGGCACTTGGCCTTCTTTATGGTCCAATTCTCAGTTGGGGTGACAGATGGAATTTGAATGCAAGAGCTGAACTTGACAAATGTAGGAGGCCAGTCTCTCCAAATTGACCACTGAGGACTAAGATGCTTTAGTACTTTTGTGGGGAAAGATGGGAAGGTGTGGAGAGTGATGTTGGAAGTCTTATCAATGACAGTTTAGATGGGCTATGTCAGGGCTAGCTGGGTCCAAGGCTGCTGATACCTATGTGTGGGGCCATGGTATTAGGAAGGATGTCACTGCAGGGTTGAAGCCCATGAAATGATGGGGGAGACTCTGAGCCTGGTGCTAAAGTCCTGCATTTGCCATTTGCTTGTTTATTGTCCTTCCCTCAATTCCTATCAGAGCACAAGCCCCTGGAGAGCCAAGGCAGGTCAGCCTTGCTCCTTGCTTCTTCTCCAGCACCTACGCCAGGGCTCAGCATGCAATAAATCTGCAGTAAATAGCTGCTGGGTGAGGGTTAATAAGGTCATTTAGGAATTATGGGCTTTTTTTTTCCTCCTCTGAACCCATTGCATGCACCTCTATGCCTAGTCACCATGAAATGAACATTTGTTGATTGCATTGTATATGTCAAAGCAAAAATTAAAAACAAATTTAAAAAATGCCATAATACTAATGCATATGGTGCTTATTACCTATGGTATAGGGCTGTTAGCTTCCCTCTCCCTTTTTCTCTCTTTCTCTTTCCCTCCCTCTCTCTCTCAATAGGCATAACATATGGGAGATTATTCTGTATATTCTCTTTCATAACAATTATACACATATTAAGGACAATTTCTGCATCAACATATGAATGTGTAACATTTACTTCAAGGCTTTATAGTCCAGCTGCATCACAGTAAATTTAAAGCATCCCCCTATTGTTGGGCATTTAGGTTGCTTCCAATTTTTTGCTCCTGTAAGTGGTTCAAGCCCTTCTTTAGAGCCCTGCCTCACTTATGACCTTGGACTCAATCTTGAAGTGTGGTTCTGCAAAGATGGTGGCTTAGTAGGTTAAACCTAGAACAAATATCTCTGGCTTTTGATGGGAAGGCTTCCCTGATGGCTCAGTGGGTAAAGAATCCACCATAGTACAGGAGATACAGGAGATGCAGGTTTGATTCCTGGGTCAGGAAGATCCTCGGAGGAGGAAATGGCAACCCACTCCAGTTATTCTTGCTTGGGGAAATCCTATGGACAGAGGAGACTGGCGGGCTACAGTCCATGAGGTCACAAAGAGTTAGGCACCACTGAGCACTGAGCCCTTGTTCATTGACTAGTTTGACCCAACAGTTCAACTCAAGGTACCTTTGGAAACATCCTGCTTTATGTCTTTGGAAAAGACATACTGCACAGTGCTTGAAGCTCAGGGGCAAGGGTGACAAGGATGCCCAGATTTTAGACCTCAGTCTAGTCGAGAGCATAAATAGCTTATGGAAATTCTGGAAAAGAGAGAACCAACTTTTGGAGTAGCAGAGAGGCTGCCTGCCTGTTGGAATAGGAGAGAAGCTATCTGCATTTTAGGATGAAAGGCAAAAAAAAAAAAAAAAAATCCAAGAACCAGAGGGAGTAGGTAACTTGGTGTTCTTTTCTAAACTTTTCATTTTGAATTGGGGTAAAGCCGATTAACAATGTTGTGGTAGTTTCAGGTATGTATCCATTCTCCCCTAAAGTCCCCTCCCATCCACGCTGCCACATGACGTTGAGCAGAGCTCCCTGCGTTATGCAGCAGGTCTTGGTGTTCTTATTGTTGGTAAAGTGTGTCCCACCTCGTTGGGATAAACTATGTGACTAAACCAGCAAAAATTCATTTTCCCGCAGTTTTGTAGGACAGAAGCCCAACATGGGTCTCAGTGAGCAAACACCAGGGTGTCAGAAGAGCTCCTTTCCATTCTCCAGGCTCTAGAGGAGAATACTTTTTCTTGCCTTTTCCAGCTTCTAGAGATGCTACCCATATTCCTTGGCTTGTGGCTGCTTCCTCCATCTTCAAAACCGAGGATGTATTAATAGCATCTGTCTGTGCCTTTCTTCATAAGTCACGTCTTCCTCTGACCCCAGCCAGGAAACATTCTCCGCTTTCAAGAACCCAGGCGATTACATCGTGTAACATTCCAGGATAAGCTTCCCATCTCAAGGTCCTCAATGTAACGTCCCTTTTGCCTCTTTGTTTTTTTAATCAACTCTTTTTTTTTATTTGATTTGCTCACCTTTTTTCTTTTGCTTCTCTTTAAAAATATTTATTTGACTATGCTGGGCCTTAGTTGCAGCACACAGGATCTTCTATCTTCCTTGTGGGAATGCAAAATCTTTTAGTTGAGGCATGTGGGCAATAGTTCCCTGACCAGGGATTGAACTCAGGCCCCCTGCCTTGGGGGTGTGGAGTCTTAGCCACTGGACCACCAGGGAATCCCCAGCACAGTCCTTTCTGAATGTGTCAGGTAACATGGTCACTGATTCTAGGGATTAGAAGATGGGTGTTGGGGAGAAAGGGGCACGTGATCCTGCCCACTGCAACTGCCAACACCAGAAGAGTGCCTGCACAGAGCCAGCTCTCAAATATTTGTGGAAGGAATGAATTGAGAGTATTTAAAGATCAAGTGTCTTTAAAATGTGGATCAGGACACCCAGCAGGTGGGTGAAATCTTGGTTTATGTAATGCATTTTGTTTTTTTTTTTAACACATGCTCTCAACACTGAAATGGGAATAAACAAAAGAAAGCAACAACAAACCACAAATGGCTTCTTTACTGGCTCTGCAGTGGGCATTCTTTCTGGATGTTTACTCCTTGGTTACCCAGATCTCTTGTTCCTGCCGTGGCATAGAGCAGCAGTTATCTCTGTTGTACAGAGTGAACCCTAACTAGCCTTCATATCAGAGTCTATTTTTTCACTAATTATGTGCCTGAGGAAAGCTCTGCCCCTTTTTGACTCATTAACCTTCCATGGAGTGATTCACAGTGAGCTCCAAGCCTAGGGAAGCTTTAAAAACCATGCACATTCTTGGCTTGGCAACAGTGGGCTCTCAAGACCACATCATTTTTTTTTTCTTGCTTCCCTGATAGCTCAGTTGGTAAAGAATCCACCTGCAATGCAGGAGACCCCAGTTTGAGTCCTGGGTTGGAAAGATCCACTGGAGAAGGGATAGCCTACCCACTCCAGTATTCTTGGGCTTCCCTTGTGACTCAGCTGGTAAAGAATCCGCTTGCAATGCAGGAGACCTGGGTTCCATCCCTGGATTGGGAAGATCCCCTGGAGAAGGGAAAGGCTACTCACTCCAGTATTCTGGCCTGGAGATTCCAGGGACTGTATAGTCCACAGTGTCGCAAGGAGTCGGACGCGACTGAGCAACTGTCCCTCTCACTGGAGTCCATCAACTTGTACTTGGGGAACCACCTGACAGGCCACTGGGATGTCCTGGCTCGGTCTGAACATCCTTGAGTGGGCCCCATCTTGTTGGTGTTTTGCCTTGATTGCTTGGACTTGCTGATTTGCTGTTTCAGGCTGAGGGTGGAGAGAATGAGAGACCACACCTTGCAGTCTCTACTGGTTTACCCAGTCAGAAAGCAGAGTGTGTTCTGTGTTCAGAATCAAGACTCAGATGGTCAGCCGCAGGCGCACCAGCACTGGAGGTCTACTTTGATTCTTTATTCCCTTCAGGAAATGGTTTGGGGGACTTCCATGGTGGTCCAGGTTAAAGAATCTGCCTTCCAATGCAAGGTATACAGATTCAATCCCTTGTCAGGGAACTAAGGCCCCGCATGCCGAGGGGCAACTAAGCACTCATGCCACAAATACTGAGCTCTCACGCTGTAAGGAAAGATCCTGGGTGCCGCAACTAAGGCCTATCAGAGCCAAATAAGTAAATATAATTTTTTTAAAAAAGAAAGAAAAGAGAAAGGTTTGGAATGTTAGCACCTAGGGCTCTTAGTGGATGAGTTCATGTGAGTATGTGAGCTACATTTGGTTCTCTTTTTGCATTCTTTTGTTTAAAAGTTCAGACTGATGAGCTAAGCTCAGAAACCCTCTTGGCCAACCTTAGGATGACTCTGAAAATAGTTGGAGGTAATCCCTTTTCCAATAGGTCTAGTGATTAAAAGGAAGGTTCTGGGACCACAAGGACAGGGTTCAGATCTTGCCCCCGCCATATAGTAGTTGTGTGACCTTGGGCAAGCAACTTAACTAATCATAATCCAATCTTTTCCTGTTCCCTTCACCATAAGTGGTAATACAAACCATCCCTATCTGCTAGAATGCTTATGAAGATGAAATGAGTCAACACAGTGGAAGCACTTAGGACTATGTCTGATATACACAGTAAAAGCTTGATAAAGGTTTCCTGTAATTCCATGACTACTACCAGTATTCAGATAGCCAACATCTAACTGAAAAAAGGTGTTCAGGGTAGCCATTGATGTAAGAAAAAAGATCGTCTCTTCTGAATAAATATTGTCTATAATATGTCCCTAGAAACACATTGTCTGCAAAAGATGTTAATAGGAGTTCTGAGTTACAGGGTACCACAGTCATAAATATTTAGGAAACTTCTCCTCTTGGAGATTTATGATACACATTAGTATTTTAACATTATAGGTTCTGCTAGAGTGTGAAGTAGAGAAAGTAATTTGAGTTTGTTTAATTCAGCTTGTCCCAAATGTGTTTGACCACAGAAACCATGGTGGGGGTGGGTTTTTGTTTTTCTTTTGTTGTGGGTTTTTGTTCTTCTTTTTTTTTTTTTTAAGTGGGGACTTGGGAGGCTGGGTGGTGAAGGTGATTGTTATTGCTGTGTCTTTCTTGTTCACAGCACCAATAATCTAGAAACTAGGGTTTTCTCTGTAGGAGAGGGATCCCCAACCTCTGGGATCTAATCTCTGATGATCTGAGGTGGAGCTGATGTAATAATAATAGAAATAAAGTACACAATACATGTAATGCACTTGAATTGTCCCCACTCTATCCCCCCTACCCCCACTCTGGTCTGAGGAAAAATTGTCTTCTACAAAATTGGTACCTGTTGCCAAAATGGTTTGGGACCACTGCTTTAGGGGGTACTTTAGGATCAGTTCAGTTCAGTTCAGTCGCTCAGTCGTGTCCAACGCTTTGAGACCCCATGAATCACAGCACACCAGGCCTCCCGGTCCATCACCATCTCCCGGAGTTCACTCAGACTCACGTCCATCGAGTCGGCGATGCCATCCAGCCATCTCATCCTGGGTCGTCCCCTTCTCCTCCTTCCCCCAATCCCTCCCAGCATCAGAGTCTTTTCCAATGAGTCAACTCTTCGCATAAGGTGGCCAAAGTACTGGGGTTTCAGCTTTAGCATCATTCCTTCCAAAGAAATCCCAGGGCTGATCTCTTTCAGAATGGACTAGGTGGATCTCCTTGCAGTCCAAGGGACTCTCGAGAGTCTTCTCCAACACCACAGTTCAAAAGCATCAGTTCTTCGGTGCTTAGCTTTCTTCACAGTCCAACTCTCACATCCATACGTGACCACAGGAAAAATTATAGCCTTGACTAGATGGACCTTAGTCAGCAAAGTAATGTCTCTGGTTTTCAATATGCTATCTAGGTTGGTCATAACTTTCCTTCCAAGGAGTAAGCGTCTTCTAATTTCATGGCTGCAGTCACCATCTGCAGTGATTTTGGAGCCCCCCAAAATAAAGTCTGACACTGTTTCTACTGTTTCCCCATCTATTTCCTGGATGGTACTCTCGTTTAATGAGCATATGGATATCTGATTAAAATACAGATTCTGGGACTTCCCTGGTCGTTCAGTGGTTGGGACTCCACACTTCCACTGCAGAGTGCATGGGTCCAAACCCTGGTTGGTGAACTAAGATCCCACATGCTGTGCAGTGGCCAGAAAATAAAAAATAAAAAAAATAAAAAACACCAATTCTGATTCAGTAGATCCGGGATGAGGCCCGAGAGTCTGCATTTCTGACTTGTTCCTTGGAGATGCTAGTGCTGCTGGTCCAGAGAGGGCACATTGAATTAAAAGAATTTCAGATGACACAAAGGGGACACGTATGGGGACCGTCAGAAGTGTTTATGGTTATCTACTGGGGGAGAGAACTCGCAGCCTTGACTACACACTAGAACTATGTGGACGATTCAGGAAGGAAAAGTGCTATTAGCACCCCATCCCTAGACATTCTGATTTAACCAGTATGGAGATGGATCCCAGGTGGTTTTTGTTTGTTTGTTTGTTTTAAGTTTCCCCAGTGAGTCTAATGAAAGGCAGGGTGGGGCACTGCTGGTTTAGTGGGAAGGGGCTTATTTTGGAGTCAGAGAACCTGGTTCTAAATCCTAGCTCCGAATCAGCTACAGGACTCTTAGTCATTTTGTTAAATTCTCTGGGTCTCCATTTCCCTATTTGTACAAGGGACGATAATGGTAGGTAACCTCAAACAGTCTTTGTGAGAATTAAATCATCTGTTAGTGAACTAAAAGCTTAGTTTCTAACACATGGTAAGGGCCTAATGAATATTAGCTATAATAATAGTTATTGTAATGATTATTGTTGTTGTTGTTCAAACACTAAGACATGTCTTAGCCTGCAGCACACCAGGCTTCCCTTTCCTTTGCTATCTCCTGGAGTTTGCTCAAACTCCTATCTGTTGAGTCAGCGATGCCATCCAACCATCTCATCCTCCATCGTCCCCTTCTCCTCCTGCCTTCAATCTTTCCCAGCATGAAGGTCTTTTCCAGTGACCCGGCTCTTTGCATCAGATGACCAAAGTATTGGTACTTCAACTTCAGCATCAGTCCTTCCAATGTGTATCCAGGGCTGGCTGATTTACTTTAGGATGGACTGGTTTGATCTCTTTGCAGACCAAGGGACTCTCAAAAGTCTTCTCCAGCACCACAGTTCAGAAGCATCGATTCTTTAGTGGTCAGCCTTATTTATGGTCCTACTCTTACATCTGTACATGACTGCTGGTTAAACCATAGTTTTGACTGTATGGACCTTTGTTGGCCAGATGATGTCTCTGGTTTTTAACATGCTGTCTAGGTTTGTCATAACTTTCCTTCAAAGAAACAAGTGGTTTTTTGTTTGTTTGTTTGTTTTTTAACTTCATGACTACAGTAGTTGACTGTTATTACTGTTATTATTTGGTAATGGAGAATTTCAGGTCATTTTCTTCCTTTTTAAAAATCTGCCTGAGATACTGTGTTGGTCATAAGCTAAAACCAAATAAACACATATTTAATTTTCTTCATCAGTGTTAACAGTGTTATATGTCTGTTGGGTACACGTGTCCTTACCTGAGGAAAGCCTCTTTGTAGCCCAAGCTGCTCCAACAGGCACTCACTTAGGCTGTGATCCCCATGAGAACCTACTGATTTTGTTTATTGCGGAATCCCCAGTGCTTTTGGTGTTTGAACTAACTAATTGATGGTAACTATTCCAAGTGGAGATCCATCAACTTCTGCCTGCACCCACTGGATTATTTTAGTGGCTGAAAATGACAAGATAGTCATAATAAAGAACTGAGCGGTGCCATGTTTTGGATTATTTACTCTAGTCTTTTTAACAAGTGTTGGTTTCCTTTCTTGGTTCTAGAACTACATGACCGAATCTCATTTCTTGTTTTGTTTAAAATCAGCTGTTCTCTGCCCTCTTCCACTATTCACTCATATACTTTCTCAGACTAAACACTCTCTCTTTTTCTTCCCTGTCTAGGTTCCTTCTCCTTTGCCCTCCACCGTACACCTTACACTTGGTTGGTAATCACTATCGGCTTGCTTATATAAGTCCCGACTCTAACTGTAGCTGATCTCTTTCATATTGAGCTAATTGTGTGTAATTTGGGGGACAGAAGGGACCATCTGTGTGGTTTTAGCTTCTTATAGTATCACGTGAATAAAAGTGCTCAATAATTTTCACATTGTTCCATAATGAATATTTATCATATTCAGATTCAGCAGCAGTCTTCTAAGATAATGTAGGGAAGTCAATTCCTGGCCTATTTCTCCTTCCAGGGATGGAGGAAAACAAGACCTGTGCCTGTGCTCTCCTCCCCTCCCTGGGCCCGTCATCCCAGTAAGATATAAAGATGCTCAAGAGAACATTTGTGAAAGAACTTGACAGATGCCCTTGGAGAGAGAGCATTATTCTACTCACTGGTGTTTTGAATATCATGAGAGTTTGAATTACGCATGAGCACACCCAAGCACGTAATCGGTTAAGAACACTTTCAGACTCATTGTGGACACTGCTCACAGGCAACATTGTGCAGATCCGATCCCTAGAGCCATGGGGATTGGCGACCACAGCTACATCCATCTAATTCAGGAAGGACTTGAAATAGCTCCTGCATTTTCAGGACTCGAAAGAAACAGAGCTGTTTCACATTTACCCTGAAGATGGAGCCATTTAACACTTTGGATACTTTATGATTCTAAAATTGATAACTTTGTCACTTTGTTTTGAGACTGTAATGTTTTAGGACCTTGTTTTTCCCTTAAATAGGATGATTTCTTCCTAATGAACAGAAATAAGAGTGTTATGAATATTTGCTTACGGGCGTGAAAATCTGGACATCAGCCTGTGACCTTGCCAAAATTTACAGAGGTCACTTTTTCTTGTTTACCTTCTCTTCCTGGCATTTATGGATTCAGGAAATTAAGTATTTATTATTTTCCAAACGTGTTTAGAATCCCCATCATTGATGGCTTGCTACAAAGGAAAGCACATTTTAAAAGCAATGCTAAAGGGGGAATGTGTCTATTTCAGGTGCCCTTGTATTGATCACAGGGTTTTCAGTGAATATAGAATCTTTGAGTCATGAGGATCATAGAGGGTGTCTAGTCTCCCTTCTCATCTAAGTCTTATTTAAGACGTTTATTTATGTACTTTTGTTGTCAGGCTGGATTAAAATATCTGTGTTTTACTTATGTAACTCCCAGATCTAACCTTAATTGCACTCTTGAGCAATGACTTGTCCCTTTTCATTTGTGAATGAAAGTAAAGTAGATACAGATTGGCATTTTCTGTCCTAAGGAGCCCTCAGTTTTCATGACTGAACACCTTCTTATAAATAGGACACAAAACAGGAATTCCCTGTTGGCCTAATGGTTAAAATTTGGCATTTTCACTGCTGTGATCTGGGTTTAATCCCTGGTCAGGGAACTGAGATCCTGCAAGCCACATAGTGAGAAAAAAATAATCAATTTTTAAACAAGTGATCTTATAAAAAGGGACAAAACCCACAGCAAATTAGGGGCCAAAATATCTCACTTGGAACATGAATTGCCCTGATTGAGAAGGACTGAAGAAACACAGATGTGCTGTCCCCAAGAAGCCATCTGGACATTGTCATAAATGGGGGTCAGGTGAGACATGATGCTGTGTGCTTGGGCACACACTGGAAGAGTGGCTGACTTACTATTAACACAAGGCTTCTGCAGCGCCTGCAGCTGCAGACGGAGGCCTGAGTAGAGCAGGGCGCCAGCAAAGCCACCCTCAGGCAGCTCTCGGGTTATCAGATGAGAAGTGGGGACTCCTTGGGGGCTGCTTACCCCTTCACGTGTTCAAGGCTGAGGCGCCCAGGCTCTGTGATTACCACACAAGTGTTGCCTTTGGTGGCTCCCTCCACTTCACTTCCTGGGAGGGGCTGGAGCCTGGTCCCTTTCTCAGGTCACCTGTGTCCACAGCTGGGGTCATGTGGCTTTGCTGGTAGGTTTAGTCCTCGAAAGGACCAACCATGACCTTAGGAAGAATCTTAAGTGCTGGGATCTCATCCCATCTTGGGACTCTCTGGTGCTTTGGACATGGACCATCCTTTAGAGACTGAACTCCAGCATCTACTTTTATCTGACAGTCTGGAGCCCCAACTCAGAGCCCTTCCGGCTGAGAGGCTGTGGTCTACTACCTAGTACTACGTCAATTCCACCATTTGTGAGGCTTCCCTGGTGGCTCAGACATTAAAGAATCTGCCTGCCATGCAGGAGACCTGGGTTTGATCCTTGAGTCGGGAAGATACCCTGAAGAAGAGAATGGCTATCCCCTCCAGTATTCTTGCCTAGAGAATCCCATGGACAAAGGAGCCAGTCCAGTCTGACTCTTTGACTCTCTGCAAAGAGTCAGATGCATTTGTAGGACAACAGCAACAAATATTATTGTGGCTGCTATTACTTCTCCTCCTCCTCTTCCCCTACTGTCTTGTATCATTATTGTTATTATTTTCAGATATCTATTGTTATGAATCAGTTTAGCCCCAAACTTGATGTATCAAAAACAGAACAGCTTCGAATGCATAGTTTCTGTAGGTCAGGAATTTGGGAGCTGCTGACGGGTTTCCCATTTTGTATGATGCTACGTAGGTTTTCTGGTAGGTGGCCTTTATGAAGGTGATGTATGTAGTTCCTTCTCTTCCTAGATTGTTGAGTTTTTCTAATCATGAAAGGATCTGGGCTTCTGTCAAATCCTTTTGTTTTGCGTCTGTCAAGATGATCATATGGCTTTGTCTTTTATTCTATTACTATCACATGATACACTGACAAATTTTCATATGTTGTGGTTGGTTGAAAATTCTTTTTTATGTGTTGCTAGATTTGGTTTGCTAGCATCGTCTCAGGAATATTTGCATCTGTATTTATAAGGGACCTTGGTCTATAGTATTCTTGTGTTGTGGTTTGTTTGCTTTTGATGTTGGTGTAATGCTGGCTTCACTAAACGAGCTGGGACGTGTCACCTCCTCTTCTTTCTGAAGAGACTGAGAAGTGTCGATGTTAATCCTTTAAAATTTTGATAAAATTCACCAGTGGAGCCATCTGGACCTGGGTTTTGCTTTGTGGAAAAATTTTTTGCTCATTAATTCAATTTCTTTACTTGGTATGGATCTATTCAGAGTTTCTCTTACTTTGTTTTTGTAGTTTATATCTTTCTGGGAATTTTTATACTTTAGGCTATCTAATTTTTTGGATGCGCAATCATTCATAGTATTCCTCTATCCCTTTATTTCATTCTTTACTCAACTTTTCTGTTGTATTTTTCATTTGCATACTTTGATTCTTAAATTTTTTTTTCCCTTTAGTTCTTTGAACACACTTATAATAATGTCTTGAAATCTTTGCCGGCTAAATCCAACAGTCCAACATCTAATGACAGATGGTATCTGTTAACTACTTTTTCTCTGAGTATTGGTCTCAATTTCTTGATTTTTCACGTGTCTTATAGTTTTTTGTTGGAAAGGAGATAATTAGATAACATTAGAGCCACTCTGAATTCTGATTTTCCCCAGATAGTTATTGTGGTTGCTTATTCTCTTGTGTGTTTCTTGTTTATATAAACTTGCCTGGACTAATGCTGTGACATCTGTCCCCCCCCATGGTAGGTGGCCACTGATGTTTTCCTTCAGTTCTGCTTCGTGTTCTGCTTCTCTTGTTTTTAACCTTGGTTTCCAAGGTGTTTCTCTATTGTCCATGTAGCTTAATGGCCCGCCAACACTTGAGCTTAGGCTGTGTCTGAATGCCTGCAACAGCAGTAAGAAAGCTCTTGTCCTCTGCTGATAGGTCTGTGTGGATCAAAGACAGTGAATCCAGCATTCAGACCATTTGCAAGTCTTCCCGAGTGTTTACATTCTGCTGGGCCCTTTTGTATCACCTCTGCCTCACACTGCCTTGGGATCAATCAGGACTATGTAAATAGCTTGGACCCTCTCCAGTCTTAATAACCATGTATACAGTCACAATTTGGAACATGCTTGCCTTAGCCACAACCTCGGGCCAGGAAAGTCACTGCCTCTTCCAAATTTTCCACTACTGAGAATATCACTTCTACCAGTGATGCGACTTGATGCATACATCATTGCCCTCAATCCCAAATCATGTGAGCCCTTTTGGCCATGACAGCAAAGCTTCCAGGACTCACAGCCTGCCTCACCCAGGCAGAGCCTGCGTGTCACCTGGGAGATTTGAATGAACCTTTTAATGTCATTTGAAGGTGAAAGGCGCTCATCTGTGTCTGACTCTTTGTGACCCCCATGGACTATACAGTTCATGGAATTCTCCAGGCCAGAATACTGGAGTGGGTAGCCTTTCCCTTCTCCAAGGGATCTTCCCAAACCAGGGATCGAACTCAGGATTCCTGCACTGCAGGTGGCTTTTTTTTACCAGCTGAGCCACAAGGGAAGCCCAAGAATACTGGAGTGGGTGCTGCTGCTGCTGCTAAGTTGCTTCAGTCGTGTCTGACTCTGTGCGACCCCATAGATGGCAGCCCACCAGGCTCCCCTGTCCCTGGGATTCTCCAGGCAAGAACACTGGAGTGGGTTGCCATTTCCTTCTCCAATGCATGAAAGTGAAAAGTGAAAGTGAAGTCGCTCAGTTGTGTCTGACTCTTCGCAACCCCATGGACTGTAGCCTACCAGGCTCCTCTGTCCATGGGATTTTCCAGGCAAGAGTACTGGAGTTGGGTGCCATCCTTTCCCTTCTCCAGGGGATCTTCCCAAACCAGGAATCAAACCAGGGTCTCCTGCACTGCAGGCGGATTCTTTACTAAGCTATCAGGGAAGCCCAGTGTCATCTTATTGGTGGTGGTAGTTTAGTTGCTAAGTCATGTCCAACTCTTGTGACCCTAAAAACTGTAGCCTGCCAGGCTCCTCCATCCATGGGGTTCTCCAGGCAAGAATATTGGAGTGGGTTGCCATTTCCTTCTCTGTTATCTTATTAGCCATGTAATATAAGATTTCATAGAAATTTGTTTATATTAATTACTAATTTACCAAGGAGGATTTCAGGAAGAAAGGAAACCCAGAAATGTCACATTATATATGATCTCACTTTATATACATTATTATATATAAACTTATATATATATATTGAATTTAGTGACAGATATTGTTGAGCACTTACTCAAGTCTTGGCAGTCTTTTAGAAAATAAAGATGTAGTGTGAAAAAGCAAAAGCCAAAACTGAATCAAAAAGCAAAGTTCCCTCAAGAAACTTACATTCTTTTAGAGATAGGGGTGAGGTGTGGGGATCACAGACATATACATAAAAAAGAAATAACATATGGTGTCATGAAGAAAAATAAAGCAAGGTAAGGGGGTAAAGAATGTGCCTGCAATGCGGGAGACCCAGGTTCATTCCCTGGGTTGGGAAGATCCCTTGGAGAAGGAAATGGCAACCCACTCCGGCATTCTTGCCTGGAGAATACCATGGACAGAGGAGCCTGGTAGGCTACAGTTTCCGGGGTTGTAAAGAGTCGGACATGACTGAGTGACTAACTCTTTCACTTTCCAGGAGAATAGGATGTGGTGGATTGAATGAAGGATGCTGTTTTGTACAGAGGTGTGTGTCTGAGAATGCATCTCTGATAGGTGACATGTGTGTGGAAATCTGGAGGTAGTGAGGAAGAGTTCCATGTGGATATCTGGAAGGAACAGGCAGAAGGCACGGCCAGTACAAAGACACCTGGATGAATTGTCAGATTCACAGCAAAGAGGTTAGCATGGGGTTACCTGGAGCGGAGGGAATGAGAGAGACGGGAGTGGTCCTGTGTGGCATCAGAGAGTTAGCAGTGGGTGGGGGTTAGATCCTCTGGGGCTTTGAAGGTCATGGGATAGACTTGGGAATTTGCTCTAAGCTAGACAGGAAGTCACTGGAGGGTGTTGAGCAGAAGTGTGACATGATGCATGTTTGAAAAGTCAGACTCTTGGTGTTGGGTAGAGAATAGATGCCGGATAAGATGCAGGCAGGAAATCCAGCAAAGGGAGCCTCGCAGCCATCCAGGTGAGAGATGGCCAGGGAGGTGGCAGTCCAGGAGTGAGGGCTGGTTGGAGGCTGGATGTATTTAAAAGCAGAGACGCCTACTTAGGTAGTGCATGCCAAAGAGAGAGAAATCGATGGTTACTGCAGTTATTTTAGCCTGTTCGTTTCAAAAATGGAAGTGCTATTTCCAAGATGGATTGCAAGAGGAGCAGATTTTTAGAGGGGGGAGGGG
>SJYQ01000330.1:1921525-1944990 GCA_006410935.1 Redunca redunca | reverse complement strand
GAGGGGGTGGGGAAGGAGGGAAGAAGGCAGGGAGGGGAGGGAGTTGAAGAATGGGAGATAGTGGAAGTTCATTTTTGAACATATTCTGCGTAAGTCACCTATTGGATTTTCAAGCACAGAGGTCAAAGAGACTGTTGGCTCTTTGAGTCTGGAGGACAAGGATGGAGCTTGGGCTGGGATGGCAGTTTGTGACTCTCCATCCTAGAGATGGGGTTTGACACCTTTAGACAGAACAAGATCACACCCTCACACCCATCCCTGTGTGCACATTCCATAATATATGCGACAGAAAAAAAATCTCCTGTGACTCCACTTCCCCTCCATCTGCCACCCAGTTTCTCTGATCTCCTTTGCACGAAACCCTGAAATAAAATGTGTCTCTATTTGCTCTTAGTTTCTTCTCCTTCCAGTCTCTCTTGACTTCATTCCAAAGAGGGCTCCCTCCTGCCCAGCTTCTGGGTGATCTTATCCCGTCACCGGGCGTTCAATACTGACAATAAGCTGATTATCTCCACTTAACAATGAAGAAACTGAAGTTCAGGGAGTTTAAGGCCATTTGAGTATTCAGTAACAGAACTCAAACCAGAGCCTCACTTTCCTGAATCCAGCCTGCCTTTTGTCACTACATCCTAGTTCTTGAGGACAGAATAGGATGGTGTTTGCAAACAGGGCTTTGGAAGGTGCGCTTGATGGCCAATTTACACTGAACATTTAAAAAAATCCTTCATCATTATGTAAATAGAATACATCTCACCCTGATAAATGTATGCGTTTAAATGGTTCATGTCTATTCTCCTGTAAGAAATAAAGCTTGTATAAAGACTGTGGACTTGTTGCTGTGTTGCCTTAAAACATGATAGTTTCTTAGAAATCACTTAATCTTTTGACAATGTATGATAATGGCCTGCTTGGAGAATATGAGAGTAGGAGTTAGAATTCTTTCCTTGACATCCTGAAGAATAGGGCAGGCAAGAGGCTTTCAGAGAAGGATGGCAGGATGTGTTATTTTCCTTGGAGTCCCAGACAGGCAGACCCACATCTTCTTTCTGGCCTAAATAGCTGTGACTTAAAGTCAATCTCATATTATTATTTCTCTGTCTTCCTTGGATATTCATTACTTGCCATGGAAGGGGAAAGTTCTCCCAGAGGACTTGAAAAATACTTTTCCTGACGTGATCATGTCTTTGTAGGCATTCCTTTGGTCTGAGATCCTGTACACAGGACGGAGCAATGCCTTAGCAATCAAATGTGGTGAAATGCTTTTTCTTGTTCATCAGTTCCTTGTGGTAGGTCGCCAGTCCTGTATAGATGAATTTGTTCAATGAATTGATTTGAGTGATGGCTTGGGGTTCAAGTGCGATATTAGGGGATGATTTTTCTACACAAGGGAATTCGGACTGAGTTTGAGGAGGTAGAGGGTGTGAATTGTCAAAGAGATCTGGAAGGAAGGGGCTGCTACATGCAGAGGCTCGGATGCAAGAACAAAGACATTGTCCATGAGATTCTATTAGGATATCTACTGAGTCAAAGAGAGGACCGCGAGAAGAGATGCTGAGAATAGAGATGATTTTGATGGGGCAAGTGAGCAGGGGATTTGAGGTCCAGGAGCAGAACTGGAACTTGCCTCTAGTTTCTTGTTGAAAGCAGAGCCATGGAGAGATTTTCTTCGTGCCTACCAGGTCCTGGGCTGCAGCTGGACGGATGAGGGTGAGGGCAGACTGGAGTCAGGAGGTGTGGAGGAAGCTGCCGTGGCCATGGCTGTGTTTGGAGATGGTGCCGAGCTGACTGAGATGATGGGAGCAGTGCGTGTGGGGCGGTCGGTGCTGATGGAGACAGATCCGGGACAGATCGGCCTTCCGAGCTGTTGGTGCTGATGGAGACTGAGATCCGGGACAGATCGGCCTTCCGAGCGCTTGGTATCAGGCTGCAGCATTATACCCCAGTGAAGGTGGGGTAGCCTGGGTGTGCAACACCCCTGAATTGGGACAGCTGAGTCTCTACTCTAATACTGTCATGAGTCAAGATCCTGGCATGTCGTTGGATGTTTCTGCAGCTCTCCTTTTTCATCTAGTAAGTGTTACAGGTGAACTATGTTGATTTAATAGCCATCTGGCATGCACCCATTATTATGGATCAGTTAAGACTCCGCCTGCCAGTGCAGGAGACATGGGTGGGGAAGATGTCCTGGAGGAGGAAAGGGCGACCCACTCCAGTATTCTTGGCTGCGAAGTCCCATGGACAGAGGAACCTGGCGGGCTACAGTTCATGGTATCGCAAAGAATTGGACACAACTGAGCATGCTCATGCATGCACACGCGCGCACGCACACACACACACACAGTTCAGCAGAGAAACACCTCTAGGGTTGATTCACAATGAAAAAACTGTTCTCATACTTTGGCCTAAGTGCTTTGGTGGGGGAAACATAAGATGCTGTGGGGCTACTGATAGGAGGTCAAGGAAGATACTCTGCATTCTCAGTGAAGCCACTTCAGCTGGGTGAAGGAGCTTTAGTCGAGAGAAGGGTCGGTTTAGGCAATGAGAGAAGGGCAGTAGAGGAATGGTGTTCAGTGGGCAGACAGCAGGCATCATCTCAGCCACCTTAAATGGGGGAGCCTTGGGGATGCCTGTGAATAAATGGGTCATGTAATCCCACGTGCGTTTAGAAGATTCCGCCGGCTGTTTTGTGAAAAATACTGGACGACCTCAAACGGGAGTTGCGTATGCATCAGTGGGTAGGCGTTGAGATGCCAGTGCACACGTGCACAGCAGATGAGCTTGATTCATGTCTAGGAGGCGAGGGGTCCCTTGCTTGGGGGCTGCTTGGGTGTTTTGGCAAAGTAGGCAGTAGTGGAAGGGTGGGCAGAGGAAGAGGAGGACTTCGGTAGTGTTAACTCATGGGCACATGCTGAGGATGGAGAGAGCTTTCCTGTCTGGACCTGGGACCTTTTATTTATTTGTTTTATTTTGGCCCTGCTGGGTCTTTGTTGTGGGGCGCTGGCTTCTCTAGCTGGAGCTCTCGAGCTTAGATGCACCAGGGCATGTGGGATCTTAGTTCCCAGACTAGGGATGAATCCCTGTCCCCTGTATTGAAAGGCAAATTCTTAACCACTGGACCACCGGAAAAGTCCCTGGATCTGGGTACCTTTTGGAATGTTACTAATATTAAGGGTTTTAGGTATGTGTGCGTATGTGTGTTTAATCTGAACTATTCTTATTATGCCATAAAAAAGCTTTCAACACATATGTTGCCTGAAATATGTATGTATATGTATTTTTTTCTTTTCTGTCTCACACACACATCTGAAATGAAATACAGTGAAGCATCAGCAGTGGTTATCTCAAGGAGGCAGACTGTCAGTGATTTATTTTAATGCATCCCTCTGTTTGTCTAATTTTCTACCATGAGAATTAAAGTTTTTACTCTTCAAGACCAAGAAACAATTAAAGGTTTGAGAAGAAATGTATCTGCAACTACTGACTTTTGTTTTAGCGAAAGAAGATGGCAAAACACAAAACACAGTCTTTATAATCCTGGCTGGCAATTTCTTCCCTGAGGTTATTGTCTATTTCAGACAAAGAAAAGAGGTGTATGATCCCAGAAACCTTCAGCTGTGAAGAAAACAAAACAGAGAGCAATATATTTTGTCCCTGCTAGTATTTTCTGCTAACTCCTTGTTTCTCAGCTACCCGAGTGCCATCAACTTCAGTAACTAAATTAAAAACTATAAAGCTGTGAACGAAGAAATCTTGCAAGTAATGAGCCCACATTGCATGAAGTAGAGGAAGAAATATATATAAGGAACATAGTATTATGGTATGCCTCATCATTCTTATCCTTAAATGCAAATAAAAATGTTGCAAACTTGCCTGGTGCTGAGATGTGAAGTACATCCAGTTCATTCTTAGCCAGATATATCAATTTTGTGTTACCCAACATTTTCGGTTAAAAGTGCAATTTGATTTTCTTTACTAAGGGATCTGAAATAAAAGGAATTAGGAGGAAATTTGGTGAACCAAAACTTAGTGAGACCTCAAGCCCAGTGCAGGGCTGCCCAGGTGGTGCTAGGAGTAAAGAATCTTCTTGCCAATACAGGAGATGCAGGTTCGATCCCTGGGTCAGGAAGATCCTGTGAAGAAGGAAATGACAACCCACTCCAGTATTATTGTCTGGAAAGTTCCATGGACAGAGGAACCTTTCAGGTTACAGTCCAGGGGGGTCACAAAGAGTCGGACATGACTGAGAGGCTGAGCACACATAAGCATGAGGCAACATGATGCCAGTCAGTTCTGAAATATGCAGACACCTCTGTTTATCTAACCTGCAATGGACCTTGGCACAGATTCTCAGTCTTCCATGCTGTGCGTGGTTTCAGATGACCTCTGAAAAGTGCCTGTGGCATCCTACACCTCGGAATGCTTCCATTTTCCATCTGTTGTCATGCCCGTGTTTTGTTTACCAGCAGCTGTCAGATGGGTATTATAATGAATGCGTTCACAGCAAATGTTATAAAGCCGAATATAACCAGTGTTCAGGATGAAGCCGACAGCACGGTGCTTACAAAGAGACTGGAAATGGGCCTCTCTTGTCTGCATCAGGAAACTGGCTTGAAACAGTGTCTCACAGGCTGGTTTACAAGGACCTGTGTTTGCCAACTCAGAATGAATCTTTCCCTAGTTGATGCAGAGATGCCTGCTACCTGGCTACAGGGAACTTCAGTGGTTTCTCAGAGTAATTGTCATTTAGCCCTTTCAGAAGGGCTGTGCATCACAGACTTAGAAAACAAACTTATGATTACCCAGGGGGAAGGGATAGTTAGGGACTTTGGGAAGGTCATATACACACTGCTTTATTTAAAATGGACAACCAACAAGGACCTACTGTATAGCCCATGGACCTCTGCTCAATGTTGTGTGCCAGCCTGGACAGAATGGGGGTTTGGGGAGAATGGAGACAGGTATGTGTATAGCTGAGTCCCTTTGCTGTTCATTTGAAACTTCCACAATATTGTTAATCAGCTGTACCCCAATACAAAATGGTTTTGGAGTTAAAAAAGGCGGGGGGGAGGATGTTGTGCACATGGATTAGTCAAGCATGTGCATATTTTCACATGCAAACAAGTCTCTTTTTGCATGTGCTAAAATGTGTATATTCTTAAGTCCCAGGGTGGGCGGGGACTCATTGTTCTGGCCCTGAGTTGGCTTGGGATGGGGTGTTAGGAATGCAGGAGTTTAATAACCATCTCCCCCAGTTGCTTGATGCCCTTGTAGCAAAACCACCCTTGGAAGAGTCCTGCTTGCGCCTGTGTGCTCTCTCTGTGTACCTCCATTGCTTCTTTATTTTTGAATTGCCCACAGGGAAAAGTGCAGTTAGCACCAGCAGACTCTCTTAAGCACTGCCAAATAGTCCCCGCTACCCTCTCAGGCAGGAGGGCAAGTTTGAGCCCTGAGGGAGGCAGAAGGATCCAGGCAGTGCCCGTGGTTCTGAGCTGGCATCCAGGAGTCCGGTGCTGTTAATCCGCCTGCACCCATCAGTCCTGCTGAAGCCTTGGGAGACAGCCTGGCTGTCTGAGCACTCAAAGTTCAGGGATGTGGCTCGCTGTCCTACTTGCTGAATTGACTGGGATCATTTTAAACCATTACCTTGTACTGATGGAAGTGGGTCCAAAAGACTGCTTGTTGCATTTACTCGGGGGCTTAATTCACCTGTTTCCAAGGATTTTCTCTTTCCATTTGTGGTGAAGGTTAAGAAAATCTCACTCCTGAAGTTTATATATACCCCCACTCCAAACTGGTGTACCATGTTCTTTCTTCCTATGAAATGAAGAAGAGGAATGTTTTGTGTGTTGATATTAATAATATGTGACCCCATGGACTGTAGCCTGCCAGGCTCCTCTGTCTGTGGGATTCTCCAGGCAAGAATACTGGAGTGGGTTGCCATTTCCTCCTCCAGGGGATCTTCCCAACCCAGGGATCAAACCCGGATCTCCCACACTGCAGGCAGATTCTTTACCATCTGAGCCACCAGAGAAGCCCCATTAATATATGTGTGTTTTTTATTTCCACTCAAGCTCAAAGAATGGAGTGAGAGCTATCACAAGTCTGCTGCATGGATAGACCTGGAATATATGTTTGTAAGGTCCTCCAGGCATTCTCCTATGCTTCATAGTCTGCACATGTTCAATTAGTGCTTGAATAAGCGAATGAATGAATGAACAGTCATTTGAATGAGTTTGAACATTGATGTATCATTTAGTGTCCTTGATTGTACAGAATTTATATATCAAAATCAAACAGAAGGCGAGTAATGTTCAGTATCCAGTATAGGTACTGTACTGTATAGTATTTGTATAGTACCTATAATATGGACATTGTATTATGTTAGATGTGCAGGTTCTGGAGTCTCATCACCTGTGTTTGAGTCCTGCCTTCATGTAACTAACCAGATGACGCTGGAGCAAATGATTTAATTTTCTAAGCCTTTGTTGCTTCCTTCAGAAAATTAGGATGATAAAATGATCTTCCCCATAAGTTTGCTATGCAGTTTAAATGAGAAAATCTATATAAAGCTGTCAGCACTGTGCCTGTAACATACAAGCCCTCGATGAATGGTCGATAGCATCATTATTATTACTGGCCTAACGTTTTCCTTCCAGCGAACACACACCTGTCAATTTCCCCCATCAAAGATGTGGCTTGACTCAGTCGCTGTTGGCTCTACCCTCAAAATCACTGAACCACGTGCTCCTCGGCATATTGCACAAAATATGGTGCTCGGAATATCATGGCTTATATATTTTATCTTGCTGGCGAAGGATTCTAAAAGGTTTAGAGCTTAAATCGGAGCCCACATTTACGCCGAGTCTGGAGAAGGCACCATATGCCTCTCCATCTTGTGTGTGCTCCCACTGCAAGGGAGGGGGAATGACAACACGCCCGGGGCTCCAGCCAAAACTCGAGGCCGACGGCCGAAATCCAGATCTGGGCAGCCTCCTGGCCTCTCCTGGTTCTGCCTGCCTGTGCCTTTGACCTTGGCAGGCAAGGTCTGAGCAGTTCCTCTTTGCTTTCTGTCATTAATCACTCCTAAAGCATCTCCTGAACAGACAGCTTGGTCGGATTGAATAATGTGCCTGTGTTTTCTCATCTGATACAAGCACAAGCTAAACTGGAGTCACCTCCACTGGTGAGTGTGGGTATCAGGCTAGAGCGGGATTTTCCAGCAGCGTCTTACCTGAAAATATTCTGTTAATTGGCTGTTAACATTGCGCTCCTGCTACTGTGCTGCCTGCAATTATGACCTATTGTTTCAAGCTTTCCATTGCAGCTGAAATTATTGCCGAGGAGGGGGAGGGGTGACATTTACTTTCACTGGAAAATAAGGCCAGGTTTTGGCTTCGAGAAGGTAGAGGTGGCATGTGGCAGTGCCTTTCAGCAAGTGTATCATGGTAGGAAATATTAACCACGCCCCACTCTGCAGTTGCCATTTATTAATTTTTTAGATATTTATTTATCTTTGGCTGTGCTGGGTTTTCATCTCTGTGTTTGGGCTAGTTGCGGTGCACAGGCTTTTCGTTGAGGTGGCTTCTCTAGAGCACGCAGGGTTCAGTAGCCGCTGCACGAGGGCTCAATAGTCATGGCCACAGGCTTAATTGCCCCATGGCAGGTGGGAACTTCCCAGACCAGGGACTGAACCCATGTCCCCTGCATTGCAAGGCCGATTCTTTACCACTGGACCACCAAGGAAGGCCCAGTGGCCATTTATTTTTACAGTTATGGGTGTACCACTTAATACGTTCTTCCCTGAATAGAAAAAAAGCTAATATTGTATCAAAAAGGTACTTGTTTGAGATGAAAGAAAGAGAACAAGAATAACCTGTCATATTTTGCGTGGTCCAAAATTGAATTTCTGATGCCTCTGATGGTACTTTAGAGTTTTAAAAGAGGTTTTTGTTTGTTTAACAAAGTGGGGGCTCATGCCAGAGAATTTTCACTACATACTGAAGTTCTTATGGAAATCCACAACAGAGCTTTACCTGGAACCCAAGAGCTGTGATTCTCGGTTCTGAGAATTTTCCACTAGATCATAAGGCCCCCTACAGGAAACATCGTGATTTGGGGAGGAAAGAATCATCTTCTGTAATGAAGGCACCATTAAGCTGACATAGTAACAAAGGAATCCATCTCAGACTTGGAATTCTGCACACGTTTCTTGGGACAAAATGGCCTTAAACAGCACCCAGTGGATTGAGTCAGGAAGCACAAGATGACAACATGCAGTTCCTTCTGGGCATGTTTTTTAGCCCTGAGCA
The DNA here is from genome assembly GCA_006410935.1 of Redunca redunca. Lineage (NCBI taxonomy): Eukaryota > Metazoa > Chordata > Mammalia > Artiodactyla > Bovidae > Redunca > Redunca redunca. The sequence goes on along the minus strand of SJYQ01000330.1, from coordinate 1,936,681 downwards.
ATTGAGCCTTACCTCCTGCCCACATCAATCACTATTAAGTCCCTATGTTTTCTTCCCCACTGCGCCTTAGGAGAGAGTTTGTCAGTGCCATTTAGTACAGTGAGATTTCCTCAAAATGCTTCTCCAGAACCGTCTTTGGATGCTGAGAAGACATTCTACTCCATTAACTGGAGGATGGTTGCGTCCTTACCCGTGTCACATCAGATGGGCATTCCTGCCTGACTAATGAGTGGGGTGGAGGTGGGCTTGGCGTTTTGTCTTCTCGAGAAACAACCAGGAAGATGAGTAATGTCGTTCTTAATTCCAGTCTTGGGCCCCTTTCCTGTCTTCATTTCAGCCCTTCCTCCTCCTTTATTTCTTCTTCCTGCTCTCTCTTCTTTGGGGTCTCTCTCTCTTTCCCTTCCCTTCTCTCCCTGTCCCCTTTGTCATAGACACACATGCTCACTCACAATTTTACCCATCCATGAATGGCATCTTTAATGAGGACTGTCACTAAATATCTTCTCGTAAGAGCAGAAAACGTCTGGTACCCAAATTACAGAGATGTCGTAGAGGAGATCAAATTTATATCTTGATGCCACCGTGAACTAACTTGGTGACTCTGGATATATACTCTAGTCTCTCTGTGTCTGCTTTTTCATATATAAATCTAGAATGATAATAATACCAATCTCGTCAGGTTGCTGAATGATTGAATTATATATATATTTATCAAGGAAGTGTTTAGCATGAGGTCTGCTGCATTAAAAGCTTTCAGTGAACATTGGTTTTATTAAACAATTTTTAAAGTTGAAGTATAGTTAATTTACAATGTTGTATTAGTTTCAGGTGTACCGCAAAGTGATTCAGTTATTTATACACACACACACACACACACACACACACATATGTGTATGTATTCTTCTTCAGACTATTTTCCATTATAGGTTATTATAAGGTATTGACTATGCTACACTTCATGGGAAATAGATGGGGAAACAGTGGAAACAGTGGGTGACTTTATTTTAGGGGGCTCCAAAGTCACTGCAGATGGTGATTGCAGCCATGAAATTAAAAGATGCTTACTCCTTGGAAGGAAAATTATGACCAACCTAGATAGCATATTCAAAAGCAGAGACATTACTTTGCCAACAAAGGTCCTTCTGGTCAAGGCTATGGTTTTTCCAGTGGTCATGTATGGATATGAGAGTTGGACTGTGAAGAAAGCTGAGCGCTGAAGAATTGATGCTTTTGAACTGTGGTGTTGGAGAAGACTCTTGAGAGTCCCTTGGACTGCAAGGAGATCCAACCAGTCCATTCTGAAGGAGATCAGCCCTGGGATTTCTTTGGAAGAAATGATGCTAAAGCTGAAGCTCCAGTACTTTGGCCACCTCATGCGAAGAGTTGACTCATTGGAAAAGACTCTGATGCTGGGAGGGATTGGGGGCAGGAGGAGACAGGGTAAACAGAGGATGAGATGGCTGGGTGGCATCACCGACTCAATGGACCTGAGTTTGAGTGAACTCTGGGCATTGGTGATGGACAGGGAGGCCTGGCGTGCTGTGATTCACGGGGTCGCAAAGAGTCGGACACGACTGAGCGACTGAACTGAACTGAACTGAATACAGCAAGTGCTATACAGTAAGTCCTCACTGTTTATCTATTTTAAGTTATACCAACCCTATGAGGTAGGTGCCATTCAGTTCAGTTCAGTCACTTAGTCGTGTCCAACTCTTTTTGACCCCATGGACTGGAGCTCATCAGGCTTCCCTGTCCATCACCAACTCCAGGAGTTTACTTAAACTCATGTCCATTGAGTCAGCAATGCCATCCAGCCATCTCATCCTCTGTCGTCCCCTTCTCCTTCCGCCTTCAGTCTTTTCCAGCATCAGAGTCTTTTCAAATGAGTCAGTTCTTCACATCAGGTGGCCAAAGTATTGGAGTTTTAGCTTCAGTATCAATCCTTCCAATGAATATTCGGGACTGATTTCCTTTAGGATGGACTGGTTGATCTCCTTGCAGTCCAAGGAACTCTCAAGAGTCTTCAACACCATGGTTCAAAAGCATCAATTCTTCGGTGATCCGCTTTCTTTATAGTCCAACTCCCACATCCATTACTATTGTTTTTGGGGGATGGGGTGCCATGCCTTGAGGCATACAGGATCTGAATTCCCTGACCAGGTATCAAACCCATGACCCTTGCAGTAGGAATGCAGAGTCCTAACCCCTGGACAGCCAGGGAAGTTCCTATCTACTTTATATATAACAGTATATACATGTTAATCTGAACATTGTGTATTATCACTAATAGAAAGCATTTTCACTGGACTCCATTCCATAAGATGCAGGATCAAAGCTACTATTCACCAGAGAAAAGCAATCTTTAAACAGCATATCCTACCTGAATTCAGGCATTGGAGTTAATAGCCAGGAAAAGTTCCATTCAGTGTTGACTATGGGATATTTGAAATATTTACCTTTGTTCCTTGAGGAAATGTATGATTAGAGCCATATAAAAAAGTTACCCCCTTTCTGTTCATCTCTAACTTGCTAAGGGTTTCAGTGTTAATCCTGTTGGTGAGGCTGTGTGTCCACCCAATCTGTTCACCTTTTCCTGGAAAATCTCATTCAGGCTTTAGTGTATCTCCCAGTAGATCAAGGATCTATTGATTGCCACTCACCCACAATAGCTGATTGGACTGAGGAAGCACATGAATGGGGCTGGCCAATCACACTAGCTCTTCCTGGAAGTTGAGAATTTTGACACAGAACGATGTCCGTACTTTTTTAATAGAGGTTTTGTTGAGAAGGATATTAGGAAGTAAGTTCTAGGAGGTTTAGGATTAAGATTAGGAAGATTAAGATAGTTGTTTTGTTGGGTTTCTTCTTCTTTTTTCTTTTTTCAGTGTCTCCTCTTTATTTGCTTTTGTTTAAGTGAAGTTGCCTCCAAGACTGCGTCCTCCATCTCCTGGTCTTCTGTTTTCTCCTAACTATCAGCCACTCTCTATTGAGCAGTTACTTAGCCCTGCTTTCAGTGCTCTGCATATATTCTCACTTAGTGATTCACACAGCTGTCTAAAGTAGGCACCAGGTAAGGAAACTAAGGCTCAAAAAAGGCTCAATTAAGCCCCTCAAATTAAGAAAGCCTTCAGGAATTTAAGCACAGGATTCCAAAGCTCACATGTCACTACCAGTCAGTAGAGAAAATTGTATGTTGCAATTTCACCTCTTCCAGGTCACTAGCTGTGTTAGTTTAAGTGATCTGATGTAGCCTCAGTTCCATAGTTGATAAAACAGGCATAATAATACCATCTTTCCAATTTTGGTGGGTGGTTGTCATTGTTCAGTTGCTAAGTTCATGTCTGACTTTTTGCGACTCCATGGACTGCAGCATGCCAGGGTTCCCTGTCCTCTATTTTCCTGAGTTTGCCCATTGAGATTCCAGACAATCATCTCATCCTCTTTCGCCCCCTTCTCCTCCTGCCTTCAGTCTTTCCCAGCATCAGCATCTTTTCCATTGAGTTGGCTCTTCACATCAGGTGGCCAAATTATCGGAGCTTAGGTGTTTCAAATTGTGCAAAGTACTTAACATGTTACGTGGAACACAGTAGACAGTAAGTCCAGGCCTTTTTTTTTTTTTAATAAAAAATAATTAGTTTTCCATTCTGGAAGATTTCAATTTGGATACATGAATTTGACTTTAAAAACTGAACCCACCTTCAAATTTGAATTATTGCCTAACGGGATCCATGAAACTGGAAATGGAGAAATAACACACAATTCTAGCAATATCAACGTTATTATTTCCATTTTTTTCCTCATGCTGTCAGGTTGTTATTTGTGCTGTTTCTTAGAATAATAGAATTTATTCAGGCAATTTATCCTTAATACAAGTGATATAAATGGGGCTATGCGGAGCTTATATATCATGCTAATAATGTCTGGTTCATCCTTTCTCTCTCTCTCTCTCTTTACAAATGGAGACATTGATTTCCCACCCTGTCCTGTCTTTTACTGCATTTTCTGCATCGAGGTCATCTCTCTTTTTCGCCTACACTGGATTCCAAAAGCTGAAATGGTGTTTAATACCATCCAACAGCATTTTTAAAGCATCAATTTTGTGCTTTCTTTGGTACTGTGTATATTGGAGTAGAGAAAGAGACAAGAAAAAATGTATTTACCCAGGTAGAAATTAAAACCATTGGTTATAAACGTATCTGGTTATAAACGTATCACAGCTATAGAACTTTATATTGGGAGCTTCTGAAATAGTTTTGATTAAATGCATATATGTTTAAAGATGTGTTGAAATTTTGAATGTATTTGTTTAGAATTAGTATTTTTTATTTTAATGGTTTTGGGCTTATCCTGTTACATCATCTATTCTGGGAATCTTCTTTGTTAGGAATTCTTTAAAAGTACTATTTTAGTCTACTTAGTAAGTTGTAGTTTGGTTCTGATTTTTCTTAATTCCATCATGCTAAAATCTAAGTGGGCTGTACCTTTCCAGAAATTTATACGTGGTTTTGAAGTTTCTGATTTGTTGGTGTGTAATTATTCATACTGCTGCCAAATCGCTTCAGTCGTGTCCGACTCTGTGCGACCCTGTCCCTGGGATTCTCCAGGCAAGAACACTGGCAGCCCATTCCAGTATTCTTGCCTGGGGAATCCCATGGACAGAGGAGCCTGGCAGGCTACAGTCCATGGGATCACAAAGAGTTGGACACTTCAGAGCATCTGAGCGCACACACACAAATATTAATTCTAGTACCAAATGTTTCTTCTGAACTTGAGACTCATATTTCTTCATACATATCTCCAGTTACTCCCTGACCATGAATTGTCCATGAATATCTTTCATTCATTATGTCTGAAATTGAAATCAAAACCTTCATCCCACCTACCATACCCCAGTCTGTCTTGGCTCTGCCATCTTGGCAAATCATATATGTATTCCAATCACCCATGTTCTGCAGGCCAGCACCACTCACTCTGTCATCCCAGCCCTGCTGCTGCTGCTAAGTCGCTTCAGTCGTGTCCGGCTCTGTGCAAGCCCAGAGACGGCAGCCCACCAGGCTCCCCCATCCCTGGGATTCTCCAGGCAAGAACACTGGAGTGGGTTGCCATTTCCTTCTCCAATTCATGAAAGTGGAAAGTGAAAGTGAAGTTGCTCAGTTGTGTCTGACTCCTAGCGACTCCATGGACTGCAGCCCACCAGGCTCCTCCCTCCATGGGATTTTCCAGGCAAGAGTACTGGAGTGGGTTGCCAATGCCTTCTTTGATCCCAGTTGTGCTGCTAAGTCGCTTCAGTCGTGTCTGACTCTGTGCGACCCCACAGACGGCAGCCCACCAGGTTCCCCCATCCCTGGGATTCTCCAGGCAAGAACACTGGAGTGGGTTGCCATTTCCTTCTCCATGCATGAAAGTGAAAAGTGAAAGCGAAGTTGCTCAGTCGTGTTCAACTCTTGGCGACCCCATGGACTGCAGCCTACCAAGCTCCTCCATCTGTGGGATTTTCCAAGCAAGAGTACTAGAGTGGGGTGCCATCCCAGCCCTACCTGAGCAAAATTCATTACCAATTCCTATCAGTAACTTCTGTATGATTTCTTGAACTCAGCCTGGCTTATGTATATCCTACAGGGACAAACACCCGATAAAAGGGGGGAGAGAGTCTATTTACTTGATGCTGGATGATTTGTGGGACAAGAAACTACCGCACTGATTTTTACTGGGCTTCCATACAGATGTTCAGAGGGGTGAAAACCAAGACAAGGACATGAACTCTACAGAAGGAGGGTAAAACTATTTTGAGTAGATAGAGGAATTATGGAGTCTTGATGACAAGCTAGATTCAAAGGAATAATTTGTAGATAGGAACAATCTCCAGACTTGTTCAGGATATTACAAGTTTTGTCTGTGCCTTTGTGAATGAAGCCCAGGAGAGATCTTATTTGAGAAAAATGAGGAGAGAGCCACTTTTTAAGAGGTAGAAATAGTGGTTGAGTAGTGGGTTGACTTTGTGGGGCTGTGTGACCTTGAGCATGTCCGTTAACTGCTGTGGGGTTTATCTTCTGAAAATGGGGGATTTGAATTAGCTCATTTCTAACATTTCAAGCTTTTGAATAGTAAGAGTTTTATGACTGTGAACCCGGGAGAAAAGTGTAACCATTAAAAATTGGTGATGATGGATTCAAGGAAGAACTGTGTTGAATTATATTTGGAACTAAAGTGTACCCTTGCTGAAATATAGAATAATAATGAGTCTAGTATTAATATAGTCTGGCTTAAGTATAATACTAATATAAACAAAATTATATTGAGAGAAAATGATGTTTATAGAGTACACCACTAAGATGAACTCCAGAAAAGAGAAACTAAACCTTATCTAAATAGTGCCCCCCAACCATTGCCACCTTTTTTTTTTTTAACACTATCACTATATTTTTCAGACTGGCAGATGAATCTCAAAATCTGCTTCTGATGGTGTTTTTTTCCTCTCCTTGATAGAATTTTGTTTTTTCACTTATGAAAAGCCAACAGATCACATGTTTTCTCTTCTGAGGCAAAGAAATACAACAACAAAAGTTTCTGTGCTCAATTTCAGTTTCTTATTGAAAAAAGTGTAATATAAATGAAAAATATTCATTTACTGTTTTGCACCAAGTTTTATCATGGATCTCTTCCTTGGGAGTAAATAGTCCTTAAAACAAGCTAAATGCACATCCTTAATAATTTAAAGTCAGAAAACCAGTCATGTGTAAAATAGGTGTGTGTTCACATAATTGACTACAGTATTTTGCTACATGGTTAAATGCATGATTTCCCCTAATAGAATGCCATTGTGGTCTACATCACATTTTCTAGTTCATAAAAGTCAAATGAGCTGTGACCAGAGTCTCCCAAACTTAATGGAAAGTTCATTTTGTGACTTCTGAGTTTAAATTGTGTCTTTCTAGGCTGAATCAATAGATTTAAGGCACGTTAATGGATCGCATCACCAAGAGGTCTAATCCTGAGTGACTGAAATGGTAGATCTAATTCAGATTTATTGCTTTTCTAGCACGTTGGACCAAAAGGTCTTTAATCTCTGTAATAATATAATAGGTGTAAATTAACTAAGTAATACTCACCTGATGGAGATCATTTACATTGGCTACTTATTCACCTGGCACTGTGCATCTCAAACTTTTGTGGGGAGATATGTGGGTTGGCTGGGTTTAATCTGTGGAAACCAGCAAAGAAGTAAAACTGTATGTCAGTGAAGACTTGGGGTCTCAGTGTACTTTTTTTTTTTCTTCTTGTATGGGATGCTTGCTGGCACAAATTTATATCCTGCTCTGCTAGCACCCTTAGCCACAGCTCCCTATCAGCAGGTTATCAAGGCTAGAACAAAAGCACATAAGTTATGTCTTGGACTGTGCAAACAGTGTTGAGTACAGCCATAAACTATAGCTGGAATGTTCACCGATACCCAGCCATCCTGGGTGTTTGACCTTGGACAAACAGCCTGGGTTGATGGGCATGGCCAGGCCCAGAGATGGCACCACTCAGAAAATACAAATGAAGATGTTCAGAGGTGCTGGCAGTGAGCTTCTATGAGGACACCCTCCGAAGGGAAGCCAAATTGTTTCTGTTATCTCAGGGAACACCTTGATGTTGAAAGACAGTGAAGGAGCAGGAGGCAACCTCATATTTCTGGAAAGATAAATACACTGTATTTATATTAGAGCTGCTGCATCAAGAATAGCAGACCCCTCCCTAATGACAATAAGGCAGGTGGTCCCTCTGTGTTCCTTTGCTGAAACCCTTTGCTCAAATGTTTTCACCGTGTGCCCCTAAAGACTGCAATTTTAAGAGCCTGAAATGTAGTCAAGTCTCCTGATTGGAGAGAAAGAAAAAACAATCAAATGGTGTTGATGCTGCCTACCCTTTCTCTCCTTGAGAACACGTACCATCAGTTTTCCTATAACATGACATCTGTGTTCCTAAATCACTGCATGTGCAAAAGTCTCGCAGTAAAAACCACAGGGCTTATGGGGAGAACGGGACCATGGGTAACTTCATCAGTGACACAAAACGTACACACACCAGCAGTGGCAGTTTTATATGTGTTAAGTGAGTCACTCAGTGTCTGCCTCTTTGCGACCCCCTGGACTGTAGCCCACCAAACTCCTCTGTCCATGGGATTTCCCAGGCAAGAATAGTAGAGTGGGTTGGAATGCCCTTCGCCAGGGAATCTTCTTGACCCAGGGATCAAACCTGCATCTCTTATGTCTCCTGCATTGGCAGGCGAGTTCTTTACCACTGGTGCCACCTGGGAAGCCACATAAATGCTACAATAAATGTGACGTTTCACCTTGAAGAAGACTCAATGTTTTCTGAGTAAGTGAGCATCAGAAGGGGTGCAGCTGATGAGCTGTTGTGAAGTGATAGAAGCAAAGAGTTATCTGAAATTGGCTGGAAAGTTATTGTGCCAGATGTAAATGAGTTGTGACTCATAGCACAGGCTGTGAACTGGGGTGGCATGCCTTGTTCACGGTGTGTGCTTGCATGTGTGTGTATTTCCGGCTGGGTGGAGTTTTCTGTGTTAACCTAGTATTTTTTGCAGATGAAACCAAGCGTGAGCAAATGTGAAATCCGAATTATGCTCCAGTTGTTCCCGGCTCTGTCTCTGTGCTGGAATGCATGTGTGTTTTCAGAAGGAACATCGTAATAGAACTGACCGTCAGAGGGACCGTGGGATGGGAGGTAAATACTGGGGGTTCAGTTCTCTGTTGTGAACATCCCAGAGGAGCTCATGTGACCAAGAATACATACAATTCCCCGTGACCTTAAATGCAAGTCAACCACTTCATCTTGTGCTCCGTTGAATGAAAAAGAGTATGTCCTGAGTTGTGAGAAAACCATAGCTGCGTCCCATCATTTGTGTGGCCCTTTCCAAACAAAGAGATATTTTCGATTCCACTGGACATTGCTCTTTTTGGCTATGCAGAATGAGAGATCTCAGTTTTCTGACCAGTGATCGAACCTTGCTTCTGCTATAGTCTTAACCACTGAACCACCAGGGAAGTACCTTCATTGTGCATTTTCGCTTTACACATTCATGGGGAACCTAACTTTCACATGCGGTGTGTCTCCGTGGTGTCTTGCCTCATTTGTTGTTCAGTTGCTAAGTGGAGTCTGAGTCTTTGTGACCCCATGGATTGCTGCGTGCCAGGCTTCCCTGTCCTTCACTATTGCCTGGAGTTTGCTCAAACTCATGTCCACTGAGGTGGTGATGACATCCAACCATCTCATCCTCTGTTGTCTTCCTGCCCTCAGTCTTTCCAATGAGTCTTTTCCAATGAGTAAGGGCCCTTTCCAAAGAGTCAGCTCTTCGCATCAGGTGGCCAAAGTATTGGAGCTTCAGTTTCAGCATCAGTCCTTCCAATGAATATTCAGGGTTGATTTCCTTTAGGATTGACTTGTTTGCTTTAGGATCTTACCTCGTGCATTAATATATATCCCTGATGTAAATTTATTCCAACACTCAAACGTTGTCTAGGGATTTTGGATAGCTCTGAGAGATCCGCCTTGTGATTGGATCATTTATTGCCATTCCTGTTGACTTGGGATTTTCATGTCAGCCTTAAAGGAGTCTTGAGGTTATTCGGATCATCTTGCTTGTTTTGTAAAAGAGAACACTGAATTAGAGGGAGAAAGGGTGCTTCTCAAGAACTTCTCAAGTTACAGGCAGTTTCACAAATAAGTCAGGATGCAGCTTTAGAGCTTTTTAAAGGAAATATCTAACCATATTCCTGTTGGATTGGTGCTTTTTTCACTTGTATTATCTGGTTGTACCTGATTCAGGAGTGCAAATGTGCAGAACAGTCATATTGACGCTCAACATGGAATCAGCTCTGCTATTATGTCATGGATCTCTGGCAGGCCAGCATCCAAAATGACATACAGAATTTTAGTTTATTTATTTTTTTTAATCAAGCCAGTTGCATGTTTCTCATAGTCTCTAAACACTCTTGGTAGATATGGATGGAAAGCCCAAGGATCCCTCTTACTGCTATTCTTTAATTTTATTTTTTTTTAATGGCATCACTGGGTCTTTTTTTTTAATGGCATCACTGGGTCTTAGTTTTGGTGTGCGAGGCCTTCTCTCTAGCTGTGGCACGTGGGCTCTCTGGTTGTGGTGTGTGAGGGTTTCTCTCTGCTTGTAGCACGTGGGCTCTCTGGTTGTGGTGTGCTGGCTCAGTGGCTGTAGCATGTGGCTCTCTGGTTGTGGTGTGTGAGGGCTTCTCTCTGGTTGTGGTGTGCTGGCTCAGCGGCTGTAGCGTGTGGGCTCTCTGGTTGTGGTGTGCTGGCTCAGCGGCTGTAGCACGTGGGCTCTCTGGTTGTGGTGTGCTGGCTCAGCGGCTGTAGCGTGTGAGCTCTCTGGTTGTGGTGTGTGAGGGCTTCTCTCTGGTTGTGGTGTGCTGGCTCAGCGGCTGTAGCATATGGGCTCTCTGGTTGTGGTGTGCTGGCTCAGCGGCTGTAGCGTGTGAGCTCTCTGGTTGTGGTGTGTGAGGGCTTCTCTCTGGTTGTGGTGTGCTGGCTCAGCGGCTGTAGCATATGGGCTCTCTGGTTGTGGTGTGCTGGCTCAGCGGCTGTAGCGTGTGAGCTCTCTGGTTGTGGTGTGTGAGGGCTTCTCTCTGGTTGTGGTGTGCTGGCTCAGCGGCTGTAGCATATGGGCTCTCTGGTTGTGGTGTGCTGGCTCAGCGGCTGTAGCGTGTGAGCTCTCTGGTTGTGGTGTGTGAGGGCTTCTCTCTGGTTGTGGTGTGCTGGCTCAGCGGCTGTAGCATATGGGCTCTCTGGTTGTGGTGTGCTGGCTCAGCGGCTGTAGCGTGTGAGCTCTCTGGTTGTGGTGTGTGAGGGCTTCTCTCTGGTTGTGGTGTGCTGGCTCAGCGGCTGTAGCATATGGGCTCTCTGGTTGTGGTGTGCTGGCTCAGCGGCTGTAGCGTGTGAGCTCTCTGGTTGTGGTGTGTGAGGGCTTCTCTCTGGTTGTGGTGTGCTGGCTCAGCGGCTGTAGCATATGGGCTCTCTGGTTGTGGTGTGCTGGCTCAGCGGCTGTAGCGTGTGAGCTCTCTGGTTGTGGTGTGTGAGGGCTTCTCTCTGGTTGTGGTGTGCTGGCTCAGCGGCTGTAGCACGTGGGCTCTCTGGTTGTGGTGTGCTGGCTCAGCGGCTGTAGCGTGTGAGCTCTCTGGTTGTGGTGTGTGAGGGCTTCTCTCTGGTTGTGGTGTGCTGGCTCAGCGGCTGTAGCGTGTGGGCTCTCTGGTTGTGGTGTGCTGGCTCAGCGGCTGTAGCGTGTGAGCTCTCTGGTTGTGGTGTGTGAGGGCTTCTCTCTGGTTGTGGTGTGCTGGCTCAGCGGCTGTAGCACGTGGGCTCTCTGGTTGTGGTGTGCTGGCTCAGCGGCTGTAGCGTGTGGGCTCTCTGGTTGTGGTGTGTGAGGGCTTCTCTCTGGTTGTGGTGTGCTGGCTCAGCGGCTGTAGCTTGTGAGGTCTCTGGTTGTGCATGAGGGCTTCTCTCTGGTTGTGGTGTGCTGGCTCAGCGGCTGTAGCGCATGGCTCTCTGGTTGTGGTGTGTGAGGGCTTCTTTTTGTGTGCTGGCTCAGCGGCTGTAGCGCATCGGCCTAGCTCCTCCTCTGAGTGTGGGATCTTATTTTCCTCAGCCCAGGGTTTGAACCTGTGTCCCCTATGTTTGAAGGCAGGTTCTTAAGGAGTGGACTATCAGGGAAACCCCATTCGTGTTACTTCTAATGTTGGTGATATTCAACTTGTAGACATCCCCTACCCAATATACCTACTTGATTTTCCACCAGTTCCTCCTCAAAGATAGTTTTTAAAGCTTTAATTTCTCTAGTCATATCCTCAGGAAACTGAGGGTTCAGAATGTGATCTTGGGCTGTCATTTTGGAATCCATGTTGTGACCAGGTGAACATCGGCCCAGCTGACTCCCTGTTCAGATAAATTACAGAAAACATTAGGGAGATAATGTCTTGGGGGAATTTATGTTTTTCCTGGCTTATTCTGGAAGTTCTAGAAACTTCAGAATTCATTAGGTACTTAAAAGAAAAACCTAGTAAGTAAAAGTAACAACATATATCCAACCACTTCTAAAAAGAAAAAATGACTGTTTAATTGAAATTTGAACAATTACTCTATGGTGTTATTTAAATCTAAGCATAAAAGTGTGAGCAGCATAGTATTGGGGAGGGGAGCATACGGTATTTGAGAGCAGTCTGTATATGTCCTTAAAATGAGCCATTTATTGGGGAAAGAAAAGGTGATCAAGTTCAGATATTTAGAATGTCTATTTTAGGATGGACTTCCCTGGTGACTCCTGCCAGCAATGCAGGAGATCCGGGTTTGATCCCTGGGTTGGGAAGATTCCCCTAGGGAGTGGGAATCCAGTATTCTTGCCTGGAGAAGTCCATGGACAGAGAAGCCTACAGTCCATGGGGATGGAAAAGAGTCAGATACGACTGAAAGACTAAGGGACACATATAGAATGTGTATGATATCAATGGATTGATTTCTTTATATAGTTTTTAATTGAGTTGGCTGTCTTTTGTCAGTGCATTGTGTGTGTTTGCACACACGTGTGTGTTGTTCATAAACCCTTGGCTTTCCACCAAGAGGGCATTCCAAAAGAAAGAGATGAAAGAAAAAAAATGCATAAGTGCACAATAACACATGATTAAGTTTTGACCCCATAGATTGTTAACCTTCAAAGCTAACTCTGCAGTAGCACAATATTATTAGCAATAAAAGGAATTTGCTTTGCCCTTTTTAAAATTACCATAAACCGATTGACTGAGACAGAATGATGTTAATATTTAAGAAGTAGGACACTAGATTCTATTATCTCACAAGCTCTGTCACCAGGCCCTCTCTGTAGTCCTGTTATCTAATTATTGGGCTTAAATTGCATTAGTGTGCTAGCAATTTGTCTACCACTGGAAAAGTAATTGACATTTGGGTTACTGCTTCATATTTGGGAGACTTGCTAGCTAGTTCCGAAGAGCCCTCCTCTGTCAGGGCAGATTAGCTAACGTTGCCCAGAAGAAAGAGAAGCTCTGTGTTTTAAAGGTAGGCTGCCTCTGTAGCTGGTTGCAATTTGGTATTAAAATTTCAGCTCTGCATCAAAGCTGATAAGTCACCTGAGATGAAATTGAACAAGGTTGTCGTGACAAAGTAATTAATGGCATTTTTTGACTTTCAGATGACTTTAGGGGAAGCACACTTACTCCGTTTGTCTGCTTCTGCTGTTTATAAATATGTATGCACATTTACAAAACATCTTTAACTGTTGTCAGATGTTTTTGCGGACTCCAGATTTATGGTTCCTCTGAATTAAATAGCACCAGGTACCCTTGGTGTACAGTTGTGATCTGGCATTGACGGGAGAGGCAGTGACTTTTCGTAATATTTCAATCATATTGCTTCTCCTGACACCGCAGATCATGGGTCGGCTGTTCTGTGTGTGTGTGTGTGTGTGTGTGTGTGTCTTTTTTTTTTCTCATTTTCTTTGTGTAAAAATGGAAAATAGTGTGCTTTGGTGCTGTGAGGAGATACCCCACGCCCAAGGTAAGACAAACTCAAGTAAGATGGTAAGTGTTGGAAGAAGGCATCAGAGGGCAGACACACTGAAACCATACTCACAGAAAACTAGTCAATCTAATCACACTAGGACCACAGCCTTGTCTAACACAATGAAACCAAGCCATGCCTGCGGGGCAACCCAACACGGGCGGGTCGCTGTGGTCCACTGGAGAAGGGAATGGCAAGCCACTTCAGTATTCTTGCCTTGAGAACCCCGTGAACAGTAGGAAAACGCAAAATGATAGGATACCAAAAGAGGAACTCCCCAGGTCATTAGGTGCCCAATATGCTACTGGAGGTCAGTGGAGAAATAAATCCAGAAAGAATAAAGGGATGGAGCCAAAGCAAAAACAATACCCAATTGTGGATGTGACTGGTGATAGAAGCAAGGTCCGATGCTGTAAAGAGCAATATTGCATAGGAACCTGGAATGTCAGGTCCATGAATCAAGGCAAATTGGAAGTGGTCAAACAAGAGATGGCAAGGGTGAATGTTGACATTCTAGGAATCAGCGAACTAAAATGGACTGGAATGCGTGAATTTAACTCAGATTACCATTATATCTACTACTGTGGGCAGGAATCCCTCAGAAGAAATGGAGTAGCCATCATGGTCAACAGAAGAGTTCAAAATGCAGTACTTGGATGCAACCTCAAAAGTGACAGAATGATCTCTGTTCGTCTCCAAGGCAAACCATTCAATATCACAGTTATTCAAGTTTATGCCCCAACCAGTAACACCGAGGAAACTGAAGTTAAACGGTTTTATGAAGACCTACAAGATCTTTTAGTACTAACACCCAAAAAAAGATGTCCTTTTCATTATAGGGGACTGGAATGCAAAAGTAGGAAGTCAAGAAACACCTGGAGTGACAGGCAAATTTGGCCTTGGAATGCGAAATGAAGCAGGGCAAAGACTAATAGACTTTTGCCAAGAAAACGCACTGGTCATAGCAAACAACCTCTTCCAACAACACAAAAGAAGACTCTGCATATGGACATCACCAGATGGTCAACACCGAAATCAGATTGATTATATTCTTTGCAGCCAAAGATGGAGAAGCTCTATACAGTCAGCAAAAACAAGACTGGGAGCTGACTGTGGCTCAGATCATGAACTCCTTATTACCAAATTCAGACTTAAATTGAAGAAAGTAGGGAAAACTGCTAGACCATTCAGGTATGACCTCAATAAAATCCCTTATGATTATACAGTGGAAGTGAGAAATAGATTTAAGGGTCTAGATCTGATAGATAGAGTGCCTGATGAACTATGGAATGAGGTTCGTGACATTGTACAGGAGACAGGGATCAAGACCATCCCCATGGAAAAGAAATGCAAAAAAGCAAAATGGCTGTCTGGAGAAGCCTTACAAATAGCTGCGAAAAGAACAGAAGCAAAAAGCCAAGGAGAAAAAGAAAGATACAAGCATCTGAATGCAGAGTTCCAAAGAATAGTAAGAAGAGATAAGAAAGCCTTCCTCAGTGATCAATGCAAAGAAATAGAGGAAAACAACAGAATGGGAAAGACTAGAGATCTCTTCAA
>SJYQ01000330.1:1851595-1915457 GCA_006410935.1 Redunca redunca | reverse complement strand
TTTTTTTTTTTTTTTAATGGACTATTTTAAAGTCTGTATTGAATGTGGTACAATATTGCTTCTGTTTAATGTTTTGGTTATTTTGACTGTGAGGCATGTGGGATCTTTGTTCCCCGACCAAGGGTCGAACCCTCACCCACTGCATTGGAAGGCGAAGTCTTAACCAGTGGACCACCAAGGGAGTCCTGTAATGCTTGTTCCATTCTGAGATGAGAGGGAAGGCAATGGAAGCCATTTGCAGGTAAAGCCAGATGTTATTGAGCTTTGAGAACTCACAGCATGTAGGTGTATAGGATGCATCCACCTGTACTGAGGTCCTGACCTTCTGCTGCCCGAAGGCTCAACCCACTTTGCTACTGAGATCTTCCCAACTATCAAGCAAGCTCGGAGTGGAAGCGAGGACCAAGGTAGTGGATGATTCATTATTCTCAACCCAACAATGTCTCAGGTCCTTCCAGCTGAGACGGGTGTTCTAGCTGCTCATCTGACAGTGGGGCGGAGTGAGTCTGTGGACGCCTGGTGTGGAACTCTGCGCTCCGTTCGTGGTTTTAAATTTATTTTTTATTCAAGTATAGCTGAATTACAGTGTTGTGTTAATTGCTGCTGTAGATCAGAGTGACACAGTTATACACAATATATGTTCTGTTTCATATTCCACTGTGGTTTATCACTGGGTAGTGAACGTGGTTTGAGCAACACGGTAGGACCTTGCAGTTGGCCCATCCCATGCATAATACTTTACATCTGCTGGTGCCAAACTCCCAGTCCATCCCACGCCTACCCGCTCTCCCCGCTGACAACCGCAGCCTGTTCTCTATGCCCGTGGGTCTGTTTCTGTCTCCCGAGTCGGCCCATCTGTGTCACTAGCTCCCACATATAAGTGGTATCATATGGTCTTTGCCTTTCAGTTTCTGGCTTACTTCACTGAGTAGGATACTCTCTAGCCTCATGTACTCCACTTCTTATTAGCTCCATCTCCAATTCTTTTTTGGAATAATTTTTTCAGTGTATTTCAATATGCAAAGCAAACAAATTCCTCTCATATTATAAAAACCTATAAAAATTTATTCATAGCTCTAGTCAGTGTTTTTTAATAGTCACGAAATGGCTTTCCCAATAACTTTACAGAAATAGACAGCCCCAAAGAATTGACTGAGGAAGCCAAGTATGAATTTCCTGAGAAGCAGAGATTTGAACAATCATTTGAATTACTAGGCATTTTCCAAAATAGTAAAATATTCAATACTGAAACTTCAAATTCCAACAGTGCTATAATCTCCCTCCAACAATAGTAGTTAAATATCAGTATTACTACTTTAGATAAATAATGAAGATGGAACCATCTGGTGCAAATTGGTTATATGTTAAACACTTGAAATTGAAAAACTGAAAGCTCTGAAAATAAATATATCTCTAGTAAATCTTTAGAAATCTGGCTAGAGATATCTCCCTAAATATGACTATTAGTACAGGAATCTCCAAAACTAAATTTTAAAGTTTTGATAAATGTTTTATTTGTGAATTTTCAAATATATACAAAAGTCAACAGAAGAATATATAGATTCGCATAGTCAACAATTATCAATTCATGATCAATGCTGTTTGATTTCTAGCCCCTGCTCTCTGCCCACCCAATTTCATTTTGAAGCAAACTCAGACTCATACCACACCATTTGTAAATATTTCAGTGTATATTTGATTTACAGTATTGTGTTAGTTTCATGTATATGACAAAGTAATTCAGTTTACATATACATTCTTTTTCAGATTCTTTTCCATTACAGCTTATTATAAGATACTGTATATAGTTCCCTGTGCTACACAGTAGGACCTTGTTGCTAATCTGTTTTATATGTCATAGTGTGAATCTGTTAACCCCAAGCTCATAATTTATATCACCTAATTCTTGCTTGGTCCTTACTGATTCATATTTACACTCCTCCCATCAGAGCCAGCACACCCACTGTTCTTGATGGCAAGAACTCATGTATCTATCCCTTTGAGTTTTTTTAAAAAATAATATATACATTATTAAAATTTGTTTTCTTTCTCCAGAGAGAAATGCTGCAAAGTCAGAAATTTTAGAAAGGTTTAATAATAATCCTCGATTCTTAATCGTGAAGGCACAAACTTTTTCAACCCCAGATCATCCTCAAGCTAAGTGTTGCAGAGAATGGGAAATACCTTTTTCTGCTACCTTTCTAGGTTCTCAGATGTCCCAGTAGACAGACTAACAAGAGACGAGCATTTTGATACATTGAATAGTAAGTTTCATGTGGCTTTTAAGCCTTCAGAAAGAAATGAATCCCAGGGATGGGGGAGCCTGGTGGGCTGCCGAATATGGGGTCGCACAGAGTCGGACACGACTGAAGCGACGTAGCAGCAGCAGCAGCAGCAGCAGCAGCAGCAGCAGCAGCAGCAAGGAAATGAAGACCCTGAGGAATAGTTACAACTAAGCATTTTTACATTAGGTTTGAAGGAGGATGGAAAGTCAAGGACAGATGTGTTGGGAGCTGAGTGTTGTAAACTGAGGGGTACCCAGCCCATTCTTGTAGATTCCTTTCTGTGTTCCTTTGTCTTTGGAGAAAATGCGGCTTCTTCCCTTGGAATTTGGGAGGGCATCTCTCATGGGAGAGTTCGATGACCTGGTTCAGAAGGCCAGGAAGTCTTTTCTGTTCATTCTTGTGTGTCTGTTGGTCGATCAGACATGTTCAACTCTTTGCGACCCCTTGAACTGTGTAGCCCATCAGGCTTCTCTGTCCATGGCACTCTCCAGGCAAGAATACTCAAGAAGGATAGCCATTTCCTTCTCCAGTGGATCTTCCGGACTTCGGGATTGAACCCGTGTCTCCTGCTTTGCAGGCAGATTCTTTACAGCCTGAGCCACCAGGGATGCCATGCCATTTCTTAAATTCCTTTGTGCCAACGTGCCATATATTTGGGGCAGCCTGTTGTGAACCCTGTCATTGTGTAGCTGCTCCAGTGGGACTGGGTCAGCCCCGCAGTGTCACCTTCTTGTAGGATAACACAAAGCCTACTTTTTTTTTTCCTTTCAGGAAGTTTTGTATTCCAGCTCCACAGCTGAGATCGATACTGCTGCAGGATAGAGGGAAGCAAGTAGTGGTGGTGGGGAGGGACAATCACTGCTTTGATTTTGACCCTGAAAAAGACGTAGCTGACACCAGGGTAAACCTCGACAGCATGGTAAAAAGAGACAACCCTTCGCTGACAAAGGTCCATAAAATTAAAGCAGTTGTTTTTCCAGTAGTCATGTATGCATGGGAGAGTTGGACCATAAAGAAGGCTGAGAGCTGAAGAATTGATGCTTTCAAACTGTGGTGCTGGAGAAGACTCTTGAGAGTCCCGTGGATAGTAAGGGACCAAACCAGTCACTCCTAAAGGAAATCAAGGCTGATTGTTCATTGGAAGGACTAATGCTGAAGCTCCCATTCTTTGGCCACGTGATACAAAGAGTTGACTCATTGGAAAAGACCCTGATGGTGGGAAAGAGTGAAGGCAGAAGGAGAAGGGTTGGCAGAAGATGAGATGGTTAGGCAGCATCCCCAACTCACTGGACATGAATTTGAGCCAGCTCTGGGGGATGAAGAGTGCCCTTCTGAAGTCCATGGGGTCGCAAAGAGTTGGACACGACTTAGCAACTAAACAACAACAAAACGTGCTGTTACGACAGATCAAGGAAGATCCTAGACTCTTCCTTCAGGAAAGTGTCTGTGGCATTGGCATAGTCGGGGAACATTCCAAGTTCTGTTTCCATGGGATCGACACTAGCAACGGTTGAGCATCTATATTTGTTAGAAATGGTTTTAGCTGCAAGTGACAGAAAACTTGAACCACAGTGACTGTAGCAATAGACTGATGTCGTTCTCTCTCAAAACAAGCTGACATAGGTGCAGATTTCCTATCTTCCAGAATATATAGCAGGGTATGCATTCTAAAAATATGCAAGATACATACTACACAGTACTCAGAATTACACAGATATATAGAGGTGTTTCTGTGTGTATGCATTAAAAAAAAAACAAACTCACCACTATGATAACTAAGTGATTTATTGGGTTTTTATAAGTGAAAATTTCTACATACAAGACATTTTTAAACCATCTCCCACCCCCCTTCTCCGAAGAAACATGTACTATATTTTTAAGCTGGGGGGGGGGGGAAGAAGGCCAATAGTAAAGAAACTACTCTGTTATTAATGGAGAATTGAAGAGCCACCTACTTAGATTAATCATTTTACATAATGAAGCAGACCTGAAAGGCCTTTCCTGTTAAGAGTAAAATATGCTAATTTTATATTCACTGCTGTGGTCAACTGGAGGCAACCTCATGGGATGACCTTGCAGCCTTGTAAAAGGTTGGTCTCCTCTGATGAGTCAAAAAGTACCTCATTTTGAACTGTAATCTTCTAAATGTAAGTCTGGTCACTGGCTGTAATTTCTCTTTATTACTGTGTTTTTGCATTTAAAGACAGAAAACTGGGTATATTGATTTTTCTCTTTTATTATGCAATATGTCTTTTTGAGGGAGAGAGGGTAGCTTAATCAGCTGTTCCTAAAAATTTTTATATATAGTCTATTAACAATGTTGTGTTAGTTTTGGGTGTACAGCAAAGTGATTCAGTTACACATAAACATGTATCTATTCTTTTTCAAATTATTTTCCCATTTAGTTTGTTACAGAATATTGAGCCTAGTTCCCCAGGATATATAGTAGGTCCTTGTGGGTCATCTACTTTAAATAACACTAGTGTGTGTCTGTTCATCCCAAGCTCTCAATTTATCCCCCCCCCCACAATTTTCCCCTTGGACAACCCTAAGTGTGTTATCTGAGTCTATTTCTGTTTTGAGTATAAGCATATTATATTCAATAATAATAATAGTACTGTATCATTATCTTTCAATGCTGCATATACATGATATCATTTGATATTTGACTTTCTCTGACTTATTTCGCTTAGTAAGATCATCTCTGGGTCCTTCCATGTTGCTGCAAATGGCATTATTTCATTCTCTTTAATGGCTGAGTAATATTCCATTGTGTATATATGTAGCAAATATTCTTTTTCCATTCATCTGTTCACAGACTTGTAGGTTGCCGCCATGTCTTGGCTTTGTAAACAGCTAATCAGCACTTCCTTAAACCTTCAATCATTTGTCTCTAGGTTTTCTGATAAAATGCTCTCAGGTATTTTGATTGTACCATCTTGGTGACTGCAGTGGGTAAGTGAGATCTCTGAAGCTCCCCCCAGCCCTGTTTTGGCCACAGGGATCAGATTTATAGTCTTTGTAGTCAACATCTTCCTAGGTAGCCACCTTAGCTGCACTTGAACTCCTCTGGTAGAACCTTTTGCCGATCTGGTATTTGAACACTGCTGGTGGTGATGGTACCGGCCATTGCTGGGTGTGCTCCTAAGTTATCAGTCATTGCTGTAGAGTTTTGTGTGTGAGTGAGTCACTCAGTCGTGTCCAACTTTGGGATCCCATGGCCTATAACCCACCGGGCTCCTCTGTCCATAGGGATTTCTCCAGGCAAGAATACTGGAGTGGGTAGCTATTCCCTTCTCCAGGGGATCCTCCCAACCCAGGGGTCAAATCCAGGTCTCTCGCTTTTCAGGCAGATTCTTTACCACTGAGCCACCAGGGAAGCTGAGCCAGTGGAGTCGTGCACATCATGACAGGTGTCTATAGCACATATCTAAACTATTTATGAACCTCAGGGACCATGGTCTATGCTCTCCTTTCAACTGGATGGATACGAGAAGTGATGTCAGATGGTGGAATCTTTTGCTTGTTAGTAGAGCTGGAACCATGGGAAGGCCCTTCGGTGTTTGTGCGTCAGTCTCACTGATGCTGGGCTCTCCCTACCCCTTTGCCGGCTGTGCTAAAATTTTCCCACTCTGAGGCCAGAGCTTCCCAGCCTCAGCACTGTTGACATTTTGGGCTGGATGATTCTTTGTTAGTGGTCAGAGGAGCTAGGGGTGGAAGCAGTCCTGTGCGTTAGAGGATCTTTAGCTGCATACCTGCTGTTTACCCACGAGATGCCGCCAGCATCCATTCCCCTAGTTGTGATCATCCAGGTGTCTCTGGTTATTGCCAGCTGTCCCCTGGGAGGCTGAATCACCCCTGGAGGAGAATCATTACTCTAAGCATATGTTCCAGCCATCTCTCAGACTCTTCACCACCCAGCTCCTCACTTGTTCATTGTACAGCGCTAACCGTGGTGGTGTCGTTTCTCAAGTGGACTGAGCTCCTCCTCGTCCTCAGGTATTCCATGTCTCAGTGCTGTTTTCTCCCTCTCCCTCTCTTTCCTCTTCCGCATACCGCTGTCTCCACAGTTTATTCCTCAGAATCTTTTATAATGAGAATATGCATTAGCAATCTCCAAGAGTGTGAGACAAAGTGATAAATGATAGAGATGAAGTGATAGTGATTGAGTGAATCCTTTTCTAAATTTATTTACTTGACCATGAACTCTCTCCCAACCCTTACTCGTGAAGCATGAAGTTGTAAACAAACGATGGAAAACATTCCATTCCTTTCTTTCCTTAAAGATGCTATCTCCTCCTTAAAGTCTCCTTCTTGGCCTTCAGCTGGAAGGTATTTTTTTTCCCTCCTGCTCCAGATTCCACAAAGCACACTTTTGTCCCTCCCTCCTTATGGATTGTTTATCCTGTCTGATGATCATGTGGGCACATCTCATTTTCCAGGAGCAGACAAGCTCCTTGAAAGCAAGTGTCCTGCCTCATTCAACCTGGCGTGCTTTCTTGCATGTAGAAAGGGCTACATAAATATTCCAATCAACGACTGCCTGTACAACCCAAGACGAAGCCACTTGCTAAACTTCCTGTTATTGAGATTCATAAGGTGAGCACAGCAGGGTGAAAAGTAGGGACGATTCTCAGTCTGTAAAACCAAAACATAAAGGGTTGAAGCATCTGGAAGGCAGAGATGACATCTTTCATGTGTTTATCTTCTCTCTTGGTCCCTGATAGGAACTAGGCGCAAGCGATCCCATTTGTTCGAACAGATTCGAATGGGTAAGTTTCCACCTCCTCCATCAGTGCCATCTTTTCATCTGAGGGGCTGTACCAGTCAAGAGTGTTTTCTGTTTTATTTATCTTAGTCTTTCTTTTTTCCTGATAAACCTCTGCTAGGGATGTTCATGGCAGCTTCCCAGGTGGCTTAGGGTAAAGAATCCACCTGCCATTCTGGAGGTACAGATTTGGTCCCTGGCTCGGGAAGATCCTCTGGAGATGGAAATGTCAACCCACTCCAGTATTCTCGCCTGAAGAATCCCATGGACAGAGGAGCCTGGAGGGATACAGTCCATGGGGTTGCAAAAGAGTTGGACACGGCTTAGCGACTGGACAACAACAGGGATGTCGACGGGCTACATTTTCAAACTTCTGAGTGAGCCAAAGTCAAGTACTTGACAAATTCAAGTAGTAACCAGACAGACCATTATAAATTAACTATACTTCAAGACAATACATTGTAAAATATAGTAACTGAAATTTTGTAACCTTGACTTTTTTTGGTCTTCTTCCAGCTTAAACAGCTACTCACTCCAGTTATAATCTCTGATCCAGCTTCTGTTTGTGCCTCTTTATCTCCTAAAGGCTCCTGGGTTGCTTGAAAACCAGAAAGCAGGCTGTCTCTTTCTCCTGCATAAATGCCTGCGAATGATTTATATTTTTAAATGTGACTTTCCTTGAATGTTGACTTTCTGAAAACTTTCCCTCTTCCACTCTGTTTTTTCTCCCTTGGAAGCCCTTCTTTGATAACCAGCCTTGTTTCCTGTTCTTTCTACTTTCCTTCTGACTGCTCACCTTTTGCCCACTTAAACGGAAGCCCTTTGGTGTCTGCTTGGAATTTTGGCAGTTCAAGTTCAAAAGAAAGCCCTCTTTAGGTAACCTGTACTGATATAGCCTCATCTTAACACAAAGCTTTGCTGGATTAATGGATTGGCGGGATATATCTTTTTGCTTCAGTCATTTTCACCTCTGTGTTACGAGGGTACCATTCCGTCTATTCATTTGGGGGATTCTTTTTTTTTTTTAAATAGAATCCTTCTGAATCTTGAAAGAAAGTGTTATATTATTGAATGTCCCACTTTCAGAGGTGTATCGGTGAACAAAGTTGCCAAAGAGGTGTGAACTCGACTACACCATTTCCTGTATTTGAGTATGCATGCCATTTCCCTTATTTTGACTTTTCGGAAGTGGAGGAAGCACTTAAAAAGTTGGTGTTTCTTCGAGTCTCTGTGCTGTCTCGGAACTGAGAAAATGTGCTCGTGAAACAGTTAA
Source organism: Redunca redunca (assembly GCA_006410935.1). Lineage (NCBI taxonomy): Eukaryota > Metazoa > Chordata > Mammalia > Artiodactyla > Bovidae > Redunca > Redunca redunca. The sequence continues at coordinate 1,907,131 of SJYQ01000330.1, read as the reverse complement.
ATATTAGTCAGAGTCGGCTAGGACTCAGCTGGTGCCTCCGTCGGTAGAGAATCCATCTTGCAGTGCAGGAGACTGCCTGCAATGCAAGAGATGCTGGTTCGATCCCTGAGCCGGGAAGGTCCCCTGGAGAAGGACATGGCAGCCTGCCGCAGTATTCCTGCTGGGAAACCCCATGGACAGAGAAGCCAGGTGGACTACAGGCCATGGGGTCTTAAAAGAGTCGGATACAAGTTAGCGACTAACACACCACCAGTTTTGAGCTGTTGTTGAAGAAATTATCAGGGACATCAGGGGAGATGTGAGGAGTTGATTTGGGATTTGACTCCCCTCCTGCATGCTTGCCTCCAAAACTACTGAGTACCGCTGAGTGTGGACGCAGACCCACCCCGTCACCAGACCTCACATGCCTGTGAGAGAGGGCTGAGCGACCTGCTTCTTTCAGAGCGTGAAGTGTTTATCATACGAGCATCTGAGAGATCAGCTGAGGGAATGCCTGAGTGAATAGCTGTACCATCAGTGCTGAAAGAAATTCTGACCATAATCTGTTCTTCCTCTTGCAAGTGCACGTAATATGGGTCCAATATATGTGATTTTTATCAGCTCATTTGTTGAACCCACAAGCATTTTCAGTGGAATAATATTAACAAATGCCCACGGGAGTGAAGTTTAAAAATACAAATTATACAGTCCATTTCACTCTATGACACCTCTCCCCACCTTGACAATTCAAATACACTCCATGCTTTGACCCTATATTATAGAGCCACGAGTGACCAGTCTCTGGCTAATCTGACGACCTTGTTGTCGATGTCTTTTCCATTTACTCACACAGAGAAGATACTGGCCTCCCTTCTGTTTTTGCAGGGTAATTCAGTCATTTCTGCCTCTTCATTCTTTCTTCTGGGTATATGCTTTCTTCTAAACTTTGTTGTGTATTTCCTTCTGGAGGATTTAAATGGAGCTGGAGGGATTTTAGCTTGATTCTTTCTGTGGGAATAGCTATGTTTCCCAAGTGGCTCAATGGTAAAGAACCCACCTGCCAAAGCAGAAGACCCAGGTTTGATCCCTGATTCGGGAAAATCCCCTGGAGATGGAAATGGTGACCCATTCCAGTATTCTTGCCTGGAGAATCCCACGGACAGAGGAGCCTGGTGGGCTACAGTCCACGTGATCTCAGAGTTGGACATGACTGAGTGACTAAACAGCAGCATCAGCAATAGGTTTAGCATTTATACCATTTTTACTGGTTTTCTATATACACTTTTGGGGCTTCCCTGGTGGCTCAGAGGTTAAAGCATCTGCCTGCAATGCGGGAGACCTGAGTTCAATCCCTGGGTCGGGAAAATCCCCTGGAGAAGGAAATGGCAACCCACTCCAGTATTCTTGCCTGGAGGATCCCATGGATGGAGGAGCCTGGTGGGCTACAGTCCACGGGGTCACAAAGAGTCGGACCCGACTGAGCGACTTCACTTTCACTTTCATATACACTTTTAATATATTGTTTTCTCAGAGATATCTTCCCCTTCAGTCCCCCGTTCTTTATAGAGTCTCTTATACTTTTTGCAAGCCTGATTCACCGAGGCATAATTTATATTCACTTACAAGTTTTCTTTTCAGTAAGTTTTGGCAGATATATACAGCCATGTATACACCGCTTCGGTCAAAATATATAGCCTTTCTATCAGTCTTTTTTTAGAGTAACTTTTATGTATTTACTGATGGCTGAGCTGGGTCTCCGTTGCTGCACGGGCTTCTCTCTAGGTGCAGTGAACGGGGGCTGCTCTTCGTTGTGATGCATGGGCTTCTCATTGCGATGGCTTCTGTTGTTGCAAAGAACGGGCCCTAGGGCAGGCGGGCTTCCGTAGTCGCGGTTCCCAGGCTCTAGAGCACAGACTCAGTGGTCGTGGTGCACCGGCTTAGTTGCTCTGAAGGATGTGGAGTCTTCCCGGAACAGGGATCGAACCCACGTCTCCTGCATTGGCAGGTGGATTCTTTGCTATTGAGCCACTAGGGAAGCCCTATGTCACTCTTAAAACTGAGTTTGAGGATCTTGGCTATTAATGAACTGTTCTCACCTTGAGTCCATGGCAATCACTGACCTAACTTCAAATAAATGAAACCAAACCATTAAAAAAAAACACCCAAATGCCTGTCCGTGCCTCGTCAGCATGCCAGGTGCATTCCAGACTCATTCATTGAGATAAGTACGAGTATGACTAGCTAGCTAACTTGGTTTGTTAAGAGGAAAAATTTACTTTTGTCACATCTAGTTCACAGCATATAGGATATTTTGGTTCCAAATGGAACATTTCTGGCAGTGGAATTAAATAACATCCCTTGAAATTTCCAAAGGTTTCCAATATCCTTCTTTAGCTATTTCATCAGCTAATACCAAAGCCAGGATCTCCATTACATTATTAGTACATCCCAAATGGAATTAGTTGAAGCAGAAAAGCAAAAAAGTCCCAATTATACTTTTTCCTAAGTGCGGCACATAATTGGAAATGTGGTATTAGCGATGGTTTTCGACATGAAAACATAAAGGTAAGATCATAAAGGTCAGTTATATTTATATATGTCAACATTGAAGCATGCCAAGAGAGGTGTTTGGAGACTCAGGGACCACATCTGTGGTACAAGCAGGTACACATTTATTGGAGGGGGTTAAAAATCAAATGTTAAATTGAGAGCAAAAGTCTCAATTTGTGGTGGATGATTCTGGCGAGTCCAGTACAAACCTCTGCTACTTGTCCTGTGGAAAATTGTGTGTGGGCCACATCTGAGCTTTATGTTCTGTTGAGCAAGTGATGTTCTCTTCACATGAGAACTATGTTGTGGAATAACCTTGAATGATATTTTTTTAGCTTTTTATTTTGGGGTATTGCTGATTAACGGTGTTGAGATAGTTGCCTTGAAATCATTTCTTGACCTCTGAATTCCTTTATCTGTAAAATGAGGATAGATCAGCCCTCATCAAGGATCGTGATAATGCATGGAAAGCTCTTGGCAGAAAACCTGACCATGTAATTAGTGTCCAATATGATGTGTGCCCAGTGATATCTCTCCGCATCCTGTGGGACTCTTTTGTGACCCCATGGACTGCATCCCGCCAGCCTCCTCTGTCCACGGGATTTCCCAGGCGAGAAGATCGGAGTGGGTTGCCATTTCCTTCTCCAGGGCATCTTCCCCACCCAGGGATCAAACCCACATCTCCTACATTGGCAGGTGAATTCTTTACCGCTGAGCCACCTGGGAAGCCCAGAACGTGTCTTAGGCCCAATTTAAATAGAAGGGGAGTTTGGCAAGGTTAAAGGGACCTTAATGATGCAGGAGATTAGCAGTGGTGGTCTTCCATGGGCAGGTTCAGTGATGATTCCCCACGGCTTATTTGACTCATTGGGGAGCCCATCTCTATATTTACCTATAAGCATTTCTGTCTGTATATTTCTATATGTATATATAAGTGTATTTATATATCTTTCATCTGTCTTGTGTCTCTATACACATAATACATACAGTCAGTTTACTTTTGCAGAGATGGGGAGGGTGGCTGTGTGGCTTGTGGGATCTTAGTTCCAAGAGCATGAGTTGAACCTGGGCCCCCGGCAGGGAAAACACCTAGTCCCTAACCACTGGACTTCCAGGGAATTCCCTAGTTTCCTTCCCTGAAGTGCTCATTAACTGGTGCACGTTCATGAGCATTTCTTCCCTTGCCTTCGTAGGACTAAAAGAATTGTGCTAAGAAACGGTGCTGCTTCTTTCACTGCCCACCCCTAACACAGGTGTGAGGCCTACTCCTTTATTCTTTCAGGCTCAGTTAACCTTGACCTGCTGGGTTTAGAACACTCTGCTGACCCTTGAGGGTCTCAAAAGAGACAGAAGAGGAACTTAAACTTGATCTGCATTGTCCCCTGGAGTCCATCAACTGTGTAGATTATACTGACTTGTGATTCCTTGATTGTAATTCATATTGTGCATTTTCTTTCAACCAATGAGATCTTCTGATGAACTAAAACACAACCAGAATTTCCCAAAGACTTTTATTGTAGTCATAAGCTATGTTTAAAGAGCTATTTCTTCCAAGAGATTCAAAATGATTTCTAGTGTGTTTTTAGTAGAAATGCATTTTTCACTGAAAAAGTAACATGGCACTATTACTAACCCTCTGGTGGAAAATTATGAAGAAAAGAAAAATATTTACCATAATACAATCAGCATTAAATTTGTGGTATATCCCTTTCCATGCATTCTTTAATTTATATGGCTTCTATCACAATGAATTTTTGATTTTTTTAAAAATGAAATATTGTCTAATAGGTACCTAGTGGTCTAGTTTCTCTAACCATAATTTTAAAAAGCTGTCAAATACTTCCTTGAGTGTGTGTGTTTGTCTGTTCAGTACAGTTCAGTCGCTCAGTCGTGTCCAACTCTTTGCAACCCCATGAACTGAAGCATGCCAGGCCTCCCTGTCTATCACCAACTCCTAGAGTTCACTCAAACTCAGGTCCATCAAGTCGGTGATGCCATCCAGCCATCTCATCCTCTGTCATCCCCTTCTCCTCCTGCCCCGAATCCCTCCCAGCATCAGAGTCTTTTCCAGTGAGTCAACTCTTCGCATGAGGTGGCCAAAGTACTGGAGTTTCAGCTTCAGCATCATTCCTTCCAAAGAAATCCCAGAGTTGATCTCCTTCAGAGTGGACTGGTTGGATCTCCTTGCAGTCCAAAGGACTCTCAAGAGTCTTCTCCAACACCACAGTTCAAACGCATCAATTCTTTGGTGCTGAGCTTTCTTCCCCGTCCAACTTTCACATCCATACATGACCACTGGAAAAACCATAGCCTTGACTAGACGGACCTTTGTTGGCAAAGTAATGTTTCTTCTTTTCAATATGCTATCTAGGTTGGTCATAACTTTCCTTCCAAGGAGTAAGCGTCTTCTAATTTCATGGCTGCAGTCACCATCTGCAGTGATTTTGGAGCCCAAAAAGGTAAAGTCTGACACTGTTTCCACTGTTTTACCATCTATTTCCCATGAAGTGATGGGACCAGATGCCATGATCTTCGTTTTCTGAATGTTGAGCTTTAAGCCAACTTTTTCGCTCTCCTCTTTCACTTTCATCAAGAAGCTTTTTAGTTCCTCTGCACTTTCTGTCATAAGAGTGGTGTCATCTGCATATCTGAGGTTATTGATATTTCTTCCAGCAATTTTGATTCCAGCTTGTGCTTCATCCAGTCCAGCATTTCTCATGATGTACTTTGCATAGAAGTTACATAGCAGGGTGACAATATACAGCCTTGACGTACTCCTTTGCCTATTTGGAACCAGTCTGTTCTTCCATGTCCAGTTCTAACTGTTGCTTCCTGACCTGCCTATAGGTTTCTCAAGAGGCAGGTCAGGTGGTCTGGTATTCCCATCTCTTTCAGAATTTTCCACAGTTTATTGTGATCCACACAGTCAAAGGCTTTGGCATAGTCAATAAAGCAGAAATAGATGTTTTTCTGGAACTCTCTTGNGCTGAGTGATCACACCATCGTGATTATCTTGGTTGTGAAGATCTTTTTTGTACAGGTCTTCTGTGTATTCTTGCCACCTCTTCTTAATATCTTCTGCCTCTGTTAGGTCCATACCATTTCTGTCCTTTATTGAGCCCATCTCTGCATGAAATGTTCCCTTGGTATCTCTAACTTTCTTGAAGAGATCTCTAGTCTTTCCCACTCTGTTGTTTTCCTCTATTTCTTTGCATTGATCACTGAAGAAGGCTTTCTTATCTCTTCTTACTATTCTTTGGAACTCTGCATTCAGATGCTTATATCTTTCTTTTTCTCCTTGGCTTTTTGCTTCTGTTCTTTTCGCAGCTATTTGTAAGGCTTCTCCAGACAGCCATTTTGCTTTTTTGCATTTCTTTTCCATGGGGATGGTCTTGATCCCTGTCTCCTGTACAATGTTACGAACCTCCGTCCATAGTTCATCAGGCACTCTATCTATCAGATCTAGTCCCTTAAATCTATTTCTCATTTCCACTGTATAATCATAAGGGATTTTATTGAGGTCATACCTGAATGGTCTAGTGGTTTCCCTACTTTCTTCAATTTAAGTCTGAATTTGGCAATAAGGAACTCATGATCTGAGCCACAGTCAGCTCCTGGTCTTGTTTTTGTTGACTGTATAGAGCTTCTCCATCTTTGGCTGCAAAGAATATAATCAGTCTGATTTCGATGTTGGCCATCTGGTGATGTCCATGTGTAGAGTCTTCTTTTGTGTTGTTGGAAGAGGGTGTTTGCTATGATAAGTGCATTATCTTGGCAAAACTCTAGTAGCCTTTGCCCTAGAAGGCCAAATTTGCCCGTTACTCCAGGTGTTTCTTGACTTCCTAGTTTTGCATTCCAGTCCCCTATAATGAAAAGGACATATTTTGGGGGTGTTAGTTCTAAAAGATCTTGTAGGTCTTCATAAAACCGTTCAGCTTCAGCTTCTTCAGCATTACTGGTTATGGCATAGGCTTGGATTACTGTGATATGGAATGGTTTGCCTTGGAAACGAACAGAGATCATTCTGTCGTTTTTGAGATTGCATCTAAGTGCTGCATTTCGGACTCTTTTGTTGACCATGATGGCTACTCCATTTCTTCTAAGGGATTCCTGCCTGCAGTAGTAGATATAATGCTCATCTGAGTTAAATTCGCCCATTCCAGTCCATTTTAGTTCACTGATTCCTAGAATGTCGATGTTCACTCTTGCCATCTCCTGTTTGACCACTTCCAATTTGCCTTGATTCATGGACGTAACATTCCAGGTTCCTATGCAATATTGTCCTTTACGACATCGGAACTTGCTTCTATCACCAGTCACATCCACAGCCGGGTATTGTTTTTGCTTTGGCTCCACCCCTTCATTCTTTCTGGATTTATTTCTCCACTGATCTCCAGTAGCATATTAGGCACCTACCAACCTGGGGATTTCCTCTTTCAGTATCCTATCATTTTTCCTTTTCATCCTGTTCATGGGGTTGAATTGCTATTCTGTTAGGGAGAATTATATTTTACTGTTTTTATTCTAAATAATGTTCCAGTGAACATTTTCCCCTTTATTTAAGGTCCTTTCTTCAGACCAGAATCCTAGACAAGCAATTTCAGGTTCATGGAAAAGGGAATATTTTAAATGGCTCTTGATATATATATTTCCAACTTGCTTTCCATACTAACTTATAAAACCACCAGCAAAGGATATAATTACTAGTTATTCTACTTCCCAACCCATCATGGATATTATAATTTCTTTAACATTTTGCTAATAGGAACCTTTTCATTGCTGTTTGATTTGAATTCCTCTGATTATCAGTAAGGTTACTTGAATATACTAAATCTCTGGCTATGTTTTCTTAATAGAGATCTGCCTTGTTTTTTAAACAATTCAGCTGCCCAGATTATACTTGGAGAGACATAACTTAAGGTTTCTTGCATCAAATAAAATGAAAACATGGATGTGTTTTCCAAGATGGTTTATTATATAATCTCAGGGTCAGTCTGTGTGCTAATGTGTCACCCCCAATTTTTCTGTTATTCACTAGTATGAGCTTAAATGGAATATATGAGAATTAACTTACTTCCCTTATTCTCTGTAGTAATGGGAGTAGTGGTCCTTCTCTTGTGATGTTCCCTCTTGGCTTTCTAATAAGGAATTCCATGCATGTGGTACCAAACTCAAGATGCACAAAAGAGTGTATAGTGAAAGGCAAGGACTGACTTAAGATATACTGATATCAAGCAAGTTGTGTTCCAAACAGCAGACTGAACATCCTGATGGATATGGACCTTTTCGAGGTGAGAGATATTTCTTTTAAACATACCAATATGGAAGCTATAAAACAACTCTTCCAAGTTCTTTTATATATATATGTTTATTTATTTTAATTTGAGGTTAATTACTTTACAGTATTGTATTGGTTTTGCCATACATCAGCCTGAATCCACCACAGGGATACACGTGTTCCCCATCCTGAAACCTCCTCCCTCCTCCCTCCCCGCACTGGGTCTTCCAAGTTCTTGCTGCCCATGTGCGGCAAAACTGCAAGTTACTGAGTTCAAATTTCCAACCTTCTCCTATGTCATCTTCTATATAGGCTGAGAAGCCAATATGTTTTCTGCCCTCAACTCTTTTAAAACTTCCTGGAGGCAAAAATGTGAACAAAAGTGTTGAACATTTCCTTTCCTCCTTCTCCCTGCCCAGAACAGAGAAGTGATGACTGGAGCTATGGCAGTCATTTTCTGACCTTGAGGAAATGTGAAGGGAACCACAAGTACACCACCTCTGACACAGCAACCACCTTCCTCCAGATGAGATCTTCTCTAACTTGGTGCACATCAGAATCACTTGAAAGCTTTCATTAGAGCTTGTCCTTAGCTCCAGAGATTCTTGTTTAGTAGGTCTGCGGTGGGATGTAAGACTTTGTGTTCCAATCAAAATTTCACACAGTGCTGATGCTTCTGGTCTACAGCCCACACTTGGAGAAGGAAGGTGCTAGACGTACATGAGAAAAATAAAGCCCTATTTTCAAAGTCACTGCAGTTGATGTTCCTTACACCCTAGGAAATATTAAAGGATTCACCTGCTAGGTCCAGTTATTCCTGCCTCATGTGCACCATTTACTCTGAAAAGAGATGTGAAGGTCAGCACAATGGTCTGTGCATTAAGATGACAGCTTTGGTCAGTAGACAAAAGTGATCAGGAGTCTCCTACTTCAGGGACTTCTCTGGTGGTCTGATGGTTAAGACTCTGGGCTTCTACTGGGGGGAGGGGTTGTGTGGATTTGATTCCCTAGTCAGAAAACTAGGATCCCATGTATGGCGAGGCCAAAAGCAAAGGAGTCTCCCGCTCCAGAAAGGCTGGCCTGTCCCCAGTCCCCTCCACGTGCCTCTTCCCTCCTGGGAAGTGATAAGCTGTGGGAGGCAGAAAGTGGAAGAGTTTGGAAGGGATCTTAAAAATGGAAGGGACAGGACACAACCCCATTGCCTGCTGTTGAGCTAGGGGAGTGTGGTAAAAAAAAAAAAAATAGTGCACTTGTTCTAAAAGCTTGATACCAACAGCTACAGTTTGAGGTCCACAGGAACTCAGCCCACATCTCCTCTGTCTCACCTCCTGGCTTGTCTTTGCAACAGAAAGAGCTTGGCTGTGAAGCCCTTTCTCCAAGGATTAATTGAATCAAGATCAACCCTATCTGGAATGTACATTTAATACTTGGGGTGATGTCAGTAATATATGTAAGAGATTTTTATATTAGATAACTGCTCATTAAAAGTCAGTCTTTTCCTCCAGGGTGTTAAAATAGAAAGTATTCACCTTTTGCAAATGAGGATAGTGAAATTTACTTTAACTGATGGTACAATGAAAACTGGAAGAAAGGGAATTGCTCACAATACAATATAACTCCACCAAATTTGCATAATTTAGGCATAAAATGTAATACCCTGCTCACACTCTTTTGTCTTGAATGAAATTGGTTTTCAAGTAATGTGTGGGGAATCATAACCAGCTTTAGCAAAATGGATAATGTCAGAAAGCGAAAGTTCCTATTAGCCTAGGAGGCATCGCCGGGTATGAATCCAGGATACCGCATTTCTGATCAAGTTTGTCTTGTGATTTTATGCGAAGGACTTTGAGGAATTAACTGAAACACATGGGCCATGCTCTCTGGATATTTTATGGAGTAATTAACCATTTGAGATCTTAATACAATCTTTTTCTGAAATTCTTAGACTCATTGGGTGATCGTTATACTGAGGATGTTAAAAATGACTTAAATTCCTGTAAGTTCTTTCCAAAGAGTGCAAAAGTCTTCATGTAATGTAGTATTTCAGAGAAATTCTCAGTAATGCAGAGGGAAGCTTCTGAGGTATTTTCTACCAAACATGCTAAAACTGAGATTCAGAAAGGAATGCATCTCCCAAGGTCATCTGTGTGTGCGTGCTAAGTTGCTTCAGTGGTGTCCGACTCTTTGTGACCCTGTGGACTAGCCCATCCTCTGTCCATGGGATTCTCCAGGCAAGAATACTAGAGTGGGCTGCCTTGCTCTCCTCCAGGGGATCTTCCCGACCCAGGGATTGAACCCTTGTCTCCTGCACTGGCAGGCGGGTTCTTTACCACTGACCCACATGGGAAACCCTCCTTTCATCAGCCCCTCTTTCAACTGTCTAAAGAATGACTCGCTAAGAGTGCTAGCCTCCAAGAGCATTTTCTTCATTAACCTCTTAAGTGCTTTGGGTAAGGTGAAATGTTATCATTTTCCATTCACTTGTCAGCTGTGAGTCTTCACCTTCACCTTTCTTATCTTTAATGTGGGAATGAGATAATCCTTCGGAGAGTTCAACAACTGAAAGAGTAATATGATATAATTATTGTCTCCTGTGCCTGTCTGCTGTGGACACTCTTAGTTTTGAACCCCAGCCTTCCTCAAACCTGTGTCAATCCAGATACCCTGAAGGCTCTCTTAAAACATAGTCCCAGAGCTTTTAATATTTATTTTTCTTTGTTCACTTATTTGGTGGTGCTGTGTCTTCGTTGTCACTCTTCACTGTGGCATCTTTAGTTGCTTCGGGTGGGTTCTAGTTCCCTGACCAGGGATGGAACCTGGGCCCCAGCATTGGGAGCTCAGAGTCTTAGTCACTGGCCCGCCAGGAAAGTCCCAGCCCCAGAACTTTTGGAAGTTCGAATTTTCCAAATATTCTCAGGTGATGCTGATGGTGCTGATCTGGGGACCACATTTTGAGAACCATTGCTCTCGCCATGCACATTCTCCAACTTTCTGCTTTGGTTGGGTATGGGAATGTTTCTGACTAAGACAAAACAACAGTGACAAACTTTGGTTTCCCAGGATGTTTTGCAGTTGGAGGGGGCCATGGGACCAATGGTTCATAAGTGAAGTCTGAAGGCTGGGATTATTGTTTAGTTGCTCAGATGTGTCCGACTCTTTGCGACCCCATGGACTGTAGCCCACCAGGCTCCTCTGCCCATGGGATTCTCCAGGCAAGAATACTGGAGTGGGTTGCCGTTTCCTTCTCCAGGAAGGTCTGCTGAAAGCTTTACCAAGCTGGTGCGAGCCTCCTTGCCACCTCCCTTCCTCCTTCATGCCTTTTCTTGCCTGGAAGGAGTATTTATTTAGACAGTGGAGCAGCTACTTCATGGCCATGAAGCAGGAGACCACTTTGGGTAGGGGCATGGGAATATCAAAGAATCAGTTCTTTTAAGAGTAGCTGCAGGAGCCACCTCCAAAGTCTGTGTGTCTTCTGACACGGAATAGCTGTGTGGTTACCAATTGTAACAGTCCTTCACCAATGTGATTGTCATGCATGCACACAAACCTTTTGGACTGTCTGCTTAATACAAGCAGAGGTAAAGTGATTGGCATTTATTTTAAATGATGTATACATCTTTGCCCCACAGCTCTTCCAGGGCATGGGGAGATGTGACATGCACAATAGATGCCTCTTTGGCCCATCCTTGTGACAGGCCGGGTTATGCTGAAGCATCAGCCTCTGAGAGGTAGTTGAGATAAATGACATCTCCTTACCTTTTACCCCAGAGACCGCAGTGTCATTCTCTAGTCTAAGAGGCCATTTGTAAAGCTCACAGAGTTGCCTTAGCTGCTAAACAGAGAACAAAAATCAAAAGCTAAGCTCTTTCTCCAAGGAAAAGACATGGCCTTGGATAGTCTCCACGCTCTCCTGTGATTCTAAAATGCTTTCTTGGCTCAGACAGTAAAGAACCCGCCTGCAATGCAGGAGACCCAGGTTCAATCCCTGGGTTGGGAAGATCCCCTGGAGAAGGCAATTCCAGTATTCTTGCCTGGAGAATTCCTTGGACAGAGGAGCCTGGGGGGCTGCAGTCCTTGGGGTCGCAAAGAATCGCATGTGACTGAGTGACTAACACTTGGATGGTGTCCATGTTTTCCGGTGATTCCAGAACACTTAGGATGCACGAAACGTAGAGACCTCAGCTCTCCTGGTGCTAGCCTTTAAGGACTTCCCTTCATCTTGTTTTCCCTTCATGTATTGTCTCTTCGTCTCTACCCTACCTTTCGCTCTGTGTGTCTGGAGATAAGACCAAGGGGACAGCTCCTTCTGGTGCTTGTAAGGGTTAAGTCACACGGACAAGAATGGATTTTGCTTTATGAGCAGCTCATAAAAAGAGATAAGTTGTTATTTGCTTTTTATGCATGTCTGAAAATGGAGCGTGAGCTAATCGTACTCTTCTGTAGAAGAGCCAGAAGAAATTTAGTATGTATATGAATTTAATGCAAAATACGAACCCGAGTGTAAATATTGGTTTCCTTCCAGATTTTCAAGACTTCATGGGAAAAAAACCACCAGAAAGATTTTCTTTACTTGTAATTATTATGCTGAGGGAAAACATCCTTCCAGTGTTGAAAAAATGGATAGCTTTAATTATAGAATATATCCATTTTAAAGTTGGTGGTCTTTAAATTAAAAGTGGAAAATTTTCATTGGATTGAATATTGCCTGTAGCCTATTGCATGTTTTGGAGTATTATTTGATCCTATGAATATGATCTAAAACTGTTATTTTAAAGAAAAAAGACGTGATTCTCCTTTTGTAGTTTAACACAACAAAAATTTCCCCTCTATTTAGCGTGCACTTGACTATGAATCTCCTTTTAAGTCAAGATCACACGTATATGATGGAAATAATACTAGGAAATTATAGATAATAATAAATATATTTTACCTTATCCACTCCACAAAAGACTTTATAATGGTGTTCAAATAGCTTTTCCCTTTGCAAAAACAAAATGCTTGGAGCATTGAGGAGATAAACTCAGTGAATTAGTGATTGAAATGAATCTTTTTAACCTTTAAAAATTAACAATAGTCACTGATACCTATTGAACACTCACTAGGTACCTGATACTTTATGTATATTAACTTGTTTAATAATTATAACAGTGTCGGAAAAATACTCTTATTATTTTCACTCTACAGATGAGGGAATTGAGGCTTAAACAAATGGACTTGATTGCACTCATTTGGTGGAAAGCTCAGAACTGAAGCTCAGGCTACCCCAGTCTAGAACTTTTCTTCTTAACCTGAAGGTGAAAGTGTTAGTCACTCAGCCATGTCCAATGCTTTGCGACCCCATGGACTGCAGCCCGCCAGGCTCCTCTGTCCACGGGATTCTCCAGACAAAACACTGGAGTGGGTAGCCATTTCCCTTCTCCAAGGAACTTTCCCAACCCAGGGATTGAACCTGGGTCTCCTGCATTTGCGGGCGCATTCTTTACTGTTGAACCACCGGGGAAGCCCTTTACCATGTTTCACTAGCTAGCAGAAGTGGGTGGAAGCTTAGGGAGGTCTGATGACAGAGCTGAGGTTAGGTGTTTACTTTCTTTACTTCAACAATCGAAAGGGACTTTTATCTGCTTGATGGAGCAAATATCTTAGGTGCTGCCATAAGGGAAGGACTGCACACCTGAGTCCCCTCCTCTGGCAGGTGTTACCCAAGGATATCCCTCGATAGGGACATGAATAGGACAAAGAGACAGAACAAAAATGTGAGGGTGAGCTCCTTCTAGAAAGCATGGTGTTTATCATTCATTTGCTGACGTGGTCCTGTGCTGACCTCCGTCCGATGTTGGTGGAGGGTAAGCAGCGGTGGTCCTCTGACATCCTGGAGCATGCAGTCCAGGGAGGAGGAATAGTGAACTGGCAAAACTAGTGAATAGTTATATGAGCTACCACTCGTAGTCCATGGTGACCATAACGTAGAGTATTAAGATAGAAACCAGTGAGTGGAGCATCTGTTTAGATGAGTGGGTGTGGGAGGATATTTTGGAATAGTAGTAATTAAAATTGAAATGTGAGTCTTGGGAAGGCTGCAGCCATGCAGAAAAGGTGGAGCAGGTTTGCAAATGGAGATGTGGTGGGGTGGGGTGGGGTGGGGGGTGTGTGTGTGTGTGTTTGTGTTGTGGAAATGTGAAGTTGTAATTGGCGGTTTCTGTGCTCAAATTCATTGATGAGACTCCCCTATGGCTCTTCTCATTTCCTTAAATGGAATTCTTAGCAGAGCCCATAAATGTGGAAGGCATTCTGCCCAGGTGCTCTACGAAGATGAGGGGGGTACCTGTTACAGGTGTAGTTTAAGAGGACTAGATTGGGATTAAGACGACTTCTCCTCTTGGCTTTGAGGGTTTCTCTCATGGCTCAGCTAGTAAAGAATCCACCTGCAGTGCAGGAGACCTAGGTTCGATCCTTGGGTTGGGAAGATCCCTAGAGAGGGGAAAGACTACCCACTCCAGTATTCTGGCCTGGAGAATTCCATGGACTCTATAGTCCATGGGGTCACAAAGAGTTGGACTTGGGTTTCCCTAGTGGCTCAGATGGTAAAGAATCTGCCTGCAATGCAGGATTTGATCTCTGGGTCAGGAAGATCCCCTAGAGAAGGGAATGGCTACCCCTACTCCAGTATTCTTGCCTGGAGAATTCCATAGACAGAAGCGGGCAACAGTCTGTAGGGTCTGTTGTTTCTGACTCAACTGAGTGACTCACACTTTCACTTTTTTCACTTGGCTTTGACTCTTGTTCACTGTGTGTCCTTGGAGGGCACTCCACCCACCAGAATTTCTTTGCTTTGTCTTTAAACCTGGGTCACAGTGAAGTCAATTCCAGTTGGTGGGTAAGTAGTTTGTTTGAGGCCACCTGTGATCTCTGCAGGCTGGAATTCTGCAATCAATTGGGGATGGCTTCTCTGGGCTTAGAATGAGACACTAGTGTGGTGAGTGTTGTGTATCTGGCAGTCTCTGATAGCCCTCCCGTTTTCCATCACGATGTTTTCTGTGGATTTGACTGCTAATTGGAAAAATTGTGTAGCTTTCCAGTTTTCTGTTCTGATTTTTAAACACGCAGCCATGATTTAAAACAGTCAAGGAGGGGACTAAATACATTGAAACAATACCCTGCTCACTTGCTTCAGAGGGATCAAACAAAGCAAGTCGTTCACAGAGGGAAGTGGATTTATACGTCCCTCATTTGTAATATTATTAGTGTGATTAATGTGCAAAGACCAATATTTCCTGAAATTTGTAATTTGCCCTGTTCCTTCGTGAGCTTTGTGTTTCCCAGAATAATCATGCTGATCCATTGCCTTAAAAATGTATTGAATGCCTAAGAGCTCATTTAGCAAGGGAGCAGTGTAATTGGACACAGTGGGGAAACAGCAGAGAAGCGGTTTGCTTCCCGAGGAGAGGAGAATGTGGTGAGAGTGCTGGCCGGATGGAATGTCACGCCAGGAGGGACCTCATCTCTGTTTGGTGTCACTGAACAGAATGCGCAAAGGCTATTTATGGACTTAGGGCTGGAGGACAGCAGCTCATTCTCAGATGAGTGGAGGTCTCCCCTGGATTATAAAATGTTTGTTCTTTTGAATGATGGGACCAAAGCGGGAGTCGAACATTTTAGCTTCCCCCAACCCCAACACAATAGCTTCCTGGCAATCCTGATGATTTGACCACTGGATTTCATCTTCATGAAATTTTGGTGTATGTGTGTGTGATCGTTTCTACCCACTTTGCCACTTACGTAGCCATTTAAAAAACATCTCTATTGAGGGCTTCCCTGGTGGCTCAGGGGTAAAGAATCCGCCTGCCAATGCGAGAGACAGGGTTCGACCCCTGAGCAGGATAGATACCACATGCCACAGAGCAACAAAGCCAGGGCACCACAACTATTGAGCCTGTGCGCTAGAGCCTGGGAGCCGCAATTAATGATGCCTACAAGCCCTAGAGCCCATGCTCCGCAACAAGAGAAGCCCCAGACACGAGAAGCCTGAGCAACTAGAGTAGACCCCGCTTGTTGCAGCTAGAGAAAAACCCATGCAGTCACAAAGACCGAGCACAGCCAAGAATAAGATTATATATATAGATATAAAAATCTCTATCTTACCTTTGGGACTGGCTGTCTTGTTATCCAGGCATCCAGAAAAGCATTCCTATAACCTCAGATTTAGAAGCTGGAACAAAAGGAGGGAGATCAGAGTCCTAAGGTCGAAACCCATTTGAAGTTCACCCTCTGTGATATATCCATGTGCCTTTGTGCTTCTGTGTTCCTCTCCATCCTGTGCTCTCTCCTTTTCCAAAATAATTTCTTAATGCGGTAGCTTTGGGGTCTTGTTCAGAGTCACTTCTACCTGGATTGGTATGAAGCAGCTGAGAGCGGTCAACCTGTTAGATGCTAATAACCGTGGGGTAGGACTTCTGCATATTCATCACCAACAGGGAATGAGGCTTTAGAAAATCTCAGTTCGATCTGGGCATCCATGATGCACAAACCCAGGGGGCACCATGTCTGCTGAATTCTACAGAGCTTGCTTGGCATGTGCAGGGACCTGATCTAGACTTGCCAGGGAAAATCACATAGTTTGTTGTGGCAGGGGAGAGGGTGAGACAGAGGGAGGCTGGAAAGTAGGGATGGGCCAAATGAAGAAGTACAGTATGGGTCATGTTGAATCTGGGTTTTATCCTAAATTCACCTGACGTCAGCAGCATTTCAGAGAAGTCCCTTTAGCCACAGCTTCGAAGGCGAGCTGGAGAAAGCCCAGACTGGAGGGAAGACAAAGTAAAAGAGTTGATTGAAATAAGATCTTCTTTCCATCAACTTCTATTTGGGACCAAACCGCTATCCCTCCCTGGAACGCGTGGTGGCAGTGAAGTCCTACCCCTGCTCCCTGCATGTTCCAAGTTACCCATGTGGCTCCCACGCAATCTGGTTATGTCACCCTGTGCTAAAGCCTTCATGATTTTGGAGTTCACTTTGCTCTTCAGAAGGAGACAGAGATCCTTAAGGTGGGCACCAGGGCCTTGTGGAGCCTGCTAGGCTCCTCTGTCCATGGGATTCTCCAGGCAAGAATACTGGAGTGGATTGCCATTTCCTCCTCAAGGGGATCTTCCCGACCCAGGGATCAAACCCATGTCTCCTACACTGCCAGGCGGGTTCTTTACCACAGAGCCACCAGGGAAGCCCAGCTGAAGAGTAAGTATGTTCTACCTGAGTAACTGAGCAGATGGTGGCCTCGTAAACTTAGATCAGAACCCCTGATGGTAAAGACGGTTGGAAAGGAGTAGAAACAGGGAGCTCCTTTCTGGAGAAGGAATAGTCTTGTATCTTGATTTGGGTTGTGGCTACATGAATCCATATATGGGGCATGAATGGGCATTAAGTACACATAGGATAAATTTTCATAGAACTTCACACACACACACGCTCCTGAGTAATGTCTCAGTTCAGTTCAGTTCAGTTGCTCAGTTGTGTCCGACTGTTTGCAACCCCATGAATCGCTGCACGCCAGGCCTCCCTGTCCATCACCAACTCCTGGAGTTCACTCAGATTCACGTCCATCGAGTCAGTGATGCCATCCACCCATCTCATCCTCTGTCGTCCCCTTCTCCTCCTGCCCCAATCCCTCCCAGCATCAGAGTCTTTTCCAATGAGTCAACTCTTCACATGAGGTGGCCAAAATACTGGAGTTTCAGCTTTAGCATCACTCCTTCCAAATAAATCCCAGGGCTGATCTCCTTCAGAATGGATTGGTTGGATCTCCTTGTAGTCCAAGGGACTCTCAAGAGTCTTCTCCAACACCACAGTTCAAAAGCATCACTTCTTCAGCGCTCAGCCTTCTTCACAGTCCAACTCTCACATCCATACATGACCACTGGAAAAACCATAGCCTTGAATGTCTACTTGGACCCAAATCCCTGTGTCTGTCACTGCATTCCATTTTATCGCTAAGCAAACTCAGCTCTAACCATTACACGTGCAAAAGGAATGACTTATCCAGGGCATTCCTCAGCCAAGTGAAATGTCTAAAGAGTGCTTGGGATTTTGCTTTTGTTCTGCCTGAACCATAATAATGACAGTCATTAAAATCTTAATGGCAAGGGTGTTTTTATTATAAACACATCTTCCTATAGATTTTGTTAAGTATTCACTCTTTGTTATCTTGCTAAAACAGAAGGTTGTTGTATTGAGAAGGGGGATTCAGGAAATTACAGTGTTAGAAGACCAAAGTATGCTTTGCTTTCCTTGTGGAAGAAGTTTGTGAAAAAGAGAATGGACAGTGCTGTTTTATTTTCTTCTTAAATGTATTTAATTGGTTGCATCAGGTCTTAGTTATGGTACACCACAGACTCTTCACTGTGTGTGTGCGT
Organism: Redunca redunca; assembly: GCA_006410935.1. Taxonomy (NCBI): domain Eukaryota; kingdom Metazoa; phylum Chordata; class Mammalia; order Artiodactyla; family Bovidae; genus Redunca; species Redunca redunca. The sequence goes on along the minus strand of SJYQ01000330.1, from coordinate 1,888,924 downwards.
GCATGCGAGTGTGTGTGTGTGTATGCGAGTGTGTGTGTGTGTGTACATACCACACCTTCCAAACCAATCGTCTTGATGGGCATTTGGGTGTTTCCGTGTCCTAGCTATTGTAAATAGTGCTGCTGTGCATACTGAAGTGTGTATATCTTTCTGAATTAGAATGTTCATTTTTTTTCCCCCAGATATGTACCCACGAGTGGGATTGCTGGATCATATGGTAGCTGTAGTTTTAGTTTCTTAAGGAACCTCCCTACTGGTTTCCACAGTCATCCTGTATTTCAGTTAGATGTTCAGTCTCCCCTGGCAAACTTAAGATTCTCCGTAAACTCTGCTTCAGGGTAATTTCTCTGGACCCCACAGCGCCAAGCACAGTGCCTTAGGGAGAGCACACACTCAGTAAATACCTGTCACATAAGTGAAAGATTTATAATGAATGCTTGTCCCATGACAGAAAGATTTATGCAGTCCACCTGTTAAGAATAAATTACTCTTCTCCTCCTGACTCAAAAAATTTTTTTCTTTCTGCAAATTGGAATAATAAACAGTTTTTCTACTTGTAACAAAAATATGTCCATGAGCGGTCTCTGTGGGTGCTGGTTTACTCGGGGCCCACTAAGATGTTTCTGCAGCTTCTTTCAAAGTAACCATTGGCTGCCATCCCTGGACGGGCTCCAGCCTTGAAGTGGGGATGGGAGAACCATGTGAGAGCTGAGTGGCTTCACACAGGACACTGGAGTGAGGCTCCCTGCTTCTTACGCCTCCTGGAGCCTTAGAACCCTTTTGCTCAAAAGCCTCAAGACCCAAACTCATTCTTTGACAACCTGGCAAGCTTTTGGATCTCACACATTGTCTAGGAGCACAGAGAACTTCAACCCAGACCTTCCCCCGAGGTAAACCTCGCTAGACTACTGGTGTGCTTTAATCATGTCCAACTCTTTGCGACCTTATGGACTTTAGCCTGCCAGGTTCCTCTGTCCATGGGATTCTCCAGGCAGGAATACTTAAGTGGGTTGCTATGCCCTCCTCCAGGGGATCTTCCTCATCCAGGGATTGAACGGCATCGCTTACGTCTCTTTTTCCTGCATTGGCAGACGGATACTGGACCACTAGCACCACGTGGGAAGCCCAGACCACCGGAAGTTCCCCTCAGTTACTGTGACTTCATTTGTTGTGATTTTTCAGCTGAAAATGCCACTGCTGTAGGAATGGGGCTTTGCATGCCAGGGCACCAGGGTCCTGGGTACTTATAACTCAGTCTCATTTGGGCTTTTATTCCAAGTGGTCAAACTCCTACTCTTTCTTGAAGCACCGAGCTTTTGTGGGCAAAAATATGCAGACAAATGTGGCTTGTCCTTTCTCGTTTTACTTTCCTACCCCCTGTTCTCAGGGCTCTCTGCCTGTCCTGGTGCTCGTGATGTCACACATCCTGATGTTTATCCTAGATTCCGTAGCACAGAAGACCTTCCTTCTGACCCCCTCGCCTGACCCATCCTCCCCTTTCCACAGTGAAGCTTCTTGATGTAAATGTGTGACATCACCACTTGTCCTCTTGGGAAGCAAAAGCAAATCTCAACAGCCCGAATACAAACAATGAATGAGGAGAAGTCCCCATACACACCTCCACTGGGACAGATAAAACATAAACCCAAGAAGGAAATCTCCATTCAAACTGTGGACTATCAGAATGTCCAGTGAAGCCACGTCTGCAAAGCTGTGTCTTCTGTTTTTTAAAGTGGGCTTAACACCAAAATCACTGCAGATGGTGACTGCAGCCATGAAATTAAAAGATGCTTACTCCTCGGAAGAAAAGCTATGTCCAACATAGACTGTGTATTAAAAAGTAGGGACATTCCTTTGCCAATAAAGGTCTGTCAAGTCAAAGCTTTGGTTTTTCCAGTAGTCATGATTGGATGTGAGAGTTGGACTATAAAGAAAGCTGAGTGCCGAAGAATTGATGCTTTTGAACTGTGGTGTTGGAGAAGAGTCTTGAGAGTCCCTTGGACTGCAAGGAGATCCAACCAGTCAATCCTAAAGGAAATCAGTCCTGAATATTCACTGGAAGGACTGATGCTGAAGCTGAAGCTTCAATCCTTTGGCCACCTGATGCAAAGAACTGACTCATTAGAAAAGACCCAGATGCTGGGAAAGAGAAAGATTGAAGTTAGGAGGAGAGGGGGACAAAAGAGGATGAGCTGGTTGAATGGCATCACCAACCCAATGGACATGAGTTTGAGCAAGCTCCAGGAGTTGGTGATGGACAGGGAAGCTTGGCGTGCTGCTGTCTGTGGAATCTCAGAGAGCTGGACATGACAGAGCGACTGAACTGAACTATTAGAATTTTGCTGGCAGAACTCTTACTGTCCACACGGGTGGTAGATATTTAAAATGTGGAAGATCAAGCATACTGTTGTGAACATTGATCATCACTTTATAAATGTGTCTGTGGTAGTTAATAAATTGTCAAAAATAATAAGACTTCTGCCAAGAATAGAAGCTATAAATAGAAAAAAAAAATCAGAGGAGACTGCTGTGAATTTTTTTTGAAAGATAATTTTCCTTGTAAATAACTTCTATGAGAAATACACAACCCTTCAGTGGTCAAATCTACATTCCCAGCTCCTGAAGTGAACAGTCTCTGAATTAGAATGCTACCAAAGATGCGGAGTTAAATAGAGACACAGCTACAGGGTGGCCATTACTTAAGTAACTTAATGAACACTGATACGGAGGAAATAAATCAAATGCAAACAATCAACACCAATCAAGGAAGCTGAGCATTTCGGGCACTTAAAATGTATTAAATGAGTGTTTCAATCACAGTGGGTACTTTTTCACAAACTCTCTTAATCAGCTAGCATCGTTTCCACCAAAGTGGCCCTTGCATGTAAATATGGTGGTCTGAAAAAAGCTGGTCCATTCCTACACAAACACCATTAGGAATGGAAACTCTGCCGGGCATTTTCACTGATAGGATAAACAACAGCAGATGCATTGGGAAAGGTCAGAGAAAATCACGTTTAGGAAAAAGGCATGGGATGATATTTTGCACATGGTTACAAAGATAAGAATTTCAAGGATTTCCCTGGTGGTCCAGGGGCTATGACTCTGCACTCCCAATGCAGGAGGTCCAGGTTCAATCCCTGGTCAGGGACCTAGATCCCACATGCCACAGCTAAGAGTTTGCGGGCTGCAGCTATAGATCCCACATGCCACACTTAAGACCTAGCACAGCCAAATAAATAAATGTCGATGCTTAAAAGAATGAAACAAACACAGCAGTAGAGTGATGTGAAGAGCATGTTTCTAAAAACATAAAACGTATGAACCCATAAACAGATGAACATTTAAAAAAATAAGAATCTCAAACATAGAATAAAATTTAAGGTCTCATTCCAGGTGGCCAGGTCACCTTTTAACAGCAACCATTTTTGGCTTCTTATGTATTTTCTCATGAAAGTTCTAGTCATAGAAAAGTTCTTATATGTGCATCTTTATTTGTATATTTATTATGTTATATGTGTGTATAATTATCAGTACATAGTACTTAGTACATAAAGTACAGTAATGCTTTTAAGAATATAAACCATACATATGTAGTTTATATTTCTATATGATTTAATGAAGTATATGTGTATCTGTGTGTGTATATATATATATATATGTAGGCATGTATGTTTATGTTTATCAGACTCAATGGACATGAACTTGAGCAAACTCTGGGAGATAGTAGAGGACAGGGAAACCTGGCATGCTACAGTCCATGGGGTCACAAAGAGTTGGACATGACTCAGTGACTGAACAACAATGATGTATGTATGTATACATGTATATGTGTATGTGTCTACATATACGACGTATATGTGTATATACAACACACACATATATACATGATTTGTTTAAATAAATGTATACTCAACTCATTGTTTTATACCTTACTCTTGGTATTTAATGATACATCATGAAGATCTTCCTGTATCCGCCTGTATCAGTTCAGTTGCTCAGTCATGTCTGACTCTTTGTGACCCCATGGACTGCAGCATGCCAGGCTTCCCTGTCCATCACCAACTCTTGGAGCTTGCTCAGACTCATGTCCATCAAGTCGGTGATGACATCCAACCATCTCATCTTCTGTCATCCCCTTCTCCTGCCTTCAATCTTGCCCAACATCAGAGTCTTTCCCAATGAATCAGTTCTTTGCATCAGGTGACCAAAGCATTGGAGTTTCAGCTTCAGCATCAGCCCTCCAGTTGGCCTATATGGGTCTATCACATTCTGCTTAAGGTTTATGTATTATTTTATTGTATGAGTTCATCATTATTTATATAACCATTCCCTTGTAAGCTAGCTAGATTATGTCCAGGAACTAGAGTTCTTAAACACACACAAATACATATACACACATTTAAATATAGAGTTGGAATTACTTGGGATTTTAAAAGCCAAATACTTTGATTCCAAGTATATATTCCGTTTCCAGATATACCCACATCCACACATCCATATTCATATGTTCCACTTTACATGTAATATTCTGTCTAATTCTCATTTACGTATTAGTGTTGCATCTGTTTTACAGACTGTGGATCAGAGAAACAGAGGGGGTTAAATAATTTGCTAGAGTTCACCCAGATAATAAACACACGGCCCTTCTTTTAAACCCAGGTCTCCTTTTAGTTTTGACTTTATTCATCTTTAATCACTGTACTGCAGTTTGAATCTTTGATCAGTGTGAAAAGAGTCATAATTGTATACATTTCGAAGAACGTGTATAACCCACCTCAAATTCAAAATGGCACATAAATCCAGACCCAACCCATCAGGGCATCCCACACATTGGCCTCAAAAATGACTCAGGGATGAGTACTTGGTCTAGACAGACCATTGAGACGTGATTCATAATTTTCTGGACAAATCACCTTGATTTGTCTGGTTTAGAAATTGTGAGGATGGGAGATGGCATCATGGAGATGGTACCATGATGAGAGATGCTGCCAGTTCCCCAAACTGGACATAGTCTAACTGCCTTACAAGGGAATGGTTATATAAATGATGATGAGGACAGTACAGGGATGTCAAGAAAATCTGGATGAAATCATACATACACCTGTGTTTGAGCTGCATCTGCCACTGAGTGTTTCGGTTATTACACAAGACAGTAACACCTTCTTCCCAACCCTCCTAATGCCCTTTGGGTTGGGTTTTCTTCCACTTTGTCCCTTAGAGCCCTGACTTCTGTAGACTTCTCTCTTTCAGTTTCCAGGATGTCCATATATGTACTCATCCTGACTAATATCTTTGGAAATCGACTTTTCAATATAGAATGAATAATATCTGTCTTGCCATCATCCTTTCTAATCTGCTCTCTGCTCTCCTTTCAGTTATTTCACTAGGACTCCCATTTGGCTATGTCCCTCTCTTTATCAAACATTGTTGGTGGCCTGTCTGCTTCTGCAGAGTGAAATTTCTTTGTTTTAGCTTAGTAGTCAAGGCCTGTGGATATCTGGTCAACCCAATGTTTCGGCGCCCCTTCTCTCCTCAAGTGTTGCCTGTTCCAGAGAGATCAGACGATTCACTGTCCTTCCCAAAGACAACAGGTATCTTCATGACTTTATGCCTTTGCTATGCTGCATCCTCCTTCAGGAGTTACTTTTTTCTCAGCCTGTCTTGGCGTATTCGAGTCTGCTCCTTTAAAGTGAATGCTCATTTTTCAGGAGATCTGGAGCCTTTAATACCTCTGACAGAATGATATTTATTATATCAGATCAGAGTTAGTCATTCATGTGTCTTCTTCATGCCCTTGTTTGAGGGTTCCCTGGCAGCAACTGCGTCTTCGTCTGTGAGTCCCTAGGGTGCCTAACATTGCCGAGTCAGAGCAGAAGCCGGTGCTTGTGAATGAGCTGACAGATAAATGAATGACTGGATGAACGGTGCGTATCTTCCCCTCTCTCTCCCTTTTTAAGCAGCTGGCTTTTATTTATTTTTAACCTTTTTATTTTGTGTTGAGGTATAGCTGGTTAATAAACCATGTTGTGATAGTCTCAGGTGAACAGCGAAGGGACTCATCCATACATATACATGTATCCATTCTTCCCAAACCCCCTTCCTATCCAGGCTGCCAGATAATGTTGAGCAGAGTTCACTGAACTCTACAGTAGGTCCCTCCTGGTTATCCATTTTAGCTATAGCAATGGATACCTGTCCATCCCAAACTCCATAACTATCCCTTCCCCCTGACCTTCCCACTACCAACCATGCATTCTTTCTGTAAGCGTATGTATCTCTTTCTGCTTATTCTCTATTTATTTGTAAGTCAGTCACGTGGGTTTATGAATATAAGCAAAAATGGCTGCTTTACTTTTTCTTTCTTATTTGTACTATGTTGCAGGTTTTCAGTCTTTCAACTGCCATGAGGATTCTTTAATGGAACCAGACACTAAATACCTTGCCAGATACATTTACCTTGAGGATATTGATGATGGTTTTTATGGTTATTTGAGATCTCTTTAAGGCTTTGTATATGCATCAGTTATTTCATTTTTCATTTATCTATTTGTTGACTTTTATTAAACACTTCATCGAGTCCAGACCTTGGTCCAGGCCACAGCTGGCCAAAGACAACGAAAGAGTGCTTTCTACCTCTAGAGACAGCACAGTCTCTAGCCCAGCTCTTTTACCATTGGATCTCTTTGCTGCCCTCCACACACAAATAATAATCACTACTTATTAATAACTCTTTGAGTGTTAACAGTCATGGGGGTACTTCATGTATACTCATGACGACTCTCTTAACAACTCCAAGAGTTATCAAAAACCTTATTTCGTGGAGGAAGAAACAGAAGCTCAGAAGCTGAAGTGTCTTGACTGAGAACTCAGCAGTGGAGCTGACATTTGAACCATAATCTATTGATGTCAGTGCCACTACCCCATAATGCCTTTCCACGTTCATGTTCTCCTCTCAACCAGACCTCTTGATGTGGAATTTCTTTTTTCCTTAGACAAATTTTTAAGCTCTCCCAAGCCCAAGCAGAAGATTATTTTAATGAAAATATTCTGCTTACCATGACTTCTCTCCTTTCTAACTTTTCTTTTACTGAAGTATTTTATCTTTCTTAGATGTCCTTTTCCATATCCATATTTTTGGTATCTGTATAATTAGAAGTATTTTGATTGCAAGCCACAGAAACCTATTTCATGCTGCTTTTAACAAAAGGAAGTACAGATATCTAAGTGACCTCAGACTATATTAGATACTGGATTTGGGAAGATTTTGTGTTAGCCTACAAAGTTTAATTGAAAGCAAATGGAGAAGAGGGCATGGAGGATGAGATGGTTGGATAGCATCTGACTAAAGGCAAAAGGAGAAGAGGGTGGCAAAGGATGAGATGGTTGGGTAGCAACACCAACTCAGTGGACATGAACTTGGGCAAACTCTGAGCAATGGTGAGGGACAGGGAGGCCTGGCATACTGCAGCCCATGGGATTGCAAAGGGTTGGACATGACTTAGCTACTGAACAACAACAGAGTCTAATAGGTGAGTTCAGGAATGAAGGTATCAGAGACTGGACCCCAAGATTTGGGGCTGGAGCCAGAAGGTATTCCCTTTTCGTGCTCCCCTCTTATGTCCACTTGTCTCTGCCTCTTGGTGGATGGGCAGTGTCAGACGATAAACTTCTCTTAAACAGCCAAGAAAAAATGAGGAGGCCAATCCAACAGTTTATCTTTTGAGCATCATGATATCTGCCTTCCCCCAAAGCACGGGTCAGAAGAATCCCTGGAAATAGCCTCCATTGACTTGGCTTTGAGCTTGTCCTTCACTGGGCCTTTGTTGCTTGGGAGGAGAGTGGTGTTGTACTTGACAGCCCCGTGATGACATCATGGGTTGAAGTCACTGGCCAAAAGCAAGAGGGGTGATCCCGCCAGCAGAGAGGACATGAGAAAATATGCTGGGAAATGAAATATTAGATGCCATAGTCCATGATAGAAGGAAGAGTCAGGATTTGTACTAATATAATTATATGTGGACAGCAGGTAGAGAGCATTTGTCCCAGTCTGTCTGGTACTGCCTTAGTTTACTGTCTGGTGCTGCCTTAGTTTATGTCTCCTCCTGGAATCCTGTCCAGGACAGCACTTGTCACTCTCAAAAAACATCCAGGTTAGATGATATATGATGTTGCCACTCTGACAATCCAGTACAATGTGTGAAATTGTGGTTGTCTTGGGAAACTCGGTGAATGGTCTTTATTCTCTTGTTCCCAGGATCATTCCAGACATATAACAGTCCCCCAGTCTTCCATGGGTTGAGGAGTAACTTAAGAGTATTGAACCAAGCCATGGTCTGGAATCAGATGGGCACTTCTCTAGTTTTGATTCTGATAGATTGTTGGCTACTTAGGTGATCTGGAGCCATCAGAACACCTGTCTGAGCCTCACCTTTAAAACAGTAGAATTATCAGATGCTGCCTCTCCTTCACTAAAGGGTTAGCAAGGGGAAATTTGCTGATGCTTGGAATTGTACCGGTCTGTCCTAGTTGTGGTAGTAGTATTAAGAGCCACCGTAAGATTTGAGTGTTCATCTGTCTAGACATCTTGCCAAAGTCTTTGCATGAATTGCCTCATCTTGTCAACAGAACAGCCCTATTAGTATCTGTGTTACAGATGAGAACACTGGAGCACAGAAAAGCAAAGATATGTGCCTAAAGTCATGGGGCAAAGACTCGACAAAGGTCAGCTTAAAACGTGGACCAAGGCGGTTCAGCACTGGGCAGTGTTGAATTACTTTCAGATAGGGAGTGTGTGTGTGTATGTGTGTATGAGAGAGAGAGAAAGAGAGAGTTTTCTTTCCCAGCTCTGCAGTATTGCACTGACTTGGCTCAGAGGAAGTCAGTGGCCACATAAGCCTAAGGAATCACTGTCCCTCAACATGGCAGAGCCAACCCGCACTGCCTAATGGCTCTGGGATGACCCCATACTGAGGGATGTCCGTCCTTCTGTTCTCTGACATTGATGTTACTGTCACTTGACAGTGAGCTTTATCATCAATCCGTTCAAGTACAAAAGGCCACTGTTCAGAAACTGTCATTAAAAGCAGTCTCTCTCTTTTTAAAAGCAATCTCTCCTTTTATTCCTTCCATAATAGGAGCCAGTGTACCAGAGAAGCCTGACCTTAAGTTGAGCCTGTTTAGTTTTTTTTTTTTAAGACTTAGAATAGGTTATGTTTTTAATGTATTTAAGATTGGAGGCACAGAATTAGAATGGAGCTGGAGGTAGAAGAAAATAGAAGGCAGGGTGGGAGAGAAGAGTAGTGGCCTTGGGTTTTCTTTGCTTTTGGATAATGGGCATTTCTCGTTAAATCAACTCAGTCTATTTCACAACCTGTCCCCTGGTGATGTATATACTCTTTGGACAGGGCTCTGGGCTGCCTAAAGGTCTCTTTTAACCATAGGACATGAGTATAAATAAGCTTTATGTAGTTACAGCTGCTAAGAGAGATTATGGATAGAGTGTCTTCTAAAAGGATAGGGCAGCGTGTTGATTGTTACGGGAACGTGGGGAAGGAGAGAAGAGAGATGATCCCAAAGGGAGAGATTGGGTGAGTTCTACTGAACAAAATTCCCCCATATCTTTGTCACTTTTTAACAGCCCTTTGGGGAGGTGATTTTATTTTAATTGAAAAAAATAGGGATATTTGTGGTTGAAAAGTGGCTCAGCATGGAAGTTAAGAACACAAGTTTTGCGACCAGGCATTCCAGGTTCAGATTTAGCCTTTGTCATATATGTGCATCACACAACTAGCATGCAAATTGCTTAATCTCTCTGTGCCTATTTCCATGGCAATGACTGTACATGTTAGCTGGGAAGATGAAATGAAAGGAGGTGACACGTGTAGAGAGTTTAGAGAAGAACTTGGCAGATTGTGAGGGCTCAGCCAACATGTATTCATTTTTATGCATTTTATTTTTCAGAATTAGTTTATTACTTTTTGTTTTGTTTTTTGGCTGTGGTGTCACCTGTGGGATCTTACTTCCCTGACCAGGGATCCAACCTGTGTTCCCTACATTAGAAGCATGGAGTCCTAACCACTGGACACCCAGAGAAGTCTCCAACATTTGTTCTGCTTATTCATTCTTATCCTTTGTTCTTCTTCTTCTTAATATTTATTATTTGTTCTTACTTATGGGTACATGACCATGACAAAAATAAAAAATTGATTCTTTCACACTTTGAATGTGCAATGAAGGAGGCCCAGGTGGGGTTTAATTGTTGGTAGTTGACTGCTTATTGTTGTTGTTGAGTCATTAAGTCATGTCTGACTCTTAGTGACCTCATGAACTGCAGCATGCCAGGCTCGCCTGTCCTTCACTACCTCCAAGAATTTGCTCAGATTCATGTCCATTGAGTCATTGATGCTGTCAAACCATTTCATCCTGTGCCACCCCCTTTTCCTCCTGCCCTCAAACCTTCCCAGCCTCAGGGTCTTTTCCAATGAGTCAAATATTTGCATCAGGTGGCCAAAGTACTGGAGCTTCAGCTTCAACATCAGTCTTTCCAGTGAATATTCAGGGTTGATTTCCTTTAAGATTGACTGGTTTGATCTCCTTGTGATGAGGGAGCATTTGAGTAGAGACCAAACAGATGAGAGGGACTCAGTTGTAGGTCAAGCATCCTCATGAAAGGAAACAGAAGGTGCCTAGGTTCTGAGGAGAGAAAAGAGATTGGTGTGTTGGAGAAGCTGAAACAACCCAGGTTGTTGGAGTGTGGTGGGCAGGGGGCAGCCGGATTAAAGGGAAGGCAGGGAGGCAAAGGCCAGACCACTGGGGCATGCAGCCACGGTGAGGGCACGGGTTGCGTCTTTTGTTTACTTTTGCGTGGCTCTTTTGAGATTGGTTGTGGCATGAAGGATCTTTGTTGTATTATGTGGAATCTTCTATTGCAGCCCATGGACTCTCTAGTTGAGATTCTTGGGCTTAGTTGCCCTGTGGCATGTGGGATCTGAGTTCCTCAATCAGGGATCAAACCCTCATCCCCTGCATTGCGAGGTGGATTCTTAACCACTGGACCATCACAGGGAAGTCCCATGGTTTGCATCTTAGACCATCAGGAAACCATGGGGAGATTTGAATATCGAATCCAGGTCAGATTCACATTTTACAATTCCTCTTTCTATGGAACACAAAATGGCTTGAGGGGTGAGGCGGGGCAGAAAGGATGAAAGGAGGCTATTGCAGATGAGTGGGCAAGTGTTGTTGACTTGCCAGAAAGTGCTAGATTTAGAGCATGGTCCCCAGCCCCCGCCCCCAGCATTCGAGCTCTGGGCCCAAGCTTTTTGTTCTCACCACCATGTTTATTTATTACATTCATCTGCCATTGTTTTTTTTGTTTGTTTGTTTTTACAAAGCTATCAGGACTTCCCTCGTAGTTTAGATGGTAAAGAGTCCACTTGCAATGCAGGAGACCCGGGTTTGATCCCTGGGTCAGGAAGATCCCCTGGAGAAGGAAATGACAACCCCCTCCAGTATTTTTGCCTGGGAAATACCATGGACAAGAGGATCCTGGGCAGGCTACAGCCCATGGAGTTGCAAAGAATCAGACATGACTTAGCCTTTCAACAGCAACAACAAGGTTAATTTACAAAGCTCCAATACTTTGGCCACCTGATGCGAAGAGCCAACTCATTGGAAAAGACCCTGATGCTGGGAAAGATTGAGGGCAGGCAGAAAAAGGGGTGACAGAGGATGAGATGGTTGGATGGCATCACTCATTCAGTGGACATGAGTTTGAGCAAACTCCACGAGATGGTGAATGACAGGGAAGCCTGGAGTGCTGCAGTCCATGGGGTATCAAAGAGTTGGACATGATTGAGCCATTAGACAACAGCAAAACAAAAACAAACCTATTTGCTGGATGAATACACGCAGTATAGTCCTCATGGCAGTGTTTAATTTTCTAGCTCCTAGGATAAGAATGTCAGTAATCTCCTTCATGAATGAGGTTATATTCCTTTTGAACTTGCCGTGTTTGTGATGGGGATGAGGGAATCTCGAGATCTTTTTGTCTCAGAAGATGGGCAACACCACGCACCTTGCACTTGGCTGGGGCCAAGGCCAACGGGGTTCAGCCATGTGGTCTTTGCAGCAAGGTGTCCCCTTAGTGCCTCATTGGTGGCATCGCACCTGGGAGCCCCAGTTAATTTTCATGGAGAATAAACCTTTCAAATGCAGGCCTTTTTCATGCTCTGGGAAGATTTGAGAGGGGTCAACCTTATTTAGCTTGGTTCTCGGCACCAGTCTGGGGAGCCTGCTGGCTCTTCTCAGCGTGCGGTGTGTTGCAGAGAGGAGATGAGCAGGAAACAGACCAAAGAACCAGGGCACTTCCCAGCTGGAATCAAGCCTGTTGTGTGTGGATTCATTATTTTGTTGGAAATTAATCCCCGGAATGGCCGACATAGTGTATTCGAATGTGAACCGACCGTGTGCTTGGTGGCCAAGGGAGAGTGGCTTTTGGATTATCCAGTCTCATTGGTTGTCCTTGCCTCTGAATCCTGCCATTAGTGTGGATAATTGAACTAGACCTGGTTTTGCGCTGTCACACCCCATTTGTTGCCCTATGGCTTTTGGGGTGGGGTGGGGGGCATGAGAGGGTCTTGCCCTGCTTGCTGTCATTTACCATGGAACTGGCGTCCCTTACAAACCCCAGTGACCCTGGATCTCACTTAATGGGAGTGTTTCCTGGGATTATCGCATTCCATCTTCACACAGAGCCTATGGCAGTAGTAATAATAACAGTAATAGGAATAGGAAGAAGCAGCAGCACTTACTTAGCATTGACTGTGTGCCAAATCCAACCATGTATTAGCTTATCTAATTTTCAGAACAATACAAATGACAGTAACTCCAGCCCTAGGGAAATGGGAGTCACATGGACTAGGATCTGAATGATACGCTTGGTACTGAACTGGGTGGAAGCCCTGCCTATGATGTAGGTACTGTTATTACCCACTTCTTACAGGGAGCTCAGAGATGTTAAGTCACTTGCCCAAGGTCACACAGCCAACATATGATAATGTCAGGTGTTGAATTTATATTCCTTTTGTTTTTAACTTGATTTTTTGTAATTAAAAAAAAATTTTTAATTTAATTTTTTTTTTTTTTTGCATTTCTCACATATATTGAGAAATAGTACTTCTGCATCTTTTAAAAGTGGGNTTTCTAATTTAAAAAAAATTAATTTTTTAAGTAAGTCTTCTTTAAAAACTCTGGAAGATCCCCTGTGCTGGGTCTTTGTCACTTTGTGTGGGGGTTTTTCTAGTTTCAGTGAGTGGGGCTACTCTGGCTGCGGTGCGCTTGCTGCTCACTGCAGTGGCTTCTCTTGTCTCAGAGCACGGGCTCCAGGGCACTCTGGCTTCAGTAGCTGCAGCACTTGGGCGCAGTGGTTGTGGCTCCAGGGTCCAGAGTGTCGGCCCAGTGGTTGTGTCACATGGGCTTACTTCCTCTGCGGCGTTTGGGATCTTCCCGGACCAGAGATGGAACCCATGTCCCCTGCACCGGCAGGTAGATTCCTATCTGCTGTGCTACCAGAAAAGTCCGTTGAATGTATACTTCTGTCATCAGAGCCCTTACTTTCTTTAAATTATAGCCACCGAGAACCAAAAGCCAAAAGATACTATGTGTGGGTTTGGGACACTTGACTTTATGACGGAGAAAACATCTTCTAGGTTTTGTTAAATCATAGTTTTGCAATTATCTTGTCAGGGTGAATGTGGAGGTGTGTTCAGTGCCGTACTTGTTTGGAAAAGTCATCCTGAAAAAATTCCAAAAGCCCCAGTTGGTCAAAGGAGCAGGATATTATATTATAGGATGTTCTTGGTTTGTTTTCTTTTCCATGCCAAGGTTTAAAAAAACAAAACAAAACAAAAAAACTTCTATTCCTGACTGTCCATAACCAGGAGGTGGAAGGACAACAGTGCTCTGTACATTTGCAGCAGATATTTAAATAAGATAAGTACATAATTAGCATGGAGTGGCAGATGAGGTAGTCTGAAAGATTTGAATTCTGCACAGGGAATTAACAAATAGTTCCTGATAACAAGACATCCTAAACATGTTGCTTTCAGATGGGAGTGAATGGGGAGTGTGGGCGCAGCCCTCCCAGACAGTTAACAATAGAATGGATTGCTCATGAACACCAGTTCCTTGTGTGCATGAAAGTGAGAAGTGAAAGTGAAGTCACTCGGTCGTGTCCGACTCTTTGCAACCCCATGGGCAGTAGCCTGCACCAGGCTCCTCCATCCATGGGATTTTCTAGTCAACAGTACTGGAGTGGGTTGCCATTTCCTTCTCCAGGGAATCTTCCCGACCCAGGGATTGAACCCAGGTCTCCCGCATTGTAGACAGATGCTTTACCCTCTGAGCCACCAGGGAAGTCCTCTTGTGTGCATACCATGTGACAAATAATATGCCAGACTGCATACGTATATAACTTACTCCTCACAGTAACCTTGTGAGGCAGGTACTGTTGTTGTCCCCCTTTATAGATAAGGGCATGGAATCTCTGACAGTTAAAAGAGATGGCCGTGTTCTTCTCTCTCTCTGTCTTTCTCTCCCCATCTTTATCTCTCCCTCCAGCCCTCCTCTGTCTTCATCTTTCCCTTCTCTTCCTCCCTCTCTGTTAACACCCATGTATCCTCTCAGCAAATGGAAAAGCTGGCATTTGAACTCAAGTCTCATCTAACTCCAAGCCCTATTCTCTTAGAGGTCAATGTTGGGGATTTTAGCAAAAAGGTTACTTTTTGAAGTTTACTTTATTCATGGGGATCTTAGTTCCCCGACCAGGGATTGAATCCAGGTCATGGCTATAAAAACCCCAAGTCTTAACCACTGGACAGCCAGGGAACTCCCAAGGTTACTTTATAAAACGTTCTGTTTTCCACCATCCTGTATAAGCCCCGTCTTTGTAATACTGCCCAGAGCAATCCCGTCTGGACTTTGGTGCGCCACCTACTTCAGAATGCGAGGCGATCTGCACAGCCCGCATGTACCAGCTCCCGGGGGCCGCACAGCAAGCCTCTAAGATGAGCACCACTGTGGCTGCACTGTGGCTCGGATGGGCAAGCTGAGATCTGTTTTCCAAAATCACGTACACAGAGGTGGCATTGGTATCAGGCTTCTCTGAGCTCTGAATTTTCACTCTTAACTACATGCTATGCTATTTGGTCTTCCAACCAAAGCTAGATAGATGATGTATGAACAGGTAGATAGATGTGCAGAGACATGCATATGTGTATACATACGTCTCTGTCTCTGTCTGTCTAAGTTTAGAACTCGAGATGGCCCTGCCTTTCTCTTTCTCCTGAGTCATCTGGCCAGTCCACTGCATTCTGAGCGGCAGTGCATTTAACTCCTTGCTGACATTGGTATTCCTCTTTGTCGCAGCCCCCGTCACAGCAGTAGTGGGAATAAAACCCAGAGTGTAGTGCTGGGAATATAAATGGGTTATTTTTCTCTTCAACTCTGAGTAGGATAAAACCCTCATAAAGAACCAGGGAACAAAGGTTCCGTGAGAAACATACACCAGGGGACTTGGCTCTGTCTGATACAGCCTGTGAGACATAATGGAAATAGAAACTTAGGATAAAAAGGAATTCCAGGGAGAATGTTAGGTTTGCTTCCTTGATGGATGTTCACGGTCCTGTGCATTTAGAAGCATTATCATTAATAGCAGTTATTGAGTATCTATTCCGTAAGCAAAGCTATGGTAGGTTGCCCTACCTATCAGCTTATGATTCAGGAGTTATAGATGGATATGAACTCAGTAGCTGTGACCACAGAGAATGTTGATCTCTCTGTGTATTGTTCTACACGTGTGATTGTGTCTGTCAAAAGCATGGAGCTAATCATTACAAGACATAAAAATATCCAGGTGCCTATCACTGGAAGTAAGACCTTTTTGAATAATAATTATTTTAAAAAAACAAAAACCACGGGTGTGAAAGTAAAGCTTTTCTTTTGAGAAGTATGATGGCAAAGTGGTTGAGTGGGGCTTGGTCATTATCTCCCTGAATTCGAAGGTTGGCTCCAGTGTCATGATTGGGGCTAAGTGAGTAACTTACCTTCAGTTTCTTTGTCCATAGACAATAGGTTCTTTATAAATTGTTCTTGTTCAGTCAGTAGGTCGTCTGACTCTTTGTGACCCCATGGACTTCAGCACACCCGGTTTCCCTGTCTTTGCTATCTCCCTGACTTTGTTTCAACTCATGTCCCTTGAGTCAGCAATGCCATCCAACCATCTCATCCTCTGTTGCCCCCTTCTCCTCCTGCCCTCAATCTTTCCCAGCAGCAGGGACTTTTCCAGTGAGTTGGCTCTTTGCATCGGGTGGCCAAATATTGGAGCTTCCGCATCGGTCCTTCCAGTGAATATTCAGAGTTGATTTCCTTTGTAATCTGGGCAACCCTTATAAAACCTTGATCCATAGAATCCAGTCTCCTTACCGAGCTCCAATCAATGGGGTAGACCAATGAACAATATTTGGGTAGACTTTGAACATGAAAATAAGACAAAGCAACTCACTGATTTCTCTTGGAAAAAAAATATAAATATATATATATACACACACACACACTAAAGGAAGTTCAGTTGATAGTCTTCAGTGAACTTCTCAAGTCCTGTTTCTTTCCCTGTTCTCTTGGGTTTTACACTATGTCACAAGCTTTCCTTGGTTTTGCCCACCCGCCCCTCTCCTTTCTGCCCTCAGCCTATCTACCCTTTCTCTTTCTTTTTAGGTGTGGTTTGTCGGGTCTCAGGGAGCCTTCCTATGCCTCCTCCTCCTGTCATTCTCAAAGTCAGCACCGCATTTGTCCCGGCACTTGCCTGACGTGTCAGCAGGCTAGGGAGGGTAACACAGAGTGGAATATCTGTTGATCAGTGAGGGAGGTGGGTAGAGCCTGAGAGTATTTCCACATCAGTACCGTTGGGTTTAACCTCTTGAGCTGTGGCTTCCACTTGTCAGGGGCGCACAGTGTAGACCGAGCCCCAGAGCCTTCGTTCCCAGTCACAGGAAAACTCTGTTTTGTGCTTGAGATGCAGCCACATCCAGTCAGTTCAGCTACTCCAGGATGCTGCTGCTCCAGGAAGCGGGGCTCGTGTTTTGCTACAGCAAGGGATTGAAAGGGCAAATCGTGGAGAGGAATAGAACAAATAAGTGTCGCAATTGTGCTTCTATGAGGCTAGTGCAGGAGACGTGTGTGAATAATGGGTGATTGTGACTCTAAGACCAAAGAGGTAACTCGTTATCCACATGAGTGTGGTTGGGTGCCGACAGGAGTATGTGCTACTCAGCATACCTTCAGATGGTGATTGAGCTGACTTCAAGATCCACAGAGAAGGTCATCCTGAAAGGGTGATAAAGTAAGGCAGTCAGGTAGAAAGGATGGTCCATCAAGGAGCAGAGGATGAATGAAAGGAGTAAGGCAGGAAGAGGCAGGTGTCCCTGAGTAGGCTGAGATCACTAAGCATCCCAGAGTCCATGGAGGACCAGTGGGACACAGACATAAGTTGGAAGAGCTGGTGAGACTAGATCTTATGGACCATGAAAGCCAGTCTCAGGCTTATAATGCCATTTGCACTTGAGAAATTTTTTTGAACTTTTTATTATATGTTGGAGTATAGCTGAGAGTCCCTCGGACTGAAAGGAGACCCAACCAGTCAATCCTAAAGGAAATCAGTCCTGAAAATTCATTGGAAGGACTGATGCTGAAGCTGAAACTCCGATACTTTGGCCACCTGATGCGAAGAACTGACTCATTGGAAAAGACCCTGATGCTGGGAAAGATTGAAGGCAGGAGGAGAAGGGGATGACAGAGGATGAGATGGTTGGATGGCATCACCGACTTGATGGGCATGAGTTTGAGCAAGCTCTGGGAGTTGGTGATGGACAGAGAAGCTAGTGAGCTGCAGTCCACGGGATCTCAAAGAGTCGGACACAACTGAGACACTGAACTGAACTGAGAGCTGATTAATCAGGTTGTGATAGTTTCAGGTGGACAGCAAAGGGACCTGGCCATACATAAACTTCATGGCAAATAGATGAGGAAACAATGGACACAGTGTCAGATTTTATTTTCTTGGGCTCCAGAATCACTGCAGATGGTGTCTGCAGCCCTGAAATTAAAAGATACTTGCTCCTTGGAAGAAAAGCTATGACAAACTTAGTCAGAATATCTAAAAGCAGAGACATTACTTTGATGACAAATTTCCATCTAGTCAAAGCTATGGTTTTTCCAGTAGTCATGTATGGATGTGAGAGCTGGGCTATAAAGAAAGCTGAGTGCCGAAGAATTGATGCTTTTGAACTATGGTGTTGGAAAAGACTCTTGAGACTCCCTTGAACTGCAAGGAGATCCAAGGAGTCCATCCTAAAGGAAATCAGTCCTGAGTATTCATTGGAAGGACTGATACTGAAGCTGAAACTCCAGTACTTTGGCCACCTGATACAAAGAACTGACCCTGATACTGGGCAAGATTGAAGGCGGGAGGAGAAGGGAATGACAGAGGATGAGATGGTTGGATGGCATAACCAACTTGATGGGCATGAGTTTGAGCAGGTTCCAGGAGTTGGTGATGGACAGGGAAGCCTGGTGTGCTGCAGTCCATGGGGCTGCAAAGAGTCAGAGATGACTGAGCGACTGAACTGCTCTGGTACATGTATCCTTTCTCCCTCAAACTCCTCTCCCATCCAGGCTGCCACATAGCACTGAGCAGAGTTCCCTGTGCTATACGCTAGGTCCTTGTTGGTAATTCATTTTAAATATAACAGTGTACATGTTGATCCCAAACTCCCTAACTATCCCTTCTCCCTACTTTTCGCCTCTGGGAACCCTAAGTTTGTTCCCTAAGTCTGTGAGTTGTATTTGTGAATTTTGAAAAGCATGTTAACCAATATAATCCACGTGTATTTAGGACAAGTCTTTTCAGCCTCGAAACAAAGGCCATTTTCTGCTGCATGATTCTTCATTGGGGAACCCCGTCCTGTTCGTTTCAGGAGGCTCAGCAAATCTCTGACCTCTGCTCACTAGACATCGGTAGCACCTTCCCTCCCTATCACGACCAGAAGAGTTGTCCCCAGATATTGACAGATGTCCCCTGCAGATATCACCTTCAGTTGAGAAACTGTTCTTTAGGAAGGCATTGCTCATAGAGGTGTGCTGGAAAAAAGGCATATGGGATCAGAAGCAGAGAACCCCCTAAGAAGGTTCCTTGGTACTCCTTCCAGTACACCTTGGAGCAGGAAGGGAGAAGGATGTGTGGATCCCCAAACAGCCCAGCACCTTACATGTATTGCCAGCAGGATTGCCATGAGTCTATGTCATATTTGGGTTTCCCGGGTGGCTCAGTGGTAAAGAAACCGCCTATCAATGCAGGTGCCGCAGGAGATGCAGCTTCAGTCCCTGGGTCAGGAAGATAGATCCGCTGAAGGAGGAAATGACCAACTCACTCCAGTATTCTAGCTGCATGGGATCCATGCATCCATGGGATGCAGGAGCCTGGCCACCTACAGTTCAAGGGGTTGCAAAAGAGACAGACATAACTTAGCGCCTAAAGAACAACAACAAAATGTCATATTTATAGGAGCTCTGAGAAAAGGATCATCGGGATCTGAGGTATCTAGAAGGAAGTGGGCATGTTTCATTTTTTTGATGTATTTTATTTTTCTGAACTTAAGATGGTCTCGCAGGCAGAGCAACAGTATATTTACTGTAAATTATAGCAGAGATGTTAGCCAAGTCTCTCTTCCCACCCTCTATGTTAAAAGGCAATGTTAGCAACATCTGATGGTGAGTTTCTGGCAAAGATTCACACTGTCCTTACCCTGGCATCTTTTGTAGCATTTTATTTATTTTTAAAACTCCTTAGAATTGTGCATTTTTGTCTGTGTTCACTCAGTCCTCCAGAACCAGCTGGCCATTAAAGAAACTTAGAAAGAAAATTTGCTGAAGCATCTTTGCTCTTGTTTGTATTGCATAATCAACCGAAATAGCCCCAGAAGTGATTATACTTGAAGTTACAGCGATCGCAAAGATGCTGTGTCATTCACCTTGACCCCGCTTAGGACTAGATCCTTTACTCAAATGTTATTATCTGTCAAAAGCAAGGATTTCTCTTAAGAGTGAGTGTGTTGTGTATGTGTGTTGTTTGTTAGTCGCTCAGTCGTGTCTGACCCTTTGTGACCCCAGGGACTGTATCCTGCCAGGCTGCTCCATCCATGGAATTCTCCAGGCAAGAATACTGGAGCAGGTTGCCCTGCTCTCCTCCAGGGCATCTTCCTGACCCAGGGATTGAACCTGGTCTCCGGCACTGCAGGTGGATGCTACCATCTAAGCCACCGGAGAATTGTGTGTGTGTGTCCACTGATTAATTTTGTAAGCTGTTTCCAAATATATCTTCCCCAGTCACATCTCTGTTCGCGCTCCTGCTCAAACACTTTCAATGGCTCCCTATTACTTCTCAGATCCGCTCGAAGCCACTGCGTAGCACTGAATGCCCACCATGACCCACACCCTCTGTTTCCCAGCCTTACCCTCCCCTACTCTGTTTTTGTGCATTTCACTTTTTAACTAAGCTAGGTGATTTTTTTGAACATTATTTAAAAAAAAATAAAGAATAAATGAATCAATCCACAAGGTTCCGAGTCCATTTATAACAATATGGAATACTAAGGCACGGGTGTTTCTCACCCTCACTTTCTACATCAAAATTATTGTTTGTTTCTGACAGTGCATCGGGTGTTTAATTTTACTATGTCAGACAGGAGATCTCAAGTTGCACATTCCAAGCGTGTGCAACTATGAATTTTTCATTAATTACTCCAACTGAAATTGGATACAAGCTTCGCTTAGACGATCACCCATTGTTTATTTATTCAGTTTGTCATCCAGGTCACCCACTATCCAATTAAATCTATCACTGTTCCTTTGCTTTCTGCTTGTTTCATTTGCAAAAAAGCTTTGCCATCCTTCCTACCCCTTCCATCCTTCACATGAAGTTCAACAGTGGAGCTCATGAAAAGTTCCACACAGCTCACACCCAAACCAGCATGACCTGCCTCCTTCTTGATGAATGTACACAGACAGATATGTGTGTCTCCATCTCCACTTCCTTCTCTTGGAGGAGCTCCTACTAGATCGAGGCAAAATATCTTCCTTCTTTTTCTCTTCTGCAAAGTCTCGTTACCTTCTGGATTTACCACCGTGTATCCTCTTTCAGACTATCTTAGGGTACGGAGTAGAGACATAAGTGTAAGCGAATTGGTGATTTAAAAATACCTGATGAAAATAAGTTCTTTTCCTTCTTTCATATCTCTAGGCACAGTCCGGTTTAAATAATTCCTGTATCTTTGTGAGAAATGGTGTTCGAGATTTTCAATTCTGGTAAACAGCCACCACCATC
This sequence comes from Redunca redunca, assembly GCA_006410935.1. Lineage (NCBI taxonomy): Eukaryota > Metazoa > Chordata > Mammalia > Artiodactyla > Bovidae > Redunca > Redunca redunca. The sequence continues at coordinate 1,867,485 of SJYQ01000330.1, read as the reverse complement.
AATCTGCAGGCTTTTGATCCCAGATACCCATTGCCTCTACAAAATCTGTTGAGCTGGGCGAAAGTTCTCCCATTGAAAATAATGCAGCACTTTATATGCAGCCTGTATCCCATGACACTTGATAGATTGCCACAGGATTAAACATACTTTTCTTTGTCATCGCTGGACAGAGGAGAACTTTGGTTTATGGATGCCCTAGATTACTTTCTACCTGCCTCTCTTGGCTGAGTGCAGAGAAGTTTCGGGACCAGGCAGCTCCCTCTGATTCTAAATGACACACGGTTGACCCTAAAGTGCTGCTACTAGATTTTTAGATGTTTTAAGCCCTTGGATGTATAGGGACCCTGGCTTTTGTTCCCTTCCTGCAGCTCTGACTGGGTTTGATGAACTTTCCCTGGAAAGGCTCCCCTGGGGGCATGGTTCTTCTAGGCAGCCTGAGATCCCCTTTTTCTTTTATAGCAGAGGGCATTTTGGAGTCCTAAAGCCTGTGTTTGGATTACATCCTGTAGCTTATTAGTCTTGTGAAAGAGAAAGTGTTAGTCACTCAGTCTTGTCTGACTCTATGGAACCCCATGGACTGTAGCCCGCCAGGCTCCTCTGTCCATAGAATTCTCCAGGCAAGAATACTGGAGTGGGTCGCCATTCCCTCCTCCAGGGGATCTTCCCGACCCAGGGACTGAACACAGGTCCCCTGCATTGCAGGCGGGTTCTTTACCATCTGAGCCACCAGGGAAGCCCACTCGTCTTGTGACTGGGTGCATATCACTGAATCACTGTGTGTTCTCGTCTTCTCATCCGCATGACGAGGACGCTGAAGTATGTACATCCTGGGCTTTGTGGGAATGTAAAAGGGATGAGGTGTGCAGAAGGCTGATTGAAGTATTGGACACAGGGTGCGTGGTTCATGTCCTCATTGTTGTCACATGTGGTTGGTAAATATATACCTTCCGGGCAGAAGGTAGAAGAATGTGTCGAGTCACACAGCTGTGTCCAGACTGTGCATGGCCTAAACCGTGGAGTGGAGTGGAGTCCTGAGGCGAGTGGGATTGAGTGGAATGCGGGGAATGGGGTGACCGGGAGTGGGGCAAGTGGGCAGGGTAAACCTGTTCCTGGCTGTTCTTTTTTTAACTTTTAATTTATATTGGAGTAGAGTTAATTAGGGCTTCCCTGGTGGCTCAGGTGATAAAGAATCCGAATGCCAATACAGGAGATACGACTTCCATCCCTGGGTCAGAAAGATCCCCGAGAATAGGGAATGGCAACCCATTCCAGTATTCTTGCCTAGAGAATCCCATGGACAGAGGAGTCTGGTGGGCTATAGTCCATGGGGTCACAAAAAGACATATGACTGAGTGACTAACACTTTCTTTCATCTTCTCCTTAGAATGCTGTCGTCTAGCCATGTGTCAAACCCTCCTGCACCAAAGACTGAAATTGTTTTGGAGTATACAGCAGAATATTTGATAGTCAGTTTCTGCATAGGCTTGTCGACAGGCCATGAGGAGTGTGGGGCTCATGACTCCAGTATGTAAGAGGAAAATGGGCCGCTTTCACTTCCTTCCAAAAGGCAGAAAAACCCTGGCATTGTCCCATAGCTTGTTTTTCTTTTTTAAACTAAAATGGATGTCTGTGGGTCCTTGTGTTATTTCCATCTTTCTGCTTTATTTATTTATTTATTTTATCTCGAGCAGAATTGTTTTTGTTCTGACTGCCCATGTGCCTGACTCTTTGCGATCCCATGGATGGTAGCCCGCCAGGATCCCCTGTCTGTGGGATTCTCCAGGCAAGAAGACGGGACTGGGTTGCCATGTCCTCCTCCAGGGGATCTTCCTGACCCTGGGAGGGAGTTCCATGTGTTGTACAGTAGTAGGTCCTTGTTAGTTTGTTCACAGGTTTTCACTAAAAGCCTTGTGTGCTGAGCTGCTCAGTCATGTCTAATGAACCCGTGTCTCTTCCATCTCCTGCGTTGCAGGCGGGTTCTCTACCCACTGAGCCACCTGGGAAACCCTTTTGTTTCACCTCTTCCAAAGTAGTGGGTCAAAGCGAAAGCTGCTTTCAAGCAACTGGCTGTGCTAGCCTCCCCAGACTTCAGATACAGGGTATGGTCATTGCCATGGCTCTTCCATGCAGTGCGGAGCAGAAGAACAGAAACGGGCAGAGGAGCCATTTACTGGGGCGTTCTCATCCCGGGAAGCAGGCCTCCAGTTTTCAGCCACTCCACCAGGCTTCATCTTCGTAAATGCCTACGTTAATTCCTTCCCCCCATCCTCCCAGGCCCATTGGGTAGGCTGGGGTTAGGTTAGGTTGCAAATTGACAGAAATCCCAAGAAAAAGTGATATTAACAAGCTAGTTGACTCTTTTCTTGCATTAAATGAAATCCAGAGACTTGAAAGGGCAGGGCAGGTGTGGAGATTCCTGGATGGTACTTCCCTGGTCCAGGTACTCTGCCATCCTCATCACTTGTCCACCACCTTCTGATACAACACCTTCCACCATCACCTTCCCATTCCAACAGGCACCACGGAGAACCAAGGAAGCTAGGTCACATTTCTTCTTTTAAGGCCCCTTTGTAGGAGTTACACACACCAGTATCACTTACGGTTCATTGGCCAGAACTTAGTCATGTGGCTTCACATACTTACAAAGGAATCAGGGAAAAGCAGTGTTTATTCTGCGTAACTTTACACCCTGCTGAAGTGCTCATTGTGTTGCTTCTCAAGAAATAAGTGGGATTTTGGAAGAACATGAATACCTCTCTTGGTCACATCCACCTTTTCCTTTCAATTGTCTCTTTTGTAAACTTCATTCACTCTCTAAGCTTTATCCAACTCTGACAGAAGATGGGCTGGAGATGTAAGAGGATCTAGGAAAAACTTTTGTCTTTAACATTTTTATGATGTCGTCTCAGGAGATGGAGTAACATCCCTACAAAGACAGGTTCTTCAGGAGAGTGGAAGCTAGGTTAGCCTGGGTGGCTTGTTCTGATCATTTCAGAATTTTGTCATCATTCCTTTCAGGTGCCAAAAGATGAAATGATCGAATGCAGCCATTCCATTACATTGGAATTTGATGGTGAACTCAGCTGTCATAATATGGTAGTAAAAAAAAAAAAAAGTTGCTTAACACAACTCAGTCACTTTACTGTCCATCTCACCCTTCCTTCCTTCTTTCTTTTTTATTTTATATTTATTTATTTTTACAAAATTTTATTTATTTATTTGACTGTGCCTATTCTTAGTTGAGGTGTGCAGGATCTTTAGTTGCAGTGTGTGGGATCTAGTTCCCCGACCAAGGATTGAACCCAGACCCCTTGCACTGGAAGCACAGAGTCTTAGCCACTGGACCACCAGGGAAGTCCCTCTTTTTATTTTTTCAACTTGAAGTATAATTGACATTCACATCCATCTTGGTGGAGACTATGTTTATGGCGCACCATTTCATAGGCGTTAGTTAAACGTGTTTGTGGCTCACTGGACTGTCAACTGGATTGTTGCACTTTTTTCCAGCAATTGTGAGCGCCTGTTAACTTTCTCCCCCTTATCAGCCCTGGATTATCTTCGATTCTGGGGATAATCACAACAAAGGGCCAAGGGCTGTGATTTCTTTATAATTACTTCTTTGGGTGGAAAGCATAGGAAGCCTAATTAATCCTTTGTGAGCAGGGGTCATGTCCTGCTCATCTCTGGTTTCCTTTCTGTCTTCAGTTATCACTTCCTCCAGGAAAACACCAGGGTCACAGCGGGACACAGGGTAGGCCAGCTCCCTGTCCTCATGGAAATCACAGATGATGGCTGGCACGATCAAGGACACAAGGGATAAAGTTGCAAAGAAGCGCTGGGTTGAGATGTAAGCCATCTTAGATTCTGCATAGATGGGGACAGAAACTTTGAAGAGAGGACAGTCGACTTTGGCCCAAAGGAAAAGATAAAAGGTCCCCCAGAAAAGGAGGCAGGGAAAGGGTTACAACAGAAAGACTGGCATGTGGCAGAGACTAGCGTGACGCTGAGTCAGACGTGTTTAGTAGACAGGGGAGGTCCGAGTATTGGTACCGCAAGAGTTAGAGGTGAGACAAGTGCCTCCCCCAAAGACGGTGTCCTGAGACTTTGCTCAACGCCATAGTGACAGACTTTCCACCCCTTCCAGAATTTCATGTCAAATCCATTTGTGTGCAAGTACTTGACCACCCTGGGATTTCCTGGAATCTCCTAGCATATGGTGTCCGTTTGAAAAATCTTATGCCAGTCTGGGATGGTAGGGAGACGGATGCTTCTGTTTTCACGTGAAAGTATGATGGGAGAGGCTTTGATGAAAACATTCAGTTGTTTGGGGGGGGGAGGATAACGAACATATTTGGAGGCGGTAGTGGTGGTTTAGTCACTCAGTCATGTCTGACTCTTGCGACCCAATGGACTGTAGCCCACCAGGGATTCCTCTGTCCATGGGATTCTCCAGGCAAAAACGCTGGAGTGGGTTACCGTACCCTTCGCCAGGGGATGTTCCTGACCCAGGGATCAAACCTTTGTCTCCTGCTTTGCAGGCGGATTCTTTACTGCTGAATATTTGGAGGTACAGTTATGAACTTGCCTGATGGGATCAGCGCAGTCTTGAGCTATGAAATCATTTCCCTTAAGTTTTCCTCCGCCCCGACTCTGTCTTTCGCTCTGACAGGTGTGGTAGTTCTCGTGCCCGAGTCTCCATTAGCCAGCTCCTCTCCGCCCCACCCCTCCACCCTCTGTTTCTTCAGAGCTTTGCGCTTCTGCTGGCATTACTGCTGGCTTCCTAGTTGGCATGTGTGTCACTCCCTCTGCTTTGGTAATTTGGAGCATTTTCTTTTTGTTTGCAAATTTGTCATTATCCCCCACAAAGCTCCCTGCCATGGTTTGGTAAATATCTTTGATACCTTCCCTTGAAAAGCGCCACTCCATCTGTGAACTTGAACGCGTTCGCCCCAAAATGCCATTCCGGGGGAGAGAGTTGGAACCAAACGGACTGGCAACAGCGACCACCACCAGCAACTTCCACTGTTACAGGATTAATGGGAATTAGATCTGCTTGAGTTGTGAAGTGAGCCAACACTTCCCTCTCAAGTGAGGCTAAGGGGGGTGGAAAAACGCATTTACATCAGGACAGTTGTCCTGGACAATGTTTGACCTTCTTTGGACTGCTGGTGAATTTGCACTGGAAGCTCAATAATTTCCTCTTGTATGATCACAAGGCTTAGTGTGATCATACTTCTGCAACTGGGCTTATGTTGCTTTTTGGGCTTCTTGCAGAATGTATTTTATTGGGCTCTTCAGTGTTGTCTTGAATAGTCCATGCACAGCACTCTGAACGCCAGCTTTGCAGCTTCCTAGCATGAAGGAAGGAAAACTGAAGTCCAAGGGAGTGGCGAGCCCTCCCTCCCTGCACTGTACACACTCTGCATGGACTGTGCTTGGCTTTCCTCCAGTCAGATTGCACAATATTGGCAATCAGTTCTGGGGTCACTGAAGTGGTCGTTGTCCTCAGCCAATGGATTACACTGTTCTCTTGTTGGAAGCGAGTTAAATAGCCTTAAAATGAAATCTGAACCCTCCCAGTGGCCACAAGGCCCTGAGCAATTCGATGATACCCAGATCTGTTCAGCCCCATCTCTCTTGGCCCACTTCAGAGCGCTCCGGGCACTTCTCTGAGACCTTCAGCCCCAGCACATACTTCTCTTCCCTAGGACCTTTGCACATGCTCCCCTCAGATGGACTACTCTTAGGTTTCAGCCTTTCGGTTATTTGGATTGTAGGTCGGTGGGTGTCTTGGGGGAAGCTGCTTGACTTATGTGCTCAGCGTGCTCTTCTCAAGCAGAAAGTGTATTGTCTCTTCTTGTCATGGCACCAGATCTTCTAATTGTTTGGTTAGTTTGCTTATCTGATTTCTGCCTTTCCCAGCGACTTTGTTTTCCTTGATCACCACTCAGTCCCCAGCATTTATCAGACTCCCTAACTCCATAGTGTAAAATGAGGATGTGATGGTGTGCATGCGTGCTAAGTTGCTTCAGACATGTCTGACTCTGAGATCCCACGGACTGCAGCCCTCCAGGCTCCTCTGTCCATTGGGTTCTCCAGGTAAGAATAATGGAGTGTGTTGCCATGCCTTCCTCCAGGGGAATCTTCCCAAACCAAGGATAGAACCCTGTCTCTTTATGTCTCCTGCATTGGCAGACAGGTTCTTTATCACTAGTGCCACCTGTAAATATGATGGATGTTTGAATAAAAGAATTTTGAGCTCTTCCTGTAGGGCACCACCTCTGACCCATTGTGAATCCATGGATGAGAATCAATACACACCCTCCAACCTTGCCCTAATCTGCACTTCATGTTATTCTATCTTAAATATTACCAAGTGAATTGTGGACTGATGGCCCAAAGATACCCTTCATTCAGTTTGTGCCTTTGAGTCATTCAACAGGCAAGTACCTGGGGCCGTGGCTTAGGTCATAGACACTAGGAACCCTAAAGCGACTAGTATGTCATTTGCGCATTCGCATTTGTCTGATCACCACCCTGTTGTCCTTCTTTATGCCTCCATTCATCTTGACATTTTGAACAGTTCACACCATTTATTGCTTAAAGGGGAATAACCTGTTTGTTTGTTTGTTTGTTTTTCATATTTACTCATTTGTCTGCACCAGGTCTTAGCTGCAGCACGTGGGATCTAGTTCCCTGACCCCATCAAACTCAGGCCCCTGTGTTGGGAGCAGAGCCTTAGCCACTGGACCACCAGGGAAGTCCCAGGACCTAGTTTCAAATTCGCCTTTAAAGACCTTGATGCTCCTTTACATCAGCGCTTCCAAGCCCTTTTTGTGTGTGTGTGGGCTGGTGGGGGCGGGGGGGGGAACGGACGTGTGTGTCCACCACTAGATTTGTTTTGGTGCATCCAGGGTGGGAAAGGAAGCTTTTCTTCGCATCCAGTCTCCACTCCCTTCCTTGCCCCTGTGCTTCAGCCACAGTTAACTAACTCCTTGGAATTCTTCAAATCCCTCTACCTCTCTCTTCTCTCTCCCCCAGTCACCTGGGTCCTTTTCTTCCTCTCTCTCTTTTTTTTTGGTGCTTTTGAATATTCTACCTTATTCTGAGTTGCCTTGTTGTCACCTGAAACTATCACAACATTGTTAATCGGCTATAAGAAAGAGCTAGATGCTCGATTGTGTCCGACTCTTTGCTACCCTGTGTGCTATAGCCGACCAGGCTCCTCTGTCTGTTTAATTCTCCAGGCAAGAATACTGGAGTGGGTAGCCATTCCCTTCTCCAGGGGATCTTCCTGACCCAGGGATTGAACCCTGGTCTCCTGTCTTGCAGGCAGATTCTTCACCATCTAAGCCACCTCTTAATCCAATATAAAATAAGAAGTTAAAAAAACAATTTGCCTTTGCATCCTCACAGCACCTTTGTTTCACACAGGGAACTCTAACTTATGCTGTGGAGGCATGGTAGATTTATTATTCCTTCACAGATTCTTTTGAATTCTCTCCTTGTGGTACTTCTCACTGAAGGAGGATTTTACATGCTCGACTTTTAAAAAATGAGGAACGAGCATGTGACTTGCTTCAGCCAATGCAATGTGGGGGGAGTGAGAGGTGTCACTCTGGGTAGCAGCTTTAGAGCCAACATTGGACTCAGCACATCCCTTTTCCCTCCGAGAAGAGACCCAAGAGTCACTTTTTCATCAGCCTGAGCCTCCAAGAGATGATGGTGTAGAGCAGAGCCACAGTCGAGCCACAGAAGACACACGGCCTGGGTGAGACACTGACCTTCATTGCTGAGATCCCAGGGTCACCTGTTATAGCAGCATACCGAGCCTATCCTGACTGATACTGGGTTTTATCTCAGAACCCATTGCTTTGCAGGACGCTTCCTCAGACCTCCTAAGATTAAGTCTGTTGTTTTTTTTGGGGGGTGGGGGATTTCCTGTGGCATTCCTTCATAGCCATTATCTCATCATGTTATAATTACTTTTCTGTCTCCTCCCCCTATTGGATTGTGGATAAGCAGATGGGGGCTTCCGTGGTGGCTCCTGCAATGCAGGAGATGCAGGTTCGATCCTTGAGTCAGGAGGACCCCCCAAAGAAGGGTATGACTACCCACCCACTCCAGTATTCCTGTCTGGTGAAGCCCATGGACAGAGGAGCTTGGCAGGCTACAATCCATGGGATCTCAAAGAGTCAGACATGACTGAGCAACTAACATTTTCGCTTGTTTGGTTCACCTCTGAATCTGCTGCTTTCAGCAGTGGCTGGCCTTCGATAGGTATTCAGTGAACATCTGACGGATAAAAGTAAAAAGACAAGTGCAGAGATATCAGCTTCTCTGTCGCCAGTATGAACATTTCTGGTGGGATGTGTACTAGTGGCAGAAGTGGCCATGTGATGGTGTCAGAGGAGTCCCATGTTGCCTTGGAAAATGTGGACACCTCTGTGAGGATGAGATCAGTTGTTTATGGAAAACCCTGATCAGGTTCCTAGTCAGGAAACTGAATGAAGGGAGAAAATCTGGGGCAGCGATAAAAGGAAATATCTTTAGAGCATACTGGGTGAAACAGCAAAACAAAACAGCTTATCAGTTACATTGATGTAAATTCACAGCTCAGAATCTGATAATTAAAGGTCGTATTTCCCAAGCCAACAAATTGAACTCATATTTTTTTGGAAATTTGTTGCATCCATCACAATTCTACATATGATGAACTGCAAGCCCTCCTATCCATCTATATTTCCCTGCTCTATTGTGAGCCTGGAGGGATTTTCAGGACCTTGTATCTCTTCCTCTGTAGGCTTAGAGGAACAGAGCATCAGAATATCCAGTTGCAGCCTAACTGCAAACAGCAATGGTCCTATATAAAGCAGAGAAGTCACAACCTCAATAGCACACTTCATTTTTCACCTCAAATTTGTCTGAAACTACCAGTGTATGCTAAGTCACTTCAGTCGTGTCCAGCTCTTTGCAACCATATGGACTGTAGCCCACCAGGCTCTTCTGTCCATGGGATTCTCCAGGCAAGAGTACTGGAATGGATTGCCATGCCCTCCTCCAGGGGATCTTCCCAATCCAGGAATCGAATCTGTGTCCCCCGAATCTCCTGCATTGGCGGGTAGGTTCTTTGAAACCACTGGTGGAAGACTGGAAACTCCTGTCATTGTGAAGTGTCAATCCTACAGATACTAGAACAGATCCACACTTAAAAAGTCTGTTTCCTCCTCTTCCCATGAAGAAGTGGACTGAATTCAGTTAAAAGTGACTACAACTTACCAGGTGTCAAAAAACAGGTTCCTGGTTTCTCTGAACATCCGCAGGTGGAATCCACAGGTGGAAAATGTGACGGGTTCTCAGCCTGCAAAGAAGACTGAACACCATAGCTTTAAATAGGCTATTGCCTTTATATATATTTATCCCAAACTGTTAAGGTCAGCGTTAAACTTTGACCTGTTCCCTGCCAACCTGTTTGAAGTAATTAACCCCTGTGTCTTGCAACACAAGGAAGCTATGACTTTGTTATTAAATTCTCATAAAGAGCCTATTAATATTAAAATTGCTTCACTCTTTGGCTGAATGTATTAGCGATCTTGCAGTGGTAAACACAAACCCTCAGCACAGTGTTTTAAAATGCATGAGTCCAGGGCACAGCAAGCCCTTCCCCCTTACCTCCTCTGTAGCAGAATGTTACACATTTTGTGACGGTTTCTTCTCATATTTGTTCAAATGTTTCCATTTTAAATCTGTGTCTCTAGATTTGCCTCTGTTTATGGGCAAACTCAGTTCATAGCGAGCAGTTATGGAGCAGGTCCAGGGAAACAGAATACTTAAAATGACCCCTGATTGTATCACCCTAATCATTTGCTCCAAGGACCATACTTCAGTTCAGTTCAGTTGCTCAGCTGTGTCCAACTCTTTGCGACCCCGTGAATCGTAGCATGCCAGGCCTCCCTGTCCATCACCAACTCCCAGAGTTCACTCAGATTCACGTCCATCGAGTTGGTGATGCCACCCAGCCATCTCATCCTCGGTCGTCCCCTTCTCCTCCTGCCCCCAATCCCTCCCAGCATCAGAGTCTTTTCCAATGAGTCAACTCTTCACATCAGGTGGCCAAAGTACTGGAGTTTCAGCTTTAGCATAATTCCTTCCAAAGAACACCCAGAGCTGATCTCCTTTAGAATGGACTGGTTGGATCTCCTTTCAGTCCAAGGGACTCTCAAGAGTCTTCTCCAACACCACACATAATAGGTCAATAAAACCATATAAAACCCAGAATTAGATCTACACAGATATCCCCAACTGATTTTGACCAAGGTGAAAAAGCAATTCTGTGGAGGAATAATATCTGTTCAATGTGCGGGGCTGGAAAATTGAGAATCCAATTGGACATAGTCAACCTAAATTTCACATATTATGCAAAAATGGATTCTGAACTGGACCATAAAACTGTAAAACTTTTAGGGAAAAAATGAGAGAAAATCTTTGCAATTTTAAGCTAGGCAGAGGTCTCAGAATTGACACCCAAAGTGTAATTCATCAAAGAAAGAAAACGATTACTCTGATTTCATCAGCATTTTTTAAAAATCTTTTTCTCTTCAAAACATCCCATTAAGAGGTTGCAAAAATAAACTATAGATTTGGAGAAACCTTCTGGCAAAGGTCTAGAATCTAGACTATATAAAGAACTCTCAAAACTCAATGATAAAAAAATCAAAGAAATTGATTACAAAGTGGTCAAAAGACATAAAGACACATCTCACAGGGAAGAATATACAGATGGCAGGTAAGCACATGAAAAGATGTTCAGCTTCATTAACCATTAGGGAAATGCAGATTAAAACTGCAATTTGATTTTGGCACACATCTATTAGAATGACTGGAATAAAAGATAGTAAACACTCTTTCTGGCAAGGATGTGGAGAAATAAATTGCTCATCCATTACTGGAGACTAGTGGTATAGCCACTTAAAAGTATAGTTTGTTTCTTAAAAAACTAAACATACAACCATCATGTAACCTAGCCATTGTCCTCCTCCTGGGCATTTATCCTAGAAATGTGAAAACTTATGCTCACATAAAACCTGTACAGGAACGTTTATAACATTTCTATTCATAATAGCCAGAAACTGGAAACATCCCAGACGTTTCAGTGGTTACACAGCCCAGTACATCAATACCATGGAATAGTACTCAGCAATAACAGAATGAATTACTGAGGCATCAGCAATCTGAATGAATCTTCAGAGAGTTATGCTGAGTGAAAAAAAAAAAAAAAAGGCAGTCCCCAAAGGTCACATGCTGTTTGATGCAATTTCTAGACACATCTTGAAATTTCAAAATTATAGAAATAGAGAACAGACTATTCATTCCCAGGGATGAGTAGAGAGAAAGGGAGGGAAGTGGGTATGACTATGAGGGGGCAACATGAGGAATCCTTGTTTGATGGGAATGTTCCGTCTTGACTGTATTAATATTATTTAATACAACATCTTGCCCATGGGCTTCCCTGGCATCTCAGTGGTAAAGAATCTGCCTGGCAAAGCAGGAGGCACGCCCTTGATCCCTAGATTGGGAAGATCCCCTGGAGAAGGAAGTGGCAATTTGCTCCAGTATTCTTGCTTGGAAAATCACATGAGCAGAGGTGCCTCTTGGGCTACAGTCCATGGGGTCACAGAAGAGTCAGACCTGATTTACCAACTGAATAACAGCAACAGCATCCTGATAAAGTCATCGGGTTTTGCAACTCATTGGGAGAAATCAGGTAAAGGGTACACACAGACTGCCTCTGTATTATTTCTTATGACTTCATGTGAATCTAGTGTGTTAGTCATTCAGTCGTGTCTGACTCTTTGGGACCCCGGGGACTGTAGCACATCAAGCTCCTATGTCCATGGGAGTCTCCAAGCAAGAATACTGGAGTAGGTTGCCATTTCCTTCTCCAGTGGGGCGATCTTCCCGACCTAGGAATAGAACCTGGGTCTCCTGCATTGCAGGCAGATTCTTTACTGTCTGAGCCACCAGGGAAGCCCCTTACGTAAATCTACAGTTATCTGAAATTAAAATGCTTAACTAAAAGGAACACTTTTGAGTTAATCAAAATAATAATTGCTATGAAGGGGATGAACAGATGGAGGGCAACTAGGCTTAGCAAGATAGGATGCTCAGAGAAAGCCTTTTTGAGGAGGTGACATTTAAATTAGTCTGTGAATGCTGAGAAGGACCTGGCTGCATAGCACAGGAGAGGAGAGCAGAGAGAGGAAACCTTCAGAGGCCCAGCGTTGGGAACACCCTTAGCCCTTCACCGTGAGGTGTCTCATCCCTGGTTTGGAGGGGAAGTAGGGACACCCAGCCTTGTCTCCCCTTTGTGCCCCACTGGGGTCCATGGCAGCGAGGGCCATGTCCCCTGAGCACTCATTCCATCGTGATGCAACCTGGGTGGGCTCCCATCCCGTCTTCTGTGGGATCGCTCTAGTCAAGCTTCAGGGGCTGCAGAATTATCTTCTGACAACCAACAAACTCGTGTGAACACTTACTCCAACAATGACTGCTGATGTGCGTGCAGCAGTCAGACGTCTCTCAAAATTCTGTCACATGTCTCCTCTCCTTTGCATATGAAACCTACCCTGCGTAAAACAGGTGAGCAGTGCAAGTTCCATGCATGAAGCAGGGCGCCCAAAGCTGGTGCTCTGGAACAACCCCGAGGGGTAGGGTGGGGAGGAAGGGGGGAAGGGGGTTCAGGATGCTGAGGGGGGGTGGGCGGATGTGTGCCTGTGGCCAATTCATGTTGATGTATGGCAAAAGCCATCACAATATTGTAAGGTGAAAGTGAAAGTCACTCAGTCGTGTCCAGCTCTTTGTGACTCCATGGACTATATAGTCCATGGAATTCTCTAGCCCAGAATACTGAAGTGGGGAGCCTTTCCCTTCTCCAGGGGTATCTTTCCAACCGAGGGATTGAACCCAGGTCTGCTGCATTGCAGGTGGTTTCTTTACCAGCTGAGCCACAAGGGAAGTTATCCTCCAATTAAAATAAATTAATTAAAAAATAAATAAACTCCATAAGGGAAAGAAAAAAAAAAAAAAGAAAACTACCCTGTGGAATAGGAATTTTTAACTCCTTGATTTCCCTTTGGCATAAAGGGACGAGAAGACTGAAAAAAAGTGATGTCTTCAGATGGGCTTGATATGGTGAACTTGGGACTCAAATCTGGGGCATATATTCTTCCAGTGAGCAGCATGATGGTATTATATGATTTACTATAATAAAAAACCTGCTTTGGAATAATGACCAATTTATTAAGGAAACCATTGGTATAATATTTGCAAGAAATAGAAGAAAGAAAAATTTTTTTGGCTGCCAATTAGTGTGGTGATGGTGATCAATACTGTCAAATACAGAAGGGACAATATCATAATCTCTACCAAATATTTTCAACAATTTTCTCAGCACCATTTCTCAGCTTTATTATAGTCTAAATGATCACAGAAGCTGAGATGGGTTTCCATATATTTCATCCCATTACTTCATGTGTTGATGCTTGTGCCAAACCCTTTTGATGACTATAATGTCATAGTTTATTTTAATTTTGCACATAGTGAGTCTTCTCTCACTGGTGGAAGGGATGAAATTTTTTTTTTAAGTTTTATTTTTTCTTTAAAAGATTACCTCATTAAGATATCTTTTCCCATGCAATAAAGGAAAAGATTAATGAAGATAACTCGAAGGGAAAGAATGATTTTATGACAGTCTTCAGGATGGGGGCCTGGATCTTTTTATATAATTGCAGGCGAGGTTGTCTCCTATCCTCTGAGTTTGGGGATCGTGCTAATTAGGTAATGAGTACATCCTGCATGTGTCCTTTTTCAAGTTGGATTCCAGTGTATCTCTACATTAATTGGTGTGAAGATATGGCACTTATTACAGTCTGTCATTGTTTCTTTCATTCGCTTATCATCTCTGTTCCTTACTGGAGGGGAAACTCCATGAAGATAAGGGCCACACTCATTTTTTTTTTTTATGTTTTTATTTATTCATTTGGCTGCTCTGGGTCTTAGTTAGGCACATGTGATCTTTAGTTGAGGGGTGTGGGATGTAGTTCTCTGACCAGGGATTGAGCCACACCCCCCGCTCCCAGCTGGAAGCACAGAGTCTTAGCCATTGAATCACCAGGGAAGCCCCAGGCTATACTCATCTTCTTTAATTATTTATTTTTAATTGGAAGATAACTGCTTTATAATATTGTGTTGATTTGTCATTAATCAACATGAATCAGCCATAGGTATACATATGTCCCCTTCCCTCTTGAACCTCCCTCCCACCTTTCACCCCTTCCCACCCCTCTAGGTTTTTATAGAGCACCCGTTTGAGATCCCTGGGTCATACAGCAAATTCTCACTTTTACATATGGTAATTATATGTTTCCATGTTACTCTATGAATTTGTCCTACCCTTTCCTTCCCCCATGGGCTTCTTTGGTAAAGAATCTGCCTGCAATATGCCGGAGACCTGGGTTTGATCCCTGGGTTGGGAAGATCCCCTGGAGGAGGAAGTGGCAGCCTACTCCAGTATTCTTGCCTGGAGAATCCCATGGACAGGGGAGCCTGGGGAGCTATGGTTCACAAAGAGTCACAAAGAGTCACAAAGGGTCAGACACGACTGAGCGACTGACACACACTCCTTCGCCCACATACTCATCTCATGTCACACTTTTATTCAATTCTTAGAACAGTGCTTGACCTCTGACAGGTGTTCCTTGAAAAAACAATTGTTGAGTGAATTGAATGTAAGTAAATTTATTGTTTTCCAGAGGAACTGCGAAACAGCTTCTTCTCTTACCCGAGCATGGGTCGTCACTTTGTAAAACAAAAATAATGGCATCTCCATAGAACTCGAGCACGTATAACTGAACTGTCAGTGATTGAGAAAAATGATTCCTGTTTTGTAATGACTCATGGATTTTATATCATCAAGGTATCAATTACCATGTAGGCCTGGGGAAACATACGGAGTCTTTGGATTTGAAATGCTCCCTTCCTGCTTGTATTCCGTGTCCTTTGTTTGTTTGTTTTGATAGTTTTATCTATTTTAAGAGATATTTCTTTGGCTGCACTGGGTCTTAGTTACAGCACTCAGGATCTTTAGTTGTGGGGTATGTCAGCTCTTAGCTGCAGCTTGTGGGATCTGGTTCCCTGACCAAGGGTTGAACCCAGGCCCCCTTGCACTGGGAGTGTGGAATCTTAGCCACTGGAGCACCAGGAAAGTCCCCCTGTATCCTTTAACGTGGAGTTTAGGGAAGAGGGGTGGGGAGTCAGGACCTGTCATAGAGATAGAGAAGATCCTGATGGGCGGGACTTTAGACCCTATGCTTCGCATGGATTGAGTCATGGTGTCATAAAACCCTTGAAGAAACGCCATTACTTTGCATGGTCTTTCACGGTTCACTTTTGCTTGGCCAGAAACTTAATTTCATGTGATCGCTCGATAGGTGATGATATTCTGCTGTCCTCTTGAGTTGAACGAATTAAAATCTAAGGTCTCTTAGTGTGTAAGTGGGAAGGAGTTCATTGGACATAACCCATTAGTCACTTAATTTTTATGCTGCATAAATGGGGCATCTCTTTGCCATTTTGCATGAAGGGACTTTATGGCAAGCCATGAAGAGGGAGAGTGACTTTGCAGGCATGTACTCTGGGGCCACATCACCCTTTTCAAGGCTCAGTCCCTTTTCAAAGATGATTTCAGTCAACTTCCTGCCCCAGTGCGAGGGAGTACGTGTTCACCTTGCAATCCTTTCTTTTAAGAATGCTTCTTTGCCCCTGGAAGTTTCTTCCAAGTCTTTTTTTTTTTTCCTTCAGACAAGGGAAACTGTGGGGCTCAGCAAAAAAAA